>ML685916.1:1166698-1178228 GCA_007922175.1 Pelusios castaneus | reverse complement strand
TGGGAGACCGGAGTTTGATTCCCCAACGGGGAGGCGTGTGCCCTTTTAAGCAGGGGAAAAGAGGAAAGCCCTCACCCCCTCCGCACCCTAGGGTGCCTTCCGTTCGCAACCTGCCAGGCCCTCTTAATGTTGACTTTTTCAAACCTCATTTGAAGTCCACTTTACTGGCTAAGTCGACTTTATTAAGTCGACTTAGCCAGTGTAGATGCAGATTAGCCCTAAGTTGACTTTAAGTCAACTTAAAGGGCTTCAGGTTTCCCCCAATGCCCTCCCTGCCATGGTGGCTGCACAGGCAGAGCCTGGCATGCCCCCGCACAGGGCAGGACAGAGCCCTGTCCCCCCTGCTCCTATGCCCTGCCAGTGTCCCTGTCCTGCTGAGCCCCCATTATACCCAGGTACAATGGGGCAAATGCTGAGCCCCCTGGTAGTTGGTAAGGGGTGTCCTCCCCTACCATCATGGATCAGTCCCAAGTCCAACTAGTCCCTACAAATCAACTTTGGCATCCAGTGTGGATGCTCTAAGTCGATTTGGCAGGGTCCCCTTTAAGTCGATTTAATTTTTAAGTGCAGACATGTTAAGTCGACTTAAATTAACAAGTGTGGACGTAGCCCGAGAGTCCTGACTATTGCAGTATAGTCCAATGTCTTGGCCATCACCAGAAGCATGGCTTCTCTTTTGATAGGGTTCGAATCTGATCAACACCATCCTCAGATGTGTATTATAAATGTGTCCAATCATGGGCAGTTCTGGTGAGTTGCTCCTGTAATCTCTGTGTACTCTTGTCCATATTGTGAGTCCATTGAATATCCATAGTGAAATTTGGCATTGTCCACAGGAATTTAACTAATTGGTAAGAAATGGAGTAGAAAGCACTGGTACGATTGTCCACAGCAACTAGGTCCACTGATCCATTAGTTCGCACCATAGTGCAGATGGCTGAGCATAGATGTTTATAATCCAGTCATGCGCTGTAGTCACTGTGTCTCCTAGTGTCATATTACAGGATTGTATACATTCCCAACAGAATACTTTATTCTCCATATAAATTAGCCCCAGGTGCCCCCCTTTTGCAATGGGCCATTGGTCTTGCTTCTCTATAGCCATAGGAGAGGGACATACCCAGATATTTCCCCTAGATATACAATTGCTTAACCTTATCATAGTCCAATTCCCATTATGCCACCCTCCACACCTACCTTACAGTGGTTCCCAACGCATTCCTCCTTTCATGGTAGCTATTATACAAGTGCTGACCCCACGAGTTGGGGATGTTACTTTCCAAGTGGATGGAAATGTTTTTGCAAATGTGGATAAATATGGGCTACCCTCACGCTTTAGCATGGAGGGCCATTGTCCTGCCCAAGCATCCCTCATGACATTCATTAACATTGTTAACTGAGCATTTTGTATGCCTACACATTTGTCTCCCCATGTTAACCTTCAGAAGCCATCCCGCACCCACGTCACAAGGTCTCCTGCCCAATGAGTTAACCGCAGGTTCACCTCTGCCACTTTTCCCCATCCTTTGGCGATTGCAGATAGTTGTGCCATCACTTCATTGATTTGTTGTTGGAATTTTACATTTTGGCTTATCAATTGTTCAGTTACCCACTCATCCCCCAGATTCCAGGTCCCTAGTACAGTGTTTCCCGCTTCCCACAGTTCCCTCCTTCAACGACCATTCCAGTTATGCCCCCTCACCCACTACTTAACCTGTTGTTTCAGTTCTTCTATGTGCACACTACAGTTGGGATGTATTTGGTCCACCCACCATTCTTTGGGGCGTATCACCCATGTAACTGATCGAAAGGAGACATTGAAAAGTGCTGATTGCCCCCGATCCCACAGTGGCTCCCACATATTTGCGCGTCAGGGAATATTTCCAGCTCCAGGCTGTGGCCAGTTTAGATTCAGATTTTTCCAACTTGGCATCCAAATTACCTGTAAGGTTACATTCTGCAAAATGGTTAAATCATCATACACCCAAAGTTTTACCCAGTTTGATATGTCCATAGCAGACACATCTTCTGGGATTACCCTCCCTGGACTGTGAATACCTTAGTTATCATTTTCCTTTAGCAATTACCTTGTGGGGAATGACTCCACCCACCTGCTAAAAGCAGTTACCACCACCAATATAAAGTGATTTCCCCAACCCTTTAAATGTTCCCAGTGCCTTTTAAATGCAGGGTGTCCCCTGCCAAGCTCCCAGGCATTTAACTCAAGAACCCATCCACTCCCCAGCTTCTCTCTGGGCGCAACATTACTGCTCTTTCAATTGTTAAAGCTCACCAAATACCTTTCCTTGGTTTCCTTTAGTACATGGTTGATCCTAGTTTTGCAATACCCACCCAGTTTTGGGCTAAATTTGTGCAACTCTTGAACTTGATTTCCTCAATCCAGATTTTTTTTTCTTTTTTCTTTTTCTTTTTTTTTTTTTTTTTAACTATTTTGGATTTGCCTGCCAATGCCATGATCATGTCCTCTTGTTTCTGAGGTATTTAAAATTAAATGCTGAACAACAAAGCCTGTGTTTGCTTAATATCCCTATCACTATTTTCAATTCCTTTTGCACAACTGTACCCAGATTCCCATCATGTACATTTGGAGACAGTTAAGTTTCTTTTTATAATTTTGACCAGTTGTTAAGTAGTTAAACATTTTCATTTAGATTGTCCCATTGCCTGCTGTCCACAGCAGTTATTTATAATTAATTGTTTACAGTCAATTCCTTTGGGAAAAAGACCCATTTTCCCTCTGAATAGTTGTAAACACTCCTGGGGACAAAAACCTGGAAGTAGCCACTACCTGACCCCATTGTCTAATTTAACCATTAGGGTTTTAAAGGATAAGACAGTATCAAATTATACACATATTTCCCTTACCTCACTTTAAAAACAAAACAGAAACCCACAATACACACCAAGGTTAGTAACCAGACAAACACCATAAAACACAAAACAAAAACCACAATTTTGCTGCAACAAGTAGACCTATGATGTTCTTCAGCTGTTTTGCTGGTGCCAGTTTTTCCTGAAGTTCTGAAAGACAAAGAGAACATTTTCCTACCCCTTGGGAAGGGGGTCAGATTATTGCTTTAAAACAACCCCTTCAAAAAAAGACTTTTTCCACAATTTTCCTGGTTCTGGCTGCCTTTCCCACAACCACATTTTTGTTTTTTAAGAGATTTGGAATTTTAGAAAGCATGAAAGAACCCAAAGGGTTAAATTCTAACAAAGCCAATGCATTTGACACTTAGGCCATGTACACACGATCACTTTATTGCGCATTAATGGTCATTACCACGCGATAACAACAACAGCGTACACACGTGCAATAGGGCTGTTGTGCATCAACAGCCCTATTGTAGCTCAACAGAAAAACCACCTCGACGAGGGTGGTAGCAGTTTACGCGGAACAGCTGTTGCACCTTTCGACTCGTGTGTACGCTTACCATGCCATGATTGGCCTCCGGAAGTGTCCCAGCATTCCAAAGTTGTCCTCTCTGGTCTTCCCCCCACCCACTCTCTGTGGCCCTGACGAGACAGTCTCCGCCCTGTTTCGATTCCCGGGATTTTAGAATTTCTCCTCTGTTGTCACTTCCTGTTCTCTTGCTCGTGGAGTGGAGTGCAGCTCTGATCTTCACTAGTAATGGCGGCCCAACGCGGAAGACGCGCACCCATTCGGAGCATAGAAGAGGTGCTGGACTTGATCAGCATCTGAGAAGAGTCTGCTGTGCAGGCGCAGCTACGCGGCAGCAGGCGAAATGTTGATACATATGGCATAATTTCTTGGGCCATGTCAAAGAGAGGTTATGATAGAGACACTGTGCAGTGCAGATCGAAAGTGAAGGAGCTAAGAATAAGCTATCACCGAGCGAAGGAGGCAAACCGCTGTTCGGGATCAGCGCCTGCTACATGCCGGTACTACAAGGAGATCGAAGCCATCCTCACCGGGGACCCCACAACCACTGCAAAGAGTCCTGTGGGCACATCGGCACCCCCTCACCAATGAATGCCAGAGCCGAGCAGGATGAGGATGTGATCGATGAGGAAGCGGAGATGGAGGATGACCTGGAGAAGAGCGCAACAGCGTCTAGCTAGGAGCTCTTCTGCACCCCTGCTGAGATGTCCACCCAGGATATCAACTGCAGTGTGTCCTCTGAGGCAGCAGAGGGGGGTTCAGGTAAGTTTCTCTTTCATGGAGCTATGGCTTCTGCTAAAATTAGGATCATTGTCCGGGGCGGGGGTGCTTGCTGTATCGGTCCCCACTGTGCACGCTATTTAGTCTGCATTCATTAGAAGTGCATCAGTACAAGCAGTGATTGTCAAAAAATCATCATTTAGCTCACTAAAGGTTTCCTCGATGTACCTCCAGAGCAACCTACTCAGGTTATATGGGAGAGCGTATGTGTCTCCGCTCCTATATAAGGATGCTCGGCCTCGCCAACTGCAAACCACAGCACTGGGAACCATGGCAGCACACAATCCAGCAGCGTACAGTCCCGGCTTGCATCCGGTGGCATGTAGGATATGTATTCTAGCTGGCAGGGGCACTCTGAGGAGAGAGATATCAGGTTCCATCTGTGTACCCTGTGCAGAATGTTAGCCCACAGTAATGTTACTATTAGGACTGCACTGTATGAGTTTAGCCCTCCAGACAACCCTTACCCAGCTCCCTTTCAAAACGGGTGCCTTCATAGGACAGATGGAAAACCTACGTACCTTGTCCATTTCAGTTAAGCATAGGATGTAGACTGCCCTGTATCTTCCAGTGGAATGTGCTACTGGAAGGTTACATTGGTTATCTATGCTATGTGTTAACAATAGCTTTATTATTCTTTTTTTTAATAGATTCGACCTTCACAAGGCCGGTGTCTACCCCAGCTGACCGCATGAGAAATATTCGGCGGCGTGCTTGAAAAAACAGAGAGGGTATGTTTCAAGAGCTGATTAAAGCAACAGAGGCAGCCGCGAGGGAGAATCGAGCCTGGAGAGAGAAATCCCAACAGAGGAGGCAGAAACACAGGGACGAACTGATAAGCGTCATGAAGGAGCAAACAGAACTGCTCAAGAGCATGATAGCTTTGCAGACCCAGGCCATTAATGTACGGGCTTCACTCCAGACAGTTCAGCCATGTCTGCCTCCCACACCCCGTAGTTCTTCAAAGGAATTCTTTGAAGGCCACCCGCCCCCCTGGTATACTGCAACATTCAGTCCCTCACAGAGCTACTTTTTAGAGACCCGCAGCTACACCCACCCGTAACATCTTCCACCAACCCCCCTCCCCTTTCATCTCTTAATAAAAAGAGTAATAAAAATTTGGAAGAGTGGCTTTATTTGTACACAGATGCATCCTTGATGTGAACTATGGGAGGGCATCATTGAAACGCTCCGAGTGCCTCCCTTATGCGAGCAGCTCCTCGTTGGGCCCCCCCAATATTCCTAGTGGCTGGCTGTTCGTATGCTGCCTCGAGACGCTCTGCCTCCATAGCCCACCCCGGAGAAAACTTTTCTCCCCTATTTTCACAAAAGTTATGAAGGACACAGCACGCCGCAATTACAGCAGGAACATTGTCCTCGTTCAAGTCCAGCCTCCCATACAAACAGCGCCAGCGCACTTTTAAACGGTTGAAGGCACATTCTACAGTCATTTTGCACCGGCTCAATCTGTAATTGAACCGCTCCTTGCTGCGATCTAGGTTCCCGGTGTACGGCTTCATGAGCCATGGCATCAGTGGGTATGCTGGGTCTCCGAGGATGACTATGGGCATCTCCACATCCCCCACAGTAATTTTTTTATCTGGGAAAAAGGTTCCCCTTTGCAGTTTCCGGTACAGACCAGTGTTCCTGAAAATGTGGGTATCATGCACCTTTCCTGACCACCCAGCATTGATGTCCGTAAAACGGCCCCTGTGATCCACGAGTGCTTGCAGCACCATGGAGAAGTAGCCCTTCCTGTTGATGTACTTGGTCGTGAGATGGTCTGGTGCCAAAATCGGGATATGTGTCCCGTCTATTGCTCCCCCGCAGTTAGGGAATCCCATGGCAGCAAAGCCGTCAACAATCTCACGAACATTGCCCAACATCACCGTCCTCCATAACAGAACACGACTGATGGCTTGGCACACTTGTGAGAGGGCTAATCCGACAGTGGACCTCCCGACTCCAAATTGGTTTGCAACCGACCGGTAGCAGTCAGGAGTCGCCATCTTCCAGAAAGTTATTGCAACACGCTTCTCCACGGTTAGGGCGGACCTCATGTTGGTGTCCTTACGTCGCAGGGCAGGGGCCAACTCTGAACACAGTTCCAAAAAGGTTGCTTTCCGCATTCAAAAGTTCTGTATCCACTGCTCATCATCCCACAGCTGCATAACAATGCGATCCCACCACTTGGTGCTCGTCTCTCGCGACCAGAAACGGCATTGCACCATATGCAGATGATCTGTGAAGGAGCTGAGCAATGCGGTGCTGTTGCTCTGTGGGGCATCGAGCAGCCCCTGCTCCTCAGTGTCCTCATCTGATTCGGAAGCTCATTGTGTACTGAGCAACCAACCGAGAATTATTTAGAATGCTGAAGGCGACAATGAAGATTAAGAGCAGGATCCATGCTGTAGCAATTGTGATTGCTCGCAAGTAGTACAGCACTGCACTGTTGAAAATAGGCGCAAGTTGCTATTAGCAACGAGGAAGATGCAAGGGGAACACAGTGCACCACGGGAAACTGAGAGTTTACCCATGGTGTTTTGCGTTCCTTTCCTTCATCCCAGGATTCCAAGCGCTGATTCAGGGAAAACTGACCTATGGGATAGGTGCCCAGAATTCATTGCGCTACACCGCGACATTGCAAAGAGCTGTGTTGCGTTGCAAGGAACAACGTATGTACATGCTCTCCAGCAATAAAGGTCACGTGTTTTTTATAGCGCAATTGCCATGTTGCACTATAATCTTATCGTGTGTACATAGCCTCACACTGCAAGATTTTAAACCCAAGAGTGTTGGTTTAGGTTTTCAAACCCTTACAGATTTACACAATATATTTGCACACAAATCTTTTCTTTTTTCCTTGCACTGCTTTAATTATTTTTACACAGTTACACAAACAAATTATTCCCTTTTCTACATTTGGAGACAGTTAAGTTTTAAGAGAAATAAACCCCCGTTTTCCTCAGAGATTCCAACCAAATTGTCCACATTTAATTAATCTTGTTTAGGATTTACAGACCATTCCCTTGAGAAGAAGGCCCATCCGTCCTTCTGGATGGCTGCAAAGAAATCAAGACCTCCTTTCACAACACCTTCCACAACCTTCAGCCTTCTAATTTTTCTCAATTTTTGTAGTATTAATCTGTACCAATGTACATTTTACTCTTTTTTTCTTAAAATAACTTAATTTTTTTGCATTTAAGTTACCACATCTTATCCTTTTGCTGCCATAGTTTTCAATGTTTCACTGGCACCATAGTTTGGAATTTTAAACCCACCTTTCACTCAGAATGCTGTCATCACTGTTTTTACTGAGCTGATTCTTATGCATTTTATTTATTTCTTAAAAGCTGGTGCATTTTGCCTGTAAAACCTGAGTGAGTCACCAACTGCAATCTTTGACCCACAACTGCCTTGATTTGTGCTTTACCAAAACCCTTTTTACATTCACAACATATCCAAAGTTTTCTCCATTAAAATTTTAGAAAAACAAAACTGCAAAGGGGGAGTGAAGTGAAAAGCAACTGATTAACCCTGTTCAGAATACAAGTTAACAGCAACATTCCAACTGTGGCTTTAACCTGACACTCTCCAAACAAAAGAAACAGTGACAGAGGAGGTGGGGGGGAGGAAGAAGAAGAAAGTGATTTAGGAAGAAGAAAACCCTAAGGCTAAAAAAAGAAAGCAACAACAAATCTGGAAGGGAGTCTTCCTGGAAACCCACACTCCTACCCTCTATCCTGGCTCCAAGAGAAGAGTTGCTCCCACATTCACTGAGGTGAAACTGGAGTCATCAGCAGTCCTTGCCAGCACTCCCAAGGGTTTCTATGTTAAACTCCTTTGCCAATTCACTGTCTCCTCCAGAGATTTAATATGCTAGAGGAGATCAGCTTTCCATTTTACCCAGAATACTATCCCAACACATGATCCTTCTAACACCATTCCTTTTTCTGGATATTCCTTTCCCGTGGGGTCCCCTAATACCTCACCCGCCGCCTCCTCAATCTCATCCCAGGTTAACCCCTGCACCTGGTATGGGACCTGATTCTTCCATATCCACGTGTTTAAAAAAAAAATCTATTATCCCTTCTGAGAATCCACAACTCCTGTCCCGAGAGCCCACCATATCTCCAACAAACAGCTGCACGGACCGTTGTCACGAGGGGACTTACCTGGCTACTACTCACCTGTCCAGTAAAGTGCATCCAAGTCACAGCACCAAGATTCATAGACTCATAGACTTTAAGGTCAGAAGGGACCAGTACGATCATCTAGTCTGACCTCCTGCAAAATGCAGGCCACAAAACCTCACCCACCCACTCCAGCAATAGGCCACTAACCTATGACTGAGTTATTTACCTCCTTAAATCATGATTTAAGGACTTTAAGATACAGAGAATTCATTGACAGGTGAGCTATGCCCTATGCTACAGAGGAAGGCAAAAAACCCCCAGAGCCCAGGCCAATCAGCCCTGGGGGAAAATTCCTTCCCGACCCTAAATATGGGCGATCAGTTAAACCCTGAGCACATGGGAAAGTCTCAACAGCCAGTTACCCAAGAAACAATTCTCTGTAATAACTCAGAACCCACCCCATGTATTCTCCCCTCTTAGGCCACTTGTATATCTGCCACACGTAGCCAAATATCAGTCAATTTCCAAAATAGGGTAATCATACTATCCCCTCCATAAATTTATCAAGCTCAGTTTTGAAAGCAGTTATGGTTTTTGCCCCCACAACTCCCCCTGGAGGGCTATTCCAGAACTTTACTCCTCTAATGGTTAGAAACCTGTGTCTAATTTCAAACCTAAATTTCTTGATGGACAGTTTATAACCATTTGTGCTGGTGTCCACATTGGTGCTGTACTCAAAAAGTTCCTCTCCATCCCTGATATTAATCCCTCTGATGTATTTATAGAGAGCAGTCATATCCCCCCTCAACCTTCTTTTGTTTAGGCTAAACAAGCCAAGTTTCTTGAGTCTCCACTCATAGGGCAGGTTTTCCGCTCCACAGACCATCCTTGTAGCCCTTCTCTGCACCTGTTCCAACTTGAATTCATCCTTTTTAAAAATGGGGGACCAGAACTGCACACGATATTCCAGATGGGGTCTCACCAGTGCCTTGTACAGCGGCACTAACACCTCCCTGTCTCTACTTGAAATACCTCTCCTGATACATCCTAGAACTCCATTAGCTTTTTTCATGGCCACATCACAGTGGCGGCTCACAGTCGTCCTATGATCAACCAGTACTCCCAGATCCTTCTCCTCCTCAGTCTGTTCCAACTGATGCGTCCCCAGCTTATACGAAAAATGCTTGTTATTTGTCCCTAAATCAATGACCTTGCACTTCCCATTATTAAATTTCATCTTATTCCTGATACTCCAGTTGACAAGGTCATCCAGATCTTTCTGTATAGTATCCTGATCCTTCTCTGTATTGTCAATACCTCCCAACTTGGTGTCATCTGCAAACTTTATTAGCACATTCCCGCTTTTTGTGCCAAGATCAGTAACGAAAAGGTTGAACACGATCAGTCCCAAGATAGATCCCTGAGGGACTCCATTGGTAACCTCCCTCCAGCTTGACAGTTCACCCTTCAGTATGACCCACTGTAGTCTCCCTTTTAACCAGTTCCTTATCCACCTTACTATATCCATATTAATCACCATCTTCTGTAACTTAATAACTCCCTATGTGGAACTGTAGCAAATGCCTTGCTAAAATCTAAGTAAATTAGGTCCACTGCATTCCCTTTATCTAAAAAATCTGGTATCCTTTCAAAAAAGGAGGTCAAGTTGGTCTGGCACGATGTTAGGACCCTCCCAAGTCCTTTCAGTTCTTGCTTCACTAACAGAAGCAGAAGACCAGAGTCCAGCAGCAGGCAATACAACAGGTTTATTGGGATCTTTTCCACACAAGCCTCCATTAGGACCCCATAGTCCTTTACACCAGTAAGTTTCGCCTCCCAGTAAATTTCCAGCCTTCCAACTAAATTCCCCCTCCAGTAAACCCCCCAGCTGTGACACCAATGGGGAGACGTGAGGAAGAGCTGTGGCCGTAGAGGAGGTAGGTGGCTGCACCCGAGAACTCAGAGCTGAGCATTCTCCCCTCAGCTGCGGGACCCGCCTCCCGCTGGCGACTGGCTGTGATCGTATAGTGGTTAGTACTCCGCATTGTGGCCGCGGCAACCTCGGCTCAACTCCAAGTCATGGCAAGGCGTTTTCTTGCTGGCTCTGAATATGCGTGCCTACTGGCTCCACCTGGTTGCTCTGTTTGCCAAGAGACCCGTCAAGCTGGTGCCCGCTTTCGGCCTCGTAAAGGAAAGTGAAAGGGTGAAATCCATGCGAAGACGAGCAGCGGGGGAGAGTCAGAGGAGCTCTTCCATGATGCCATGCTGAGGATTCACTTTCTTCTATCAATGATCAAGGGGCGAGGAATAGAGGTAAGGAGACAGGCAACAGGGTCACTTTGGCTGGTTGTGATCGTATAGTGGTCAGTTTTATCACAACCAAGATCTCAAACGATCCCAAACTTTGCCATCTGATGCAACCCTCTTAATCTTCAGCAGTATAGGATAGCATGGTAATAAAAGCATTAGAGTGATTTCTCTGAATGTATGTAACTAGCATTACAACTGTGATTCCCTGTGTTTCCATGCATGGCAGCTTTCATAAATAATGTTAGCAATTTTTCTGACATGAATTCACTTTTTCATTGCAGCACTGTTTCAGAGTATGTTTAGCTGTTAGTCTGAGTATATCTTTTTTTTGTGGACAACTGAACGTGTTTGACATTCAATGCCACTGTGCCACCATGGCTTTGTGGGTTTCTTAGTGAGCATATCCACCACTGTCAATGTGACTTAGTGGGCATCTTCCACTTTATGTGTGATGCTGGGCATGCATTATTTTATTTTTGTTGTCTTCTAGAGCATATAATGCTTCATGACAGACAGGGCCTATGTGTCTACATCTTTGTGAGCCTCTAAAGCAGGGGTCGGGAACCTATGGCTCGCGAGCCAGATGTGGCTCTTTTCATGGCTGCATCTGGCTCGCTGCCAAATCTACCGGGGCAGCGGGCTGGCCGCGGCCGGGGCAGGCTCCCGGTCTCCCACCCGCCGGCCGCCTCAACTTCCCCACCCGAAGCCGACCCCGCCCCGCCCCCGTTCGGGTCCCGGTGCACCCTCCCAGCTGCAGACTCCTGCTGCGGCCGGGCTGGGGAGATTCAAATCTCCCGCCCTGAGCATGCTCAGACAGAGCGTGCTCAGGGCGGGAGCGGCCTGGCAGAGAAGCAGCTCTGCCGGCCGTCCCTGCAACTCC
>ML685916.1:1130564-1166298 GCA_007922175.1 Pelusios castaneus | reverse complement strand
GAGCCGGGGCCGGCGGGGGTGGTGGGGCTGGAGCCGGGGCCGGGGCCGGCGGGGCTGGCGGGGCTGGCGGGGCCGGAGCTGGGGCTGGCGGGCCCGGCGGGGCCAGGGCCGGGCTAATCCATGGCCCTGGCCTCCCAGCACGGGACTGGGATCGGCCTCCGGGGCTGGGGTGAGCTCCCCCCACTTGCGGCTACCCAGGGCTGCGGTAGGGTCCGGCGGCCTTGGCTGGCTTTCTTTCTTTCTTTGCTTTCTTCCTTTCTCTTCCTTCTCTTCTTTCCTTCCCCTTTCTTCTTTTCTTTTCTTCCTTCTTTTGGTCCCTTCCTTCTTTCTCTCCCTTCCTTTTTTTTCCTTCTTTCTCTCCTTTGCCTGCCTTCTTTTTTCTTTCTTCCTCTCTTTCTCTTCCTTCTTTCTCATTTTTCCTTATTTGTCTTCCTTTTTTTCTTTCTCTTCTTTCCTTCCTCTTTCTTCTTTTCTTCCTTCTTTCTCTCCCTTCCTTCTCTCTTTTTTCTTTCTCCCTTCCTTTTCTTTCCTTCTTTCTCTCCTTTGCTTTCCTTTTTCTTTCCTTTTCTCTTCTTTGCCTGTCTTCTTTTTTCTTTCTTCCTCTCTTTCTCAAGTCTCAATGCCTGCATGAAGCTTAACCTCACCACGTATCAACCAGACTACAAAGCCATCAGCAAAACCATGCAGCACCAGAAGTCGCATTAATGGTAAGAAGTACTTTATTCATCATTGGTTAGCAACAGCATAACAACGTTATTAAAAAGAATTCAGAGACTTATTGTACTTTAAAAGTGTTGGTCTTACATAAAATGCACACATTTACTTGTATTTAGTTTTAAACATATTGTATGGCTCTCACGGAATTACATTTTAAAATATGTGGCGTTTATGGCTCTCTCAGACAAAAAGGTTCCCGACCCCTGCTCTAAAGCAGTAGTTCTCCATCACTGTGTCAGGACACATTACTGTGTCACCACACAGCAGTGTGTCACGGAGAACCAGGGAGATGACTACTGTAAAGAGATGCTTGTAGAAGGTTGTGATTTTAGAGACACTCCCTAGCATGGGTCAATGTTGTGTGAATTGGAAGACGTGCCCTTCAGGTGAGCTAACACAACTGCTTCCAGCTACACACCTGGGAGTCACTCCTGTCTGTGTTATTAAAGTTCTATTCCTCACTCATTCAACGCCGTGATCTTTAATGAACTGTTAAGCCAGAAAGATTCTTTCCCCAAGAATCAGGCAGCATAGATAATACTGAAGAGGTTTATTCACGATACCGGGAAGACTGACAGGACAGCTCCAAATTGGTGATGTTACAGTGGTCAAATATATATTCTTCTTTGTCAGTTACATAATCCACTTGGAATTCTTTACCTGTTTACTTACAAGTACAGACTTGTTTCACCCAGAGAGGACAGAGGTGATAATGACCGCTGCAGAGACACTTTAATTACATTAAAGGCCCTATGGCTACATTTAGGGTGGGGTGGGAGGATGGGATGGAGAGGAGGGTCCTTACAGCCAGTCAGAAATGTATTGTTCCCATCTAGGCCAGAATTTCTCAATAAGCAGCTCACTGCCTTACTGATTGTTCACAGCATCCTTGTCCTTGGGTGGGTCTGGTATGACTGTTAACCTGAGTTTCATGCCACAACTTACTGGGAGGAAAAGTATCCAAGCTTTAACAGACAAGACCTGACAGAGAAAAGTCTACAGAGACAGAAAAAACATTAAAGCCTAACAATTCCCTCCTTTTTGACAAAATCAAACACAAAAGTGAGATACAGTCAACACCTAAATACTTTGGTATACATGATCAGCCTTAGGGTAGAGTGGAGGGGGGAAGGGAGAAAAGGGGAAGGAAAAAGATGGGGGACAGAGGTAAAACAGAGAGGGCAGCAAGATTTTAATCATGTGTTTAAAATAGCCACACAGAGTGAGAAAGGTTAGTATCACAAACACAGCAGCCGCTCTTATCAGTAGAATTTCCCACCAAAAAATGGAACTATGGGACATCTCAGAAGCAGGATCTTCCAGGTGATTATGGTTTAGTTGGAGAGCAGAACTTGGTATCGATACTGTCATTAACAGTGGCAGATGCTGTAGCAGCAGTAAGGACCACTTTGAATAGCAGCTCCTTGGTTAACTGGATCAATGTATTGTCCAGATACAAGTTATCATACCATGACGTGGGCCGTTGTCATTCCAGTGAACACATGGCCAGGTAGATGGAAACTACCCAATGTAAACAAGTCCGTGATCCGCAGGCACATAGCAACTTGCGCCTATTTTCAACAGTGCAGTGCTGCACTACTTGTGAGCAATCACAATTGCGACAGCATGGATCCAGCTCTAATCTCCACTGTCGCCTTCAGCATTCTAAATACATCTCGGCTGGTTGCTCAGAATGCAATGAGCTCCAAATCAGACGAGGATGCTGAGGAGCAGGGGCTGATCAATGCCATGCAGAGCAACAGCACCGCATTGCTCAGCTCCTTCACAGATCAACTGCACACGGTGCAACGCCATTTCTGGTCGCAAGAGACGAGCACCAAGTGGTGGGATCGCATAGTTATGCAGCTGTGGGATGACGAGCAGTGGGTACAGAACTTTCAAATGCAGAAAGCAACCTTTTTGGAACTGTGTTCAGAGTTGGTCCCTGCCCTGCGATGTAAGGACACCAACATGAGGTCAGCCCTAACCATGGAGAAGCGTGTTGCAATAGCTGTCTGGAAGATGGCGACTCCTGACTGCTACCGGTCGGTTGCAAACCAGTTTGGAGTCAGGAGCTCCACTGTCAGATTAGCCCTCTCACAAGTGTGCCAAGCCATCAATCGTGTTCTGCTATGGAGGACGGTGACGTTGGGCAATGTTTGTGAGATTGTTGACGGCTTTGCTGCCATGGGATTCCCTAACTGCGGGGGGGCAATAGACGGGACACATATCCCGATTTTGGCACATGACCATCTCGCCACCAAGTACATCAACAGGAAGGGGTACTTCTCCATGGTGCTGCAAGCACCTGTGGATCACAAGGAGCGTTTTATGGACATCAGTGCTGGGTGGTCGGGAAAGGTGCATGATGCCCACATTTTCAGGAACACTGGTCTGTACCGGAAGCTGCAAGGGGGAACCTTCTTCCCAGGTCAAAAAATTACTGTGGGGGATGTGGAGATGCCCATAGTCATCCTCGGAGACCCAGCATACCCACTGATGCCATGGCTCATGAAGCCGTACACCGGGAACCTAGATCGCAGCAAGGAGCGGTTCAATTACAGATTGAGCCAATGCAAAATGACTGTGGAGTGTGCCTTCGGCCGTTTAAAAGTGCGCTGGCGCTGTTTGTATGGGAGGCTGGACTTGAACGAGGACAACATACCTGCTGTAATTGCAGCGTGCTGTGTCCTTCATAACATTTGTGAAAGTAGGGGAGAAAAGTTTTCCCCAGGGTGGGCTATGGAGGCAGAGCGCCTCGAGGCAGCATACGAACAGCCAGCCACTAGGAATATTAGGGGGGCCCAACAAGGAGCTGCTCGCATAAGGGAGGCACTCAGGGAGCATTTCAATGATACCCTCCCATAGTTCACTTCAAGGATGCATCAAGTGCACCTTATGAGATTTTCACTGTGTACAAATAAGGCACTCTTCAAAATTTTTGTTACTGTTTTTATTAAGAGATGAAAGGGGAGGAGGGTTGGTGGGAGGAGTTATAGGTGGGTGTAGCTGCGGGTCTCTAAAAAGTAGCTCTGTGAGGGACTGGATGTTGCAGTATACCAGGGGGGTGGGTGGCCTTCAAAGAAATGCTTTGAAGGACTACGGGGTGTGGGAGGCAGACACTGTCTGGAGTGGAGCCCGTACATTAATGGCCTGGGTCTGCAAAGCTATCATGCTCTTGAGCAGTTCTGTTTGCTCCTTCATGACGCTTATCAGTTCGTCCCTGTGTTTCTGCCTCCTCTGTTGGGATTTCTCTCTCCAGGCTCGATTCTCCCTCGCGGCTGCCTCTGTTGCTTTAATCAGCTCTTGAAACATATCCTCCCTGTTTCTTCAAGCACGCCGCCGAATATTTCTCATGCGGTCAGCTGGGGTAGACACCGGCCTTGTGAAGGTCGAATCTAATAAAAAAAAGAATAATAAAGCTATTGTTAACACATGGCATAGATAACCAATGTAACCTTCCAGTGGCACATTCCATTGAAAGGTACAGGGCGGTCAACATCCTATGGTTAACTGAAGTGGACAAGGTACAACCTAATAGTAACATTACTGTGGGCTAACATTTTGAACAGGGCACACAGATGAAACCCGATATCTCTCTCCTCAGAGTGCCCCTGCCAGCTAGAATACATATCCTACATGCCACCGGATGCAAGCCAGGACCGTATGCTGCCGGATTGTGTGCTGCCATGGTTCCCGGTGCTGTGGTTTGCAGCTGGCGAGGCCGAGCATCCTTATATGGGAGGGGAGACACATACGCTCTCCCATATAACCTGTGTAGGTGGCTCTGGAGGTACATCAAGGAAACCTTTAGTGAGCTAAATGAAGATGATTTTTTGACAATCACTGCTTGTATTGATGCACTTCTAATGAACGCAGACTAAAGAGCGTGCACAGCAGGGACCGAGACAGCAAGCACCCCCGCCCCGGACAATGATATTTTAGCAGGAGCCATCACTCCACAAAACTGAAACTTACCTGAACCCCCCTCTGCCGCCTCAGAGGACACGCTGCAATTGATGTCTTGGGTGGACGTCTCAGCAGGGGTGCAGAAGAGCTCCTGGCTACATGCTGTTGCGCTCTCCTCCAGGTCACCCTCCATCTCCACCTCCTCATCGATCACGTCCTCATCCTGCTCAGCTCTGGCATTCAGTGGATGAGGGTGCGCCGATGTGTGCACAGGACTCTTTGCAGTGGTTGTGGGGTCCCCACTGAGGATGGCTTCGATCTCCTTGCAGTATCTGCATATAGCAGGTGCTGATCCCGAATGGCAGTTTGCCTCCTTCGCTTGGTGATAGCTTATTCTTAGGTCCTTCACCTTCGAGCTGCACTGCACAGTGTCTCTATCATAACCTCTCTCTGACATGGCCCGAAAAATTATGCCAATGTATCATAATTTCACCTGCTGCCGCGTAGCTGAGCCTGCACAGCAGACTCTCCCCAGATGCTGATCAGGTCCAGCACCTCTGCCATGCTCCAAATGGGTGCGCGTCTTCCACGATGGGCTTCCATTGCTAGTGAAGATCAGAGCTGCACTCCACTCCACGAGCAAGAGAACAGGAAGTGACAACAGAGAAGAAATTCTAAAATCCCGGGAATCGAAACAGGGCGGGGACTGTTTCATCACGGCCACAGAGAGCGGTTGGGGGGAAGACCAGAGAGGACAACTTTGGAATGCTGGGACACTTCCGGAGGCCATTCATTGCACGGTAAGCGTACACACGAGTCGAAATGCACAACAGCTGTTCTGCATTAACTGCTACCACCCTCGTCGAGGTGGTTTTTCTATTGCCCTGCAATAGGGCTGTCGACGCGCAACAGCCCTATTGCACGTGTGTACGCTGTTGTTATCGCGTGGTAATAACCGTTAATGCACAATAAAGTGATCGTGTGCCCATGGCCTCAGTAAAAGCTCCAAAGTGGTAGCCGTGTTAGTCTATTGCAGAAAAACAACAGAGTCCTGTGGCACTTTTAAAGACTAACAGATTAGTTAGTCTGTTAGGCTACATCTACACTGGCAATTTAAGTCGACTTAAGGAGGCTTAAGTTGACTTAAATTAAGCCACGTCCACACCTGGCTGTCATTAAGTCAACTTAAGCAGCTCCTTAAGTTGACTTAATAACTACCGGTCTTTAGGTCAACTTAACTCTTAAGTCAAATGGTTAAGTCGACCTAAAGACAGTGTGGCTGTCCTAGGTCGACTTATTCTATAAGTCGACCTAGGGCATGGTCCCAGGGAGAAGGAAGCCAGGCTCCTTGCCCCCCCCCCCCGGGACCCCGCGGGTCCCGGCAAGAAGGGAGCTGAGGCTACTTTCTCCCCGGGACCCACAGGTCCCAGCGAGATGGGAGCTGCGGGTCCTGGGCAGAGGGAAGCTGTGGCTCCCTTTTTGCTGGGACCCATGTGAGTCCCGGGCAGAGGGAAGCTGCTGCTCCCTTTTTGCTGGGACACACACAGGCTCCGGCCAGAAAGGAGCCTAGGGGCTCCCTTCGGCCTAGACTGCTCGGGTCCTAGGGTGAAGGGAGCCCCGCACTCCCTTCTCCCCAGGACCCAAGCGGTCCCGGCCAGAAGGAAGCCCCACTCCCTTCTCCCCGGACCTGTGGGGGTCCGGGCAAGAAGGGAGCAGCGCTCCCTGGACAGGGGAACCTCCAGGGAGCCCATCAGCTGGAGCGCTGGCAGCTTCCTTCTTGCCCAGACCCATGGAGGTCCGGGGAGAAGGGAGCCTATGCTCCCTTCTCCCCGGGACCTGCGTGGAGGTCCCGGCAAGAAGGGAGCCCCGGTTCCAATCCGCAGCTCCCTTCTGCCAGGAAGCCGTGGGTCCCAGCGAGGAAGGAGCCATGGCTCCCTCTTTGCCAGGACAGGGTCAAGTCCCAGGGAGAGACGAGCCCAGCTCCCTTCTTGCCGGGACCCTGGCTTCCTGGGGAAGGGACCTGTGGGTCCCTTCTCAGCGGGGAGCCACAAAGCCTTGTCTATACTTGAAAAGTTAAGTCAACTTGTTAAGTCAAGTTAATAGAGTCGACTTAACTTTTCAAGTGTAGACAGAGCCTTAGTCTTTACAAGTGCCCCAAGGGAACAGAGACAAATGTGCATATAAATTCGAATTCTGCAGTTTCTCTTTGAAGCTGTGATTGCAGAGCCAGATGGGTACACAGAAGTCAACTACTACAGGAGAAACCCAAGAAAATAAACAACAGAACACCATTGGTTGCCACCTACAACCCCCAACTCAGACCTCTTCAACACATCATCAAAGATCTACAGCCTATTCTACAAGATGATCCCTCACTCTCACAAGCCTGGGGAAACAGACCTCTCCTTGCTTAAGACAGCCCCCCCATCCCCACCCCCAACCTTAAACAGATACTCACCAGCAACTACAGACCAAACAACAGAAACACTAAAGGAGGAACATATCCCTGCAACAGACCACGCTACCAACTGTGCCCTCATATCTACACTGAAGACACCATCACAGGACCAAATCAAGCCACCTACTGCATCAAGGGTTCATTCACCTGCTCATCCACCAATGTGATTTTTGCCATCATACGCCGGAAATGCCCCTCTGCCTTATATATTGGACAAACAGGACAGTCTATACACAAAAGAATAAATGCACACAAATCTGACATCAGAAATCACAACAGGGGAACACTTCAATCTCTCTGCTCACTCCATTGACGACTTGCTGATAGCTGTATCGAAACAGATAAATTACAAATCGCACCTTCAAAGAGAAACTGCAGAACTGAAATTTATATGCAAAATTCATATGTAAATTAGATTTAGTTGCCTTGGGGTTAAACAGGGACTATGGATTTTTTTCTCATCACAACAGGTGATTTGACCTCACCTTCCTCTATGTGCTGGTCCCCAGTGTTTGAATCCTAACATCTATTTTGATTTGCTGTTACAGCCTGACCTGCTCTTATGTCATACACTTCCCTGCATTTATTTCCTCCCACTCTGTAACTTTCCCATCTTCAAAGCGTCTGATGAAGTGGAATTTTCTCCTATGGAAGCTCATGAGATAAATAAATCTGTTAGTCTTGAAAAGTGCCACAGGACTCTTGTTTTTCAGCATAGAGCCAGAGTGGCTCAAATTACAATGGGCAGCCAACCCCTGCTATCAGGAAGACTGAGTCCAGACAGTCATGTGGCAAGTGTGGATCAAGACACGGTCCCGGGAGAGTGGTGAGGGCTAGTGTTAGAGCAGGGGTCTCAAACACATGCGGCCTGCGGAATTACCTCCTGCGGCCCACAACAAGAGCCGGCATTCAGGGGTTTCCAACCCCTGCCTGGCTTTTCAAATAGCCCACATCCCGCCGGCTGGAAGCTGCCAGCCAAGCTGTGACTTCCTGCCTTCCACCTGGGGTCCTGTTGCTGTCAGCAGTGCTTCCGGGCCACGCTCCTCGCTCCTCACTCCCTCCACCCCCACCAGGGCCTTGGCAGCCACTGCCAGGCAGCTGGGGAGGAGTCACTGATGCATGGGAGGCTGAGATCTGCACCACTCCCCAGACCTCAGGCAGAGCCCTGGCCTGCAACGGCAGGGGAGTGTAGCTCAATGACTGGACCAGGTGGAACCAGCGCCTGGGGCCAGTCAGGGCTCAGGTGCACGGCATGAGGGGGGTCTGGGGAGTGCTCTCATGCGGGAGGCTCCATGAGGTCCCCGTGGGGGGCTGTGCCCGGTCCCGGAATGCAGCTGGGAGGTGGGCTATGCTGCTGCCTCCCCACTGGGCTATGCTGCTGCCTCCCCACCCTTTCCATTTCTTTCTTGTTTCCTTCCTGATTTCTTTTTTCTTTCTCTTCCTTCCTTCTCTCTTTCTTTTTTTTTCTTTCTTTCTCTGTCTTCCTCCCACCTCTCCCCAGGCCATGCTAAACATGCTACACATCTGTGCATATGCATCAAGTTGTAGGAAACATGATCATACTAATGTAGAATAGGTTAGGAGCATCCATAAAGAAACTTTGCATGGTATAATTGGCAACAAATCATCCAATCACAGTGCACAAGTGAACAGGAAAATGATGATATGGATCATAACCCAGGGTGCACAGATGTGAATCCCGTGACAGCAGGGTACCGCACAAACAGAAAGACAGACAGCCTTTGTTCCAAAGAACTTACAGGCTAACCAATGAAGGTATAGAGAAAGGAAGTGATGCGTCGAAAGTCCCATAGGAGGTGCGAGACAGAGCTGGTCTGGAGCCCAAGATGTGTCCTGGGTTTTTAAGATCTCATCTGAAAGATTACTGCACAGTAAATTTCTTAGAATTACACCTGGCTACCTCATAGGGATAGCAAACCAAGGTGACCCTGCTACAGTTCAAACCTGCAGGAGTCAAACCTGATGTTTAGATCCCTAAACCCTTCCTTCCTGAAGACAAATTCCAAAGGGGTAGCCGTGTTAGTCTAGTTCAGCAAAACAAACAAGGAGTTTTGTGGCACATTAGTCTTTAAAAATGCCACAAAACTCTTTGCTTGTTTTCCTGTTCTTTGCTCTGTAGCCTTTGGGACGTCATGCACATCAGGTAAGTTTTCAAAAGCAGACTCTGATTTTGCCCCCCACCCCATTGCCTCAGTTTTTGGATGTTGACTTGAGACATGTGGGGACTGAGAGAGAGAAGAGCTGTCTGTGCCCACTGCTGAAATCGCTGATAGTAGTAATGGATAAAAAAAAGAAACCATCTGGTGCCAAATATTGGAAGAAAAAAGCTCAACAGTTGTCATCTTTGGCAAAACAAAGGAACAGTCTGGAAAAAAAATGTAAGAAAGAACCCAAAGCAGAATCATTTACCAGTCAGCCAGCTGTTAATTTAAAGGTGGGGGACGTAAGTGGCAATGAAAACAGTCCAGAAAGACCAACTGTCAAATGTGAAATGACTATTGACAAGAATGTTGCCAGCAAAAACTATTCAGGTGGAAGCAGTGATGCAACTGACCGGGATTCTGCTCAGCAAATACCAAATGATTATTCTGATATTGGTAAGTGGCCTGAAAATACAAGAACTGACTTATTGGCGAGAATGGGCCCCATGCAAATAATAGATTATAAGTTTCCCATAACCACCTTCGCTGGTAGAAATAGAAAATTTAATGCAGCAAACTATTATCGAACGCTTCCAAACGGGAAAAGTACAAACACAAATGGTTTGTGTATTCAAAATCTAAAGATGCCGTGTTTTGCTTCTGGAAAACCTTTTTCAGCTTACATGAATGAGATGGTGGGGGCGGAGGGGCGCCAAAGCAAAAGTTGGCCCTGCGGCTTCGCAAGTGTTGGATACAATGAGAGCTGCAAACCTCAACCTAAATAAGGACAAATGTGTGTTAGGAGTTAGAGAACTGACTTTTATAGGGGACATTATTTCCCATGAAGGTGTAAAACCTGATAAGAGGAAGATTTCTGCCATTGAAATGATGTCACGTCCTCTGTCAAAGAAAGATGACCAATGCTTCCTAGGAGTGGTTAACTATCTTGGAAAATTCATACCCAATCTTTCTCCCAAGGCAGCGCCATTGAGGCACCTCCTAGACAACAAAAATGAATGGTGTTGGGATGCTGCACAGAAGGAATCATGGGGAAGTTTAAAACAACACTTGATGCAAGAACCAGTATTGAAATTTTATGCTCCAGAAAGTCCTATTAAGATTTCAACAGATGCATCACAGTATGGGCTAGGTGCAGTGATTTTACAGAAACATGAGGATTGCTGGCAGCCCGTGGCATATGCATCCAAATCACTGACTGATGCAGAAACTAGATATGCACAGATTGAGAAGGTGCTTTTAGGAATCTTGTTTGCTTGTGAGAGATTCAGTCATATAGTTATGGACAGACAGTAGAAGTTGAAACAGATCACAAGCCCTTGATTGCATTATTTAGCAAACCGTTAAATGACTGTACCTTAAGGATTCAAAGAATGATGATAAAGTTATAGAAATACAATTTGCTGGTGACCTACACGCCTGGCAAATTTATGTTCATAGCAGATGCACTTTCCAGAGCAGTAGCACCTATGGAACTTGAGAAGACACTGGAGACAGAGGTGCAAGCCTATGTTGATATGATTGTGAGATCAAATCCCATAGCTAACAGGAGACTGCAACAAATAAGAGAAGAGACAGAGAAAGATGAATCATTGGGAATCCTTAAAGAAGTGATAATTAAAGGGTGGCCTGAAATAATAAGCAGTTGCCATCTAAGTACAAGAGATTATTGGAACTGCAGACATGAACTGACTGTGGTAGATGGGGTGATTTTCAAGGGTGGTAAGGTCGTAATTCCACGGAACCTCCAAAAAGAAATGCTACAAAAGATCCATGAAGGTCACTTAGGAATTGAGAAGTACAAAGAACGAGCACAAGAGGCCATGGATCAATCAGGACATCACCAATGTGGTAAAAAACTGCTTTTCATGCTTGAAATACAAGCCATGCCAATAGGCAGAGACACTGAGACCCCATCCTGTTCCACAAAGGCCTTATGAGAAGGTAGGTGTGGATTTATTCACCTGGCATTCTAAGGATTACTTAATAGTCACGGATTATTACTCTCTTTATCCAGAAATTTGCACACTGCACAGTACTAATAGTAATTCAGTGATCACTGGCATGAAAGGAATTTTTTCCAGACATGGAATTCCTGATGAGGTCTTCAGCAACAATGGGCCACAATTTTCAAGTGCAGAGTTTAGACAATTTGCCTCAGATTGGGATTTTCATCATGAAACCTCCAGTCCAAATTACTCCCAATCAAATGGACTGGTGGAAAGGTCTATACAGACAGTAAAGAACCTGATGAAAAAGACTTTTGCCAGTGGAGGTCACCGGTATAAAGCACTGCTGGTCTACCGAAGTACACCCCTGAAGAATGGCTTTTCTCCAGCTCAGCTGTTAATGGGAAGAAGGATCAGGTCTAATTTACCTATTTCTGATACCTTGCTACTATCTCAGAACAATGCTACCATTCGGAAGATGAAAGAAAATCAGAAATGGAAGCAGAAATATTATTTTGACAGAAGAGCTCATGATCTTCCATCCCTTAACCCAGGTGATAGTGTGTGCCTCAGGAATCACACCTCTAATACTTGGGGCCAAAGATGTACCATTAAAAAACAGCTCAATCCATGGTCTCATGTAGTCCAGACAGACCAAGGGGACATATTTCGATGTAATCGACGGGATCTACGACTTATCCCAGAAAGTTCCAACACTGTACAAGTTGAGGGAGATTCTGGCATATCTCCCCTGACTGATCCAATATCCTCAATGCATGATGAAGAAACTGTCAGGGAACAAGAAAACTGAGACGTGAATGAAGGACCAGTACTGAGAAGATCTAATTGAGTAATCAAACGTCCAGAAAGACTCATAGACAATGGTGTAGAGAGGAGGGGTTTACGTTCATTAGGAACTGGGGAAACTTTTGGGATGGGGGGAGCCTATACAGGAGGGATGGGCTCCACCTAAACCAAAAGGGAACCAGACTGCTGGCGCTAAACATTAAAAAGGTTGTAGAGTAGTTTTTAAACTAGAGGATGGGGGAAAGCCGACTGCTGCAGAGGAGCAGCTGGATCGGACACAGACTTCTCTTAAGGGAGAGTCTGATGAGAGGGAATCTCCAGGTTATAGTTATAGTTATAGTTATAGTCAGGAACAGAGGACAGAAAAGGATGGTGAGGGGGCCGGATCCGATGATAAACAGCCACATGACCAAGAATCTGGCACATTAAAAAAGGGCAGACAAATAAACAGGGACAAGTTTTTAAAGTGCTTATACACAAATGCTAGAAGTCTACATAATAAAATGGGTGAACTAGAGTGCCTAGTGGTAAAGGAGAATATTGATATAATAGGCATCACAGAAACCTGGTGGACAGAGAGCAATCAGTGGGACACAATCATTCCGGGGTACAAAATATATCGGAAGGACAGAACAGGTCGTACGGGAGGAGGAGTGGCACTATACGTGAAAGAAAATGTAGATTCAAATGAAGTAAAAATCATAAGCGAATCCACTTGTTCCATAGAATCGCTATGGATAGAAATCTCATGCTTCCATGACAATATAACATTAGGGATCTACTATCGGCCACCTGACCAGGATAGTAAGAGCGATGATGAAATGCTAAGGGAAATTAGGGAGGTTATCAAATTTAAAAACCCAATAATGGTGGGGGATTTCAACTATCCCCATATTGACTGGGAACATTTCACTTCAGGACATATTGCAGAGATAAAATTTCTCGATACTTTGAATGACTGCTTCATGGAGCAGCTGGTATGGGAACCCACAAGGGGAGAGGCAACTCTAGATTTAATCCTGAGTGGAGCGCAGGAGCTGGTCCGAGAGGTAACTGTAGCAGGACCGCTTGGAACTAGTGACCATAATACAATAGCATTCACCATCCCTGTGGGGGAAAGAACACCTCAACAGCCCAACACTGTGGCATTTAATTTCAAAAGGGGGAACTATACAAAAATGAGGGGGATAGTTAAACAAAAGCTAAAAGGTAGAGTGACTAAAGTGAAATCTCTGAAAACTGCATGGGCGCTTTTTAAAGACACCATAATAGAGGCCCAACTTCACTGTATACCCCAAATTAAGAAACACTGTAAAAAAACCAAAAAAGAGCCACCATGGCTCCATGTAAAAGAAGCACTGAGAGGTAAAAAGACTTCCTTTAAAAAGTGGAAGTCAAATCCTAGTGAGGCAAACAGAAAGGTGCACAAACAGTGCCAGCTTAAGTGCAAGAGTGTAATAAGAAGAGCCAAAGAGGAGTTTGAAGAACGGCTAGCCAAAAACTCCAAAGGTAATAACAAATTGTTTTTTAAGTATATCAGAAGCAGGAAGCCTGCCAAACAACCAGTCGGGCCCCTTGATGATGATAATACAAAAGGAGCGCTTAAAGATGATAGAGTCATTGCAGAGAAACTAAATGGATTCTTTGCTTCGGTTTTTACGGCTGAAGAGGTTAGTGAGATTCCCAAACCTG
Source organism: Pelusios castaneus (assembly GCA_007922175.1). Taxonomy (NCBI): domain Eukaryota; kingdom Metazoa; phylum Chordata; order Testudines; family Pelomedusidae; genus Pelusios; species Pelusios castaneus. Next base: position 1,152,586 of record ML685916.1, on the reverse strand, counting down.
AGCCGGCTTTTGTAGGTGACAGATCTGAGGAACTGTCACAGATTGAAGTGTCACTAGAGGAAGTTTTGGAATTAATTGATAAACTCAACATTAACAAGTCACCGGGACCAGATGGCATTCACCCAAGAGTTCTGAAAGAACTCAAATGTGAAGTCGCGGAACTGTTAACTAAGATTTGTAACCTGTCCCTTAAAATGGCTTCGGTACCCAAAGACTGGAAGTCGGCTAATGTAACGCCAATATTTAAAAAGGGCCCTAGAGGGGATCCCAGCAATTACAGACCGGTAAGTCTAACGTCAGTACCGGGCAAATTAGTTGAAACAATAGTTAAGAATAAAATTGTCAGTCACATAGAAAAACATAAACTGTTGAGCAATAGCCAACATGGTTTCTGTAAGGGGAAATCGTGTCTTACTAATCTATTAGAGTTCTTTGAAGGGGTTAACAAACATGTGGACAGGGGGGATCCAGTGGACATAGTGTACTTAGATTTCCAGAAAGCATTTGACAAGGTCCCTCACCAAAGGCTGTTATGTAAGTTAAGTTGTCATGGGATAAAAGGGAAGGTCCTTTCATGGATTGAGAACTGGTTAAAAGACAGGGAACAAAGGGTAGGAGTAAATGGTAAATTCTCAGATTGGAAAAGGGTAGCTAGTGGTGTTCCCCAAGGGTCGGTCCTAGGACCAGTCCTATTCAATTTATTCATAAATGATCTGGAGAAAGGGGTAAATAGTGAGGTAGCTAAGTTTGCAGACGATACTAAACTACTCAAGATAGTCAAGACCAAAGCAGATTGTGAAGAACTTCAAAAAGATCTCACAAAACTAAGTGATTGGGCATCCAAATGGCAAATGAAATTTAATGTGGATAAGTGTAAAGTAATGCACATTGGAAAAAATAACCCCAACTATACCTATAATATGACGGGGGCTAATTTGGCTACAACGAGTCAAGAAAAAGATCTTGGAGTCATTGTGGATAGTTCTCTGAAGATGTCCATACAGTGTGCGGAGGCGGTCAAAAAAGCAAACAGGATGTTAGGGATCATTAAAAAGGGGATAGAAAATAAGACTGCAAATGTATTATTGCCCTTATATAAATCCATGGTACGCCCACATCTCGAATACTGTGTACAGATGTGGTCTCCTCATCTCAAAAAAGATATTCTAGCACTAGAAAAGGTTCAGAAAAGGGCAACTAAAATGATTAGGGGTTTGGAGAGTGCCTCGTATGAGGATCGATTGAAAAGGCTGGGCCTCTTCAGCTTGGAAAAGAGGAGACTGAGGGGGGACATGATAGAAGTATATAAAATTATGACTGATGTGGAAAAAGTGGACAAGGAAAAGTTGTTTAAATACTCCCATAATACAAGAACCAGGGGTCACCAAATGAAACTGATTGGTAGCAGGTTCAAAACAAATAAAAGGAAGTTCTTCTTCACACAACGCACAGTCAACTTGTGGAACTCCTTACCTGAGGAGGTTGTGAAGGCTGGGACTATAACAATATTTAAAAGGGAACTGGATAAGTTCATGGTGGCTAAGTCCATAATTGGCTATTAGCCAGAAAGGGGTTAAGAATGGTGTCCCTAGCCTCTGTTTATCAGAGGATGGAGACGGATGGCAGGAGAGTGATCACTTGATCATTGCCTGTTAGGTTCACTCCCTCTGGGGCACCTGGGCACTGGCCACTGTCGGTAGACAGATACTGGGCTAGATGGACCTCTGGTCTGACCCAGTACGGCCTTTCTTATGTTCTTATGTTCTTAGGCTATGTCTACACTTGTTAATTTAGGTCGACTTTAGCTAAGTTGACTTAACAAAGTCAACTTTAAATCGAATACGTTAAGTCAACTTAGCATGTCCACACCTAAATTTTAAGTCGACTTAGGGGGGACTTACAAAGTTGACCTAGAGAATCCACACTAGACACCTAGGTCGACTTGTAAGGGCTAGGTGGACCTGGGAGAGGTCCACGGTGGCAGGGGGGCACCCCTTGCCAAGTGCCAGGGGGCTCAGCCTTTGCCCCATTGTACCTGGGTACAATGGGGCAAAGGGGGACAGGAACCCTGGCAGAGCACAGGAGCAGGGTGGGCAGGGCTCTGCCCTGCCCTGTGGAGGGGCATGCCAGGCTCCCCCATGCCACCCCCCCTGGCAGGGAGGGCAGTGGGGGAGTCCTGGAGAGCCCTAAATCGACTTAGAGTCAACTTAGGGCTACTCTGTGTCCACACTGGCTTAAGTCAACTTTAGAAAGTCGACTTAAGCCTAAAGTCGACTTTAAACGAGATTTAACAAAGTCGACTTAATTTCCTCTGCATCTACACTACACTTTCCTTAAGTCGACTTAAGGAAAGTGTAGTGTAGATGCAGAGTAAATTAAGTCGACTTAAGCAAGCTTAAGTCGACTTAACTTACAAGTGTAGACGCACCCATAGAGACTCGCTAGGATGTGTGAGGGAAGTGAGTGGTAAAGACTCACTTGAGAGTGATGTGCTAGTAACCTCTCCTCTCTAGGTAGTTCAGATGCTGGGTGTTACACATGTTTTTAGATAGCTGTTGTGTGTTGTTAGATGTTAGTGCATGCATTATTAGATAGGTTTTATATGGATGTAAGTGTTAACTTGTTTTCCTTAGGAGGGAAGATGTAGAGAGATGCTTGTAGAGGGTGGTGATTTTAGAGACACTCCCTAGCATGGGTCAGTGTTGTGTGAATTGGGAGACGTGCCCTACAGGTGATCTAAACATGGCTGTTCCCAACTACACACCTGGAAATCACTCCTGTCTGTTATTAAAGTTCTATTCCTCACTCATTCAATGGCATGGTCTTTAATGAACCTTCAAGATCATTACAGCTATATTTTGCCTGAGTGAATGAGCTGGTGTGTTCTGTAGGGTTGCGACATGCCACCACGTGTGTTGCAATCCCCCAAACATTGAGAACCACTGATCTAAAGCATACATGATGGTTTATCTTTTTTGCACCATGTCTGCCAGCATCTCCAAGTATACACAAGGGCATTTCAGTACCTCTTTGGCTGCATGCAGAGAAGTATGGCCATCAGAGGTACAGGTTACGAGAAGCTGGTAATTAAGGAGTCCCACCACATCCTTTTGTTTTCTTGTTAATTAAACCACTACATAGGATGCAGGTTTGTCTGAGAAACTATGACTTCAGCACTGGTTTTTAATTCTGCCCTCCCCACTTGCAACATGCCTCAAGCATGCAGTAACCTAGGAGAAAGGGCTTTCTGTTCAGATATCTCTCTGACTATGATAAATGTAGCGATGAAAGGCAGCTCACTTCCCCTAGACACGCTGTGAGTGTCTATGATGGGATGCATATCTGTCCACCCATAAGGGCATAATTTGTGTGACTTTTCTGTTCAGTTTTGCAATGTAATTGTGTGATTTGATGCCAAATACACTATACCAAGTTCCTTTGTGAATGCTCATAACATTTTCTACAGAATTGCTGTGATGTCATGTTTACTACAGCAACGTGTTTGTGCAGATGTGAAGCATGTTACAGGGTTCAGACTCTCGGGCCTATCTCCAGCAGAGAGGCTGAAGAATTACATGGCAAAAGGAATACAAATGCCCTCTCTGGCTCAGGTAGAAGTAAAGAGAATCTCACAGCAGCACAGGGGGGAGGGACTGCCAGCAGTTTGTAAAAATAGAGACACATTGTTTAAGGGGTGGACACTGCAGGCTTTCACCTGGAAGACTCCATCTGGAAACCAACTTCAAGCAAGATCCAGGCCCTGCCTTGTAATAGGCAGAGAATGGCTGTAAAACACTGAACAGCCAAACACCTTGTACATAATCTTGGACCATGAATCATAGAACAGGGATGGAAGGGACCTCATGAGGTCATCTAGTCTAACCCCCAGCTAAAAAGCAGGACCACTCCCACTAAATCACCCCAGCCAGGGTTTTGCCTAACCAGGCCTTAAAAATCTCCAAAGATGGAGATTCTACCATCTCCCTAGGTAGCCCATTCCAATGCTTCACCACCCTCCTGGTGAGAAAGCTTTTCCTAATATCCAACCTTGACCTCCCCAGCTGTAATTTAAAACCATTGCTCCTTGTTCTGTTCTCTGTTACCCTCGAGAACAGCCTAGCTCCCTCCTCTTTGGAGCACCCCTTCAAGTAGTTGAAGGTTGCTATCAAATCTCCCCTCAGTCTTCTCTTCTGTAGACCAAATAAGCCTAGTTCCTTCAGTCTCTCATAAGTCACGTGCCCCAGCCCCCTAACTATTTTTGTTGCCCTCCACTGGACTCTTTCTAATTTATCCATATCATTTCTGTAGTGGGGAGCCCAAAACTGGACACACTATTCCAGATGCGGCCTGACCAGTGTCAAATAGAGGGGAATTATCACATCCCTTGATCTGTTGGCAGTACTCCTACTGATGCAGCCTAATATGCCATTGGCCTTTTTGGCAACAAGGGCACACTGTTGGCTCATATTCATCTTCCTGTCCACCATAACCTCCAGGTCCTTTTCTACAGCGCTGCCACTTAGCCGATCAGTCCCCAGCCTATAGCAGTGCATGGGATTTTTCCATCCTAAGTGCAGGAGTTTGCACTTGTCTTTGTTAAACCTCATGAGGTTTCTTTCGGCCCAGTATTCCAATTTGTCCAAGTCTCCCTGGCTCCTGTCCCTGCCCTCCAGAGTATCTACCATTCCCCCCAGCTTGGTGTCATCTGCGAACTTACTACGCACGCAGTCTATCCCATCATCAAGATCACTAGTGAAGATGTTGAACAGAACCAGCCCCAGGACCGAGCCCTCGGGCACTCCGCTCGTTACTGGTTGCCAACTAGACATTGAGCCATTGATTCCTACTGGCTGAGCCCATTGATCTAGCCAGTTTTCTAACCATCTTACGGGCCACTCGTCCAACCCATACTTCCTTAACTTGCCAACGTGAATGCTATATGAAACCATATCAAAAGCCTTGCTAAAGTCAAGGTATACCATGTCAAAGGCTCTTCCCGCATCCACAAATCCAGTCATCTCGTCATAGAAGGAAATCAGGTTGGTCAGGCACGATTTGCCCTTGGTGAATCCATGTTGACAGCACTCTATTTTCCTCCAAGTGAGGGCAGTTTAGGTAGAGATGTTAGATTAGTATGCAGTTTATACCTTTTATTTGATAGTGGTCACTCCTGACTCATTTATAGCATGATTGTGCCTTGATTGGCCACGTTCTCACTTGAATGTGTACTCATCAATAAACTAGTATTTGTTTGACCTAAAGCTGTGTGATCTTTAGAAGATGTGAATGTGGGAGGTTGGGCACAATCCACTTCTTTGTTAAGTGGACGAACTAGACACTACAGTGATTGGGAGTAGATCCCAATACCTGCAAGACTGACTCCTGGTATGGGATCTGGGACATGCTTGCTTGGAGACTGACACCAGTGTAGTGGATTTACACCCACTGCATAGGACTACTTACATTCTGGCAGCTGGTGTGGATTGACACAGGAGTGATCATTCTGCAGGGTGTGATGAATTGGGGGTCATAGTAGCACACTAGAGCAGATTTGGGGAACAGCCTGTTACTGTCCACACCATCCTTGTTGCTAGTTAGCCGTGGGTGCAGCTTTATTTACATTTTCCGCAGCATATAGAGCAAGCTCTCCCTCTGCACCCACCCAGGTCCAGCTGGGCAGGCACAATAAGCACTACTGCCCACTCCAGCACCCAGGCATGCCCCTACCCAGGAATAAGGGAAGGGCTCAGAGACTATAAGGGTTAGGCAAAGGCAGGCACTTGGACTGGGCATAGTTATGACAGTTCTTATGGCTTTGTTCCAGTGGTGACAACTGCACTCCTGCTCTCTGGGGATATGGAAGAATGCTTGCTTCCTCCCTCGCTCCCCCGCAATCAGGGGGTTAGGGAACAGCAATGCCTCACCTTCACCACTCACCCTAGAAATCACTGCTTCTCACAGCCTCCCCCTTCTCTTCATCCCAAGCTCACTCAGCTGCCTACTGGGGGTGCTGGGCTCCTAAAGCTATCACTCCATCAATGTATACCATTAAGGGGAGACTTGGAGACCTCCCCACATTATGTCCCAGCCTGCACTACAGAAACCCCTGATCTCCACCAGCTGAAGAAGATGCTCTTAACCTCTGCTTTTCTCTAGCATGTTTCCTTTGAGACTCCTTTCTCTACATATTGCACCCACTCACACTAGCCCACATGATAAGCAGGGGGTATCTTCCTTAAAGTTATCCAGTGTCCCTGTGTTCGTGGACATCTTTGAGCTCCTCATTCCTGCATTGCCTCACAACCTCCCCCAATCAACACCCAAGCCTATTGGAGACAACAGAATCAGCTATGCACTAAAGATCTAGAGAAGAACCATTGCCCTGGAGAGGAGAGGTTCTATATCCCAGCCTGAGAAGGCACAAGCTGTACTACCTCCCTAAGAAGTTGAGGTTAGACCACAGGAGCCTGTTCCCCTGCCTCTTGCACACCAGTAGCCCACATGCAGAAATCAAGCAAACAAGTAAAGTAGTGGAACTGTGTTTATTAGTAGAGTGCTATACATGCCCATGTGCTCTGAAATCAGCTCAAAGGGAAGATTACAGTTCTGTTTAGAGGGAGCAATCACAGATGACAGCCACTGAAGTTGTGGCTATGGAAGGAAGTCCCTTGCCTTAGCTTAAGAGAAGGGGGAATGTTTGTCTGCACATGAAGAGCTAGGAAGAGGGACACAATATACAAAACTCCAACAAAAAGATAAATGGGAGAGAGCGCCCAGAGGAACAAGAGGGGTGGGTGAGGGCTTGTCCAGGAAAGCCTGAGAGGCTTACTGGTTTGGAAGGCTTGCATCCCTTGCCCACCCTACCCCAAGAACATGGCAGCAGCACAATCAGGTCCTGACTCCTGTTCAGCAGATGTCCTTCTGACCATCCATCTCCACACCTCAGTTCCACAGGCGACGGGGAAGCACTTAGGGAATGAGTGACCCTTCTCTCCTGATCTTCATCTTGCTCTCCCCAAGATGGGGAGGGATGGGGAATTGCATGGATATGGACTCAACTTAACTGAAATGCTGGTTCATGGAGGTGAGCATGCAAAACCCAGACCCTTCCCAGCATGTCCTATGGCAAAGACCCTTTGTTCTTTATCACAATTCCTTCTACCTTACACCCACAGGAAAGCCAGAGATGGCAGCCCTCTTCCCAGCTTCATTGGCCCCTGAACATAAGTCACAGTGCATTCTGGTACATAGCCAGGGCACCCTGAACTGAAAGGGCGCCTTCCTTTTGGTTTAAACTTTAGAAGATAAATAGCATTGTTCTTCCCCCCAACCCCCATCCTTAGTGATTGTTACAAGGCCAAAATACTGACAGGAGATTGTCACAAACTGACCATAGAACTCACCACAACACCAAGAGACTCAGAGCAGATGTAGCTTGCCATAGAGGGGGAAAAAGAGGCACAAGAGAAGTGACTTACCCACAGAAGGTCATCTCTTTTCCCTGTTCCAACTGATGAGACTATTTCTCACCTTTCTAGAGCTGGACTAGATTCCAGAAGCCCCAGAGAGCCCAGCTCGGACTCAAGCATCTGAGCTAGAGTTTGTAGCACTAACATATAGAAAGATTTATAAGCTTGCAAGCAGGGTAGATGGAGATTGAGACATTTCTGAACACAGTTCTCACAACATTTTCCCCAAAGCCCTTTCCCAGAGCAGAGCTCCACATTTTTTGTGATTCATGCAGAGACTGAGGGCTCTGGAGACAAAGCAGAAGATGGGGACTTGCCCAGAAATACACAAGATGCAGTTGTTCTGCTGGTGATTTAAGCAACAGGGAAGTCCTCCCTCCCGCCCACTTCCATGCAGTGTATGAGCTACACAACTTGGCTAAATAACAAAAAAAATAAAGTCAGAATTTACAGTCCCTCTGCCATCCTGTTGCCACCACTGTCAGGAATACCAAACCCTGATACAGCTACTGCTGCTGTTCCTGGGGTGCAGGAGAAAAGATCACTAACCCTTCCTGTTGCATTCCTATGAAGCTGAGAGCTGGCTTAACATGAGCAAGGGACAATGTATTACTGATCTGCAGAGACCTAAAGGCCAAGAGACCCCCAGAAACTAGTGGACTTTTCCTTTAACCCTGAAATCTAAACAAGGGTTGTTACCTTGCCAGAAGCTCCATTCTCAAGTGGGGCACTAGTCTAATAACTCATCACACTGGCATCCTCCTTTCTCTGCTCATTGCAGCCAGGCCATTGCTTTGCATTGTTGGAGTCCCACCCTTCAAACACCACTGGAATGATGTTGACATATCATACTTAAGCTTTGATTTAAACAAAAAAGTGGGATCATTCCCTTCTGCCACAACTGAGCTGGCCCTAGAGCTGCAGCAGGATTAAACCCAGCTCCAGGAGAAAGGCTTCACAATCTTACACAAAACAAAGAAAAACCAACAGAAGAACTGAAGATGAAGCAGCCATGGGCAGGGGTGAGGGGAGTTGGAGAGGGGGAAGGCAGCACATGGACAAGAAAAATGGGAAGAGAAGGGCAAGTGGACTGTAGACCGAGAGACCACATTCTCAAGTACAAAAGTAAACTGGAGACAATGCAACAGAAGGGAGAGAAAGGAGAGAACAAGGCAAGTTACAGTGAGGCCCCTATACCCAGCCAACTGAGGCCTCCAAACCCCCCCCACCCCCCACCCCAGCCCTCCCACAGCTATGCTTTTTCCTATTGGGATAGGAGGCCTTCTCCCAACAGATGGAGAACAAGCTCCCAGACTGGGTCCTTTATATGCTATTTAGAACATACCATTTTCCCCTTTGGGGTTTCCCAGACACTCAGTCCTTCAGGCATTTGGAATGTAGTTTTTCCCCCTCAAAGTAATGGGTGTTCCTATATTCCTTTGTCCCTTATCCAGCAAGCAGAAGCTACCATTTGAACAGACTGTACTCCCAGACCATCAGTCCCTTAACCAAAAGGTAGAAAGTGCCATTTTTCAAGAGTTGGGAGCTCCCTGACCCTCTATTCTGATGTCATATGGTACTTACATACAATCGCCACCATCACAATGGCACAGATTGCTCCAAGCACAATCATCATCTGGAGAGAAAGAGTGTGAAGGGTTAATGTCAGAAAGGGTTATCTTGGGATGGAGTCTCCCAAGGCAGGTGAGAAATCTCATCCACACCAGAGGGAGAACAGCTCAGCACTCTAGTATTCCCTAGCACACTACCTGTTGCAAAGTAGCACTTCCTTTTTCCAGGCCCTAAGATCACAAACCTGCTTCAACCACCAGGAGATAAAGGTTCAGGTTGGATCACAAGTCTCTGTAGGAGGGGGAGCAGCAAGTCCCAATTAACAGTACTGCAAGTTTCCCCTCAAGTCTTAAGCCACAGATGTGATGCTGACCTACTTGACTCCCATCTCTTGTCCTCCTCCATCCCCTACAGTTGGTCCCCCAAGACCCCTCAGGCAGAGAAGAGAGGAAGCAGCAGGAATCCAGTGGAAGGCTGAACTGCACAGTCCCTCAGCAAGGGAATGAAAAGATCCAGGTCATTCTCCTTCCTGTGCATCTTGTCTTTCAAGGAGGACTTGGGACAGCTTTATGTACAAAACACAGCCCTCAGTATATAAAATGCAATCATCTCAAACCTCAATTTCACTCTATGCAGTCCAAGAAAACATGGAAAAACTTCAGGTCTGACATCACTGGAAGAGATAGGAAAAGGTTTGGGAGAGGAGAGGGGCTTACCTTAGAGTTCTTCCACCAGTACTTCCTGTTAAGCTTTCCTGCATTAGTTTTAAGCACTGAGGCACTAGCCTCAAGTTCCTCTGCCTTGCATTCCATCTGACCCAGTATGACGTCTCGTTCCAGCACTTTCTCCACATTCACACGCATTATGCCCACAACCTGCAAAAGACAAAGAACATTGTTATGTTAACACAGAGGGAGGCACAAAAGCAAGAATCGAATTCTAGTCCATCACACTAATCCTATGATATGATAATACAAATCATCAATAAGAGAGACCAAGTTCATGGGACACTGACTCACCTCGTCTATCTGGGCCTGGGAGTGCTGCAGCCGGCGGTTACCACTCATGTTGGGGGGAGGTCCAAGGGGATCCTCACCAAGAGCACTCCCTTCTGGTGGTCCAGGCATAGGTTGCTGAGCTAGATCAGACCTAATGAGACACAGATATACCCACCAGAGGAAAGAATAATAAAGATGCAACCATAAACCTCAGATTTAAGAGAAAAGTGAAAATCAGGAGTCAAGTTTGAAACTAACAGCCAGAAGAAAGCTCAAGAAATATATAGTATCAAACTAGAATGGCACATGTTGGGGGTCAATCCTGGGTCCAGTACTATTTAATATTTTCATTAATAATAGCACAGAAAGTATGCTTATAAAATTTATGAAGGACAGCAAGCTGGAGGGACAGGAAAGGATTAAAGTCGAAAGGAACTGTGACAAATTAGGGAACTAGTTTGAATTCAAGACAACAAAATTCATTGAAGACAAGTGTGAAATACACAGTGCACAATACACAACTCTAAATGCACAGCTACAAGATGGGGAAGAGCTGCCAATATGGCAGTACTGCTGTAAAGAATCTAAGAGTTATACTGAGTCACAAAATTGGCTATGAGCCAACACTGTGATGCAGTTACAAAAAAGCTAATAACCTGGGGTGTATTAACAAGAGTTGTATGCAAGACACAGGAGGTATCTGTCTTGCTCTGCTTAACACTACTGAGGACTCATCTGGAGTACTACGTCTAATTTCAGGCATCAAATCCAGGCATTCAAAGGAAAGCAACAACAAAAAAAAAAGGATGGTGAAATCTAGAAAATAGACTACAGGGAAACACTAAAAAAAAAAAAGGCATTTTTACTCTTGAGAGAAGACAGTTGTGGGGTAACCTGAAAACAGCCTTCAAATGTGTTAAGGGCTGTTATAAAAAGGACTAATCAATTTTCCAGATTCACTGAGGACAAGAAAAAAGAAATACTGGGCCTCTAGCCACAGCAAAGGAGATTTAGGTTACATAGGAAAAGCTTCTTAACTATAAAGATAGGGAGGCTATGGAATCCCAATCACTAAGGTTTTTTTAAAAATAAGTTGGACAGACACCTAATTTATGTTTACTTGACCCAGCTTGAGTGGAAGGGGCTGGATTTGATCTCCTGACATCTCCTCCAGCCCTACATTTCTATGATTCTATGACAAACTCAGGTACTTAATGCCAAACAACAAACAAACACCAGGTTTAGAGACGGGAAATAGAAACAAGGGAAGGGAACTGAGTCTAGCAGAGGCATCAGTAAGCTTGTGCAGGCATTCAGGACCAGAATCCAAAACTAGCTGCCAGTCAGGACTGCCACTGAGGAATTAACGCTGCATTTCCCTGCCTGGGAGCTCCTCTGGGAACAAAGCTGCTTGACACACAAAGGATGGGTGCAGACAAGCAGACTTATAAATCACCTCACACCCATCCACCAAGAAACTAGCCACTATCTTCTCCCCACTTGAATGGAGCCTGCATAAGTTTATTTGCAGGTGGAGGAAAAGGGGCTCAAAACAGCTCCCACTGGGCTGACAAGCCTGCTCCCAAGCCCAGAGAAGCCGCTCCAGGGACAGGCGTAGAGATTCCAAACCCCACTGCAACATGGGCCCCGCCCCACCCACACCTCTCACTTCCCGCTACAGGGAGCCAGCCCCATAGGGGGGCCTTGCCCAAGGGACGCCGCTGACGTGCGCGCAGATGCTGCCGGCAGCCAGGGCAGGAATCGGGTCCGGCCGCAGACGCTGGCGGGCGACAGGCAGACGAAGGGCGATTTGGTGCCCGCAGAGACGCCCACAAACCGAAGGAAGCCCGCCAGCTGCCCCTGTGCTGAGGGAGGGAGTGAGGGCGCAGCCCGCCGGCTTGCAGGCAGCTCAGCCGCAAGGCTGCAGCAGGACTCGCATCACAGCGGCGGCAAAGCGCCCATCGCCGCCACAGCCCCGGGGAGCGCAGCGCAGCGCAGCGCAGCTCAGCTCCGCGCCGCGCCCGACCTGTTGCCCCCACTCACATGGCCGCGCTGGTCTGAGAGAAACACACTGACTGAAGAGCTGCGCGGCGCCGCCCCACCAGCCCCGACCCTCAGCTGCTGCAGCTGTACAGACAACGCAGCAAACGCCACTGCCGTCTCTCCTTTTATAGTCTGGTGACACTTGTCCACGCCCACCGCCACCCACTCACTGAGAGCCGCTCGTCGGCCGCGCCCCCAACACCGGGGCAAATCAACGCAGCCAGAGCACGTGGCCACGCCCCCTCCTGCCTGCAGCAAGTGCCTCCCTGTTAGCTGTCTATGGGCCCCCACTCTGGGGGTAGCTATGGCGAGTCAACCCGCAGCATCCTGGCTCCGGCCAACCGTGGTTTGAGGCGCCCTATGAGATCAAGCCGCAGCAAGGCGTTTTCGTAGAGAGCGATCGCATCACACGGCAAAAAAGTCCTGGCCTGATGTACCAACGTCACTACAGGGATTCAGCCCGGAAAGGAGTGGGAGCGGGGGTCTTTCTACCACTGCCACTTAAATCACCGCCCCCGCATTTATGACTCATAAAGACTCCAAAACCATAGGGTGAGACCTAGCCAAACTTCTCCCACAGGTCACTCCCCTCCCCCGTCAGAGCTATGTATGCAGAATTTCAAAGTGTTGATTCCCTTTGCCTCTCCTGCGCTATGGAGATCAACAATTCTTGAACTATCACCTTGCATCCTACCTACTACAGTACAAACAAATTTCACGTGGTGCATAGAGAATAGAATAGATTATGAAAAAAAATCAGGAAAAAAGTGCCACAAAACTGAAAGCAGTCAGTAAAGAACATATCTCCTGCTAAAACAGGTTATCCATTCCCTTTAAACGATTCACTGACACTTAGTGTCACTAATGTTCAATTTATTCAAGAACTGTTTTGTGTACTTACTGGGCTGAGGTCCCACCCAAGTGGAAATCAAAATGTGACCTTAACTAGAATGTCTTCTTTTGATAGATTTAAAAGATCATCATGAATAAGCCCCTGAAGGATTCTTGTAAATGATGAAACCAGCTAACTCAGTCCGTAACAGTCAACCATCATAACTGGAAAAAGATCCCAGTGCCTCTGCAACAGCAGACTGGATGTAGCCCAGGGTTTTTTATCATCACTCCTCCAAAGATTCTCAAGACTAAACCTGGGTGAATGTACATTTGATCCACTCCACCCCATCCCATCAAAAGAATGGTATAATGGACTATAGTGCAGTGATTCTTTCTATATCCCATAGGCATAGGTTAAGAGCACATATAGCACGTTCATAGCTTGACCCACAAACACACCACCCTTTATTAGAATGATAGGATGGATATGAACTGCTGATAAAATAAGTTTGGGAAATAAGGTATGAGAAACTGATAGGACTGGAAGAGGAAAACAAAGAGACAAAATGCATGGAGTAGATTAAGGAAGAAGACGGGACTTGGAGAAGCAAAAAGTGGGCTGAGCAAACAATACATTACTACTGAATCTGTATTTTGTATAGCAGAATTTGATAGGACAGCCATGTAACTTATATACTGAAGCAGCAGCAATGATCAGGAACTCTAAGGAGCATTCTGACAGGGCTTGTAGCCTCCAGGGGAACAGGGCTTTCAAACTCTTCCTTCAAGGCATGAAGGTGCATTTGTTGGAGAAAGGGCCCATAGGGACTGTGACCGGAGCCTCCTGGGATAACCTGGATGTGCAAAAATCAGGGCAAGCTGCAAAACCAGGAGCCAAACTCCCCAAACACTGAGGGGTGGTACTTAAACCAGTCTCCCTATCAGTCACAACCAGGCTTCTGGTTCCCCACATTGGTTACCACAAGAAGTCTGCCAAAATGGAAACAACCCCCTTTATTGTACTCCAGCTCCTCTGGCTCCCACCTAGCTGCACGGTCCCTTAAAGATATAGGTTCTCCTGACCCCAAAGGGCCAGCCACAGTGCACAGAACAATATAGGTTTGGATCTTACCCAAAATATCACACGGATAGCCAATCCTTTAGCAACTACAACTAAAGGTTTAATATAAAAAGAAACAAAATATGACAGATGTTAAAGGGTCAAAGTGAATCACATACATAAAGTTCATGTAAAGCAGTTTGCAGGCTTGTTCCTCTGGAGTTTGCAGGGTTGTTCCTCTGGTAAACACCCAGCACCCGCATGGGCCTCAGTACTTTGTCCAGTCACAGAGGAATAATTCCAGCGATGGGTGTTGGCTGTGGACTGGGGTCTGGAGACAAGATGGAGTCAGGGCTGCTGCCTTTTATCACCTCTGGCCTTCTCCATGCTGTGTGCAGTTCTTTCCAATCAAAATGAACTTGAGTCACATGGACAACAGAGTCCTGTGGCACTTTTAAAGACTAACAGATTTATTTATCGCATGAGCTTTCGTGGGAGAAAATCCCACTTCGTCAGACGTCAAAGCGTCTGACGAAGTGGGATTTTCTCCCACGAAAGCTCATGCGATAAATAAATCTGTTAGTCTTTAAAAGTGCCACAGAACTCTGTTGTCTTTCTACAATAGACTAACAGGGCTACCCCTTTGGAATTTGAGTCACATGGTCAGTCTAGGTCACTCATTGGGTGGGTTTCTCCCCAGGCCCTTTATACCGGTGCCTCCCTTAATGGGCCATCAAAGAGACAATAACTGCAGCTCTGCAGTCTGGAGTATTTCTCAGAATCACACAATTTGGAATGCAGACACAGCTAACCCATTCATATCTTCTAATACAGATATGATACCTACACATAGACAAAATAATCATTTCTAGCAAGTTACAACCTTCCTATTGATACCAAACATGCCATAGTTCCTATAGATTATATCAATGATGGGATATTAATACAAAATAATATCATAAATGGTTCCCTAAATCCAGATAGCACCACAGGGACTTTTTCCCTGCGCAGGGACAGGGAAATGGGGGTGAGTGGGGGTGGGAAAGGAGCCCGCCCGGAGAAAGGGAAGGGGAGGGGAAAGAATCCCAGGCGAGGGAAGGGAGGGAAGAGGAGACCCCGCGGGGTAAAGGGAGGGAGGGTATGGGGAGCAGAGCATGCAGGGAGAAGGGAAGGGAACGGAGGAGAGGGCTGAAGAGTCCACCTGAGGCAAGGGAGGGTGGAAGGGGATGAGGAGCAGAGCAAGCAGGGAGAAAGGAGAGGAGCCCATGCAGCGTGGCATGGCACAGCAGAGGCCAGGGAAGGGGTCGGGGAGCCAATGGAGCTAGGGAAGAGAAGTGGTCAGGGAGGCCAAACAGCACAGGCCGGGAAAGGAGTTGGGGAGTCAGAGAAGGGGAACCCATGGGGAAGGGGTCAGAGAGCCCACACAGCACAGGGCCAGGGAGGGCTCGAGTAGCCCACAGGGAAGGGAAACCTGCAGTGTGGGCTGGTGAAGGAGTTGGGGAGCCCAAGTGGTGTGGGACAGGAGGAAGGGTTCAGGGAGCGAGCAAGGATTGTGGGAGGAAGGGAAATAATGGCCCAGGGGTCCCACCACAAGGCCACACTGCTTCCTTCCCTTTCCCTACCCCACCATGCTCCCTTACCCTCCCCTGCTATGCTCCCCCTTGCCACCCGACACGCCCATCCCTTGCTCTCAGCTTAACCTACCACCCCCGGCCCTCCCTTGTAGCACCTGCCCTGCTTCCCACACTTTTCTCTCCCACCCCACATGGCCACCCTTGTCCTCCCCTGCCCTGCAATGCTCCCTTGCCATCTCACCCCTGCCCTTACCATCCATACCCTGCCCTGCTCCCCCTTCCACCCCATAGTTATCACTGACCTCCCTTGACCTTGTCAGCTCTGCTCTGCCCCATCTCCCCATGCTTTCCCCTGCCTCCACATGCCCTCCCTTGCCCTGCCACACTCTCCTACCATCTGTACACACTGACGTTTCCTGAAATAGAATAAGTGAGCCCTTTACAAGTTTTCATAAATTTAATTAACAAGTGAAAATTTGTTGTGTACAGTTGTGAAAGTGACTTATCTAAACCATTACTGTAGGAAGGATGGGTATTATTTGAAAATTGTATTTAGGTATGAAATGTTAAGTTTCTGGTTTTACAGAACCAAACTGAATTTGTAAACCAGTGTTTATTTTTTGACAGTTCACATTTTATGAATAGTAAGAGCAATTTCTATTACGCTTTATCTATTCAAAATTTGCTCACCAGACCTCCAAGTGAGAGCAGAGTTACAAACTTGGCCCCTCACCCAAAAAGGTTGGACACCCCTGGTCTACACTGAGGCCTTGGGACATCAAAGGCTTCCCATGGAAAATTGCAGAGAAGCTAATAAACCGCAGATGCTTCATTTATGGAAGTATGGGTTTCCACCAGCCCGTGACCCATTCACAATCCTTTATCTTTCTCCCAACCCAAGTCTGCCCCATATCCCCTTATTATATGCAGTGTTGTTGGAGCCCTGTCAGTTCCAGGAAATTACAATGACAAGCTGGGTGAAGAGATTATCTGGACCACCTTTTTTCTCTAACTTCCCCTTGTAACGCCTCACAGAGCTGCTAGATGATGCACCAAAGGGCAGAATCTAAAATAGTGTGGATGCATATATAGCAACAGTAAGAGAGGTATTGAATAATATCTAGTTATATTTAATAAAAAGTTTGGAAGGGCTACTAAACCTTATACTTAATTTCAGTCCATCCCTAACTGAGAGAGATCAGGATGTAACCTAATGGCAGGCAAAGTACCACAGTCTGCCTACCGAAGTGTTTCTCATGCCTGCACATGAAGGATCTGAAAATAGGGCTGTAGGAGACAGGACACTAGACCTCAGCTCTGACTCTGCAGGGCTATCCCTGTAAAAGAGCCTGATGACTATCTAACTTAAGGGAAAAATTTCAAAGAGTTTCCTCATCATCTGTTTAAGTTACATTTTTAAGTTAAGAAATTTCATCTGTTCAGGGAGTGTATTAAATATAGATTAAAAACAGACACTAGTGTGAATTAAAAGGATGAATCATCCTTTAAAGACAAATTCCAATGCAACTTCAATTCTAGATTGTCAAGGCACTTTCAGAATTACTGCAAGTTTATTCATTGGAGGATTTTGAAGGCCAGACAGATGACTAATGTCAGCTGTAGCAGATGGGGAATCAATGGAGAATAGACTTGTTACCCTCTGGGAGAGTTATAAAATGGAATTACATTGTATGATTACTGTTAATTTAAAACATTTAATATTTTATGTCATTTCAATATTAAGATTGGGGTGAAAAACTGTGATGCTGAATCTGGAAACCAGATACTACTGAGAGGGGACCACAACAGATCAATAAAGAGAAGATGGGAAGCCTAACTGTGGAAAGCAGTAATAGAAGTTTAAAGGGGGTGTTGAAAGAAGAAGAATCAGCAAGCATATCCAGAGGGAGTTCAGGACTGAACAAGCAAGATCAGAGGTATAGGTGGTTGCAAAAGAGAAACTTGGTTTATTATGATTTTACAATCTCCCATTCTGTGTTCATCTCCAAGCGCTCAGTTTGCTACCACAGGGACACTGTTCCCTCCAGGATGCACATAACCAGCTTGCATAGGTCTGCTGCTAGCGGTGCTTTCCAGTGCGGTTGAAGCGTCGGTACAGGAAACTAATTCTTTTGGTGAGGTTCTTGTAATCTTGGTCAAACATTCGGTCACCAACCATTCTCTTCTTGCGGATGCATCTCTGCAGCTCATTCCCCCGCCAGCCTCGAAGCCACCTGGGCCCTTTGATCAAGTCCTTGGGGTGATTTTGGAAGTCTCCTAAGGAAGAAGGGATAAGGGGGAACTGGTGCATGAACAGGAACATAGGGAACAGAGAGATGAGCCCGAGTCCTCAAATTCACTTTTCCTCCTCTCATGGGCTCCTCAGGCCCACCCTTAATCCCTTACCTAGAATTCCTATGTTGTCATAGACCCCAAATAAGGCTCGTTTTTCTGTCCAGCGATCAACCACCTTGGGCTCCGGTGGCTCTCTCACGGAGACCCAGTTAGAGACCCCTTGAAAATGTAAAAACAATGAAAACACTTTCTTATTAGAAGGCATAAGCCTGCAGGTCGCCCAGTACAACGTCTGGGGCGGGAGTGCCTAACCACGTAGCCCGCGACGCTCACCACAGTGAAAGCTCCTTGCGGCCCGCGCCAGACAGAGGCCATGGCCCCAGAAGCCCCATCTTGCCAGCTGCAGCGGAGTCCCCATCACTCCACCCTGCAAAGACAGAGCCACAGTCACCAGAACGGCCAGCGCAGGGAGGGCGGAACCACCGGGCACGCGCTCGCCACTGGGCACAAGCCGGGGCGGGAGAAGCGGTACTAGGAGCAGCCCTCACGCAAGGAACGAGCCCCGTCGTGGCAGAGCCCAGCCATCTTAACCAGGTGCTTCCCAGAATGCACCGCGTGGCGCTCCTCGGGTCCCGGCGGGCTCACCGCGCCACCGCCTGCGCGCCAAGGTATTCCCCTGGGCCTTGCAACCGGACACAGGCCCAGACCAAAGCAGCGGTAGCTGCTGTCCCCGACCGAGCGCCCTACGCTGACTGCCAGGCCTGGATCACTCAAGGACCCCGACGCACTATCCGCGGCAGGCCCCAGGCTGGGCAGCTCCCCGCCCGGCGGGCGCTCAGCGGAAGGAAGGAGGAGCCTTAAGCTTGATTGGTTGTTATGTTCCAGCCGCCCTCTGATTGGCGACCGGTGATAAGACGGCGCTTCGAATGTTGGGAGGGCTCAGTGGGCGCGAACCTGGCCGTTCGGGGATTGGGTGGACTGGCTCGCTCGCGTCTAATGGGATGAGGCCAAAAAAGCGCTCTGTGCTATGATTGGCTCACTGGTGTTCCGAGCGCGCGCGCTGATAGGGTGAAGCTGGGGTGTCCGTAGGGTTTGTCTGGGCGGCGGCGCGGTTCGTTGAACGTTTGGAGGAGCTCGAGTTTAGCCGTTCCCGGCAGCGCAGTTGGCGCCTGGCGCCTCCCAACCGCCGCCGCTCGCGTATCTGTGGCGATGCCGCCGTCGCTGCCCTGGGAATTCCATCTGCCGCTGTCCGCGGGCGATCTGCTCCGCAGCGGGGGCCCCACGCAGTACGTGGTGCAGGAGGTGCTGCCTTTGGCCCAGCTTGCCGGGCAGCTGGCGGGTAAGGGCGAGGTCCGGTCCCGAGTGGGCGGCTGCTGGCGGGGCTTCGGGTTTGACTGGCGATGGCCTGGCCTGCGGTGCCCAGGAGCCGAGAGGCGCCGCCAGCGCTCGGCTTTTCCCTTAGGCAAAAATGGCCGCCGTCTCCCATGGCTCTCGGTGGGTCTGAAGCCAGTGGGGAGTCACGCTGGAGAGCGAGGGGCGGGGGAGGAGCCGATGTCGGTACTGCAGGGGTGGGGGCGGGAGTTAGTGACTGAGGAGGGGAGAAAGGGATCGCCTGGCAGCCGTCCCCACCTGGAGGTAGAGCCCCCAGAGGACTTGGGGGGCCTGGGGCAGATTTGATGTGAGGCCCACCTGGTGTTCCATGCATACAAGTCATGAGGCAGGGGCCAGGCCAGGGGATCTCCTCCATGGTGAACTGGGAGTTGGGTTCTCCCCACCTTCTGTGCCCCTGACTCCCCACCCACAAACAGGAAGAAGGGGAGGCTCAGCCATAAGAAAGCCACGCATGTATGTCACCTAAGGCAGGCCTTGACAAACTAATGTTTCTGGTCACCATGGTGACCAGTTTCAGTAGTCTGTTGCCTAGCTCCACTGCAGAAAAGTAATGGAGGAATGCCCTCTGGGAACCAAAAGTAAAATTGCTGGAACCTAGCTGTGAGCCAATTTTGTTCATCCCCACCTAGGATCCTTAATTAATGTGATTGGTCCCAATTCCAGGGATGATGATTCTTTTCTCCGTGTTCTGTCATGTTCCCTCTCACATTCTCTGCTCCATTACTGCCTCCTCCAGCTTCTCCTCTCCCGCAGACTTCACAGTGAGGGTCCAAGAAGATAAACTGCAGTGCTGTCATAGGGGCTTGAGGTGCTGGATATGCTGCTCGAGCTATAGGCTGCATGTTACACTTTAACTGCCCTCAATGAGCCCTGCTTTGTGCTCCAAGTACCTAGAGTGCATTAACGTAGTCCAGCAGGATCCACATGGGATGGATAGAGCATAAAATGCGGCATCGGTGTTAAATCTAATGGTGCCCCAACCCACTCAGAATTGCTGCAGATTGCCTTTTATTAGACTTTCACTGTGCAGCTTGTGCCACAGGGGCAGTGGAGAAGATTGTCCTCTGCAACCACAGCACTATTTGGTGTGCCCATTGCACCTGAATAAATGAGTGACACACACACACGTTATGCAAAATGTGCATGCTTCCAGAATCAGTAGATTGAAGCCTGAATTAGTAATTTTGTAAATAATTGGGAGGATTACTGAAAACTAGAGATTTGGCATCTGTGGTTCATGTATGGTCTGTAGCAGTGAGATGATCCTGATGTAGCAGAACTCAGTGAGGGGAATTGGGGAAATAAGCTTCTGGATCCGGGGCTCCAATCCCCACAACTCTTCCCTCCTCTCATTGCCTTCGGATTTCTCTATTTGCCATCCAAGCAGTGGAGTCAGACAGGTAGTGCTGCTAGGTCTAGGTCAAGAGAAAACTCTTCAGGCAATGAGGCAGGTGATGGGGAAGTCAAGACAATAATAGACAATGGATTACTGTTCCTCTATTTTAGGGATGAGGAGAGTCTAGGTGCAGTCTCCATATGAGTGGCCAGGGAGAAGAGTCCATTTTGTGTCCATTAAAGGTGTGTTTTCAGCCTGAAATTATCTCACTCGCATAGCCAGAAGAGTAGTGGGGAGTTAAAAAGTCAAGAGGTTAAAAAATACTTTGATAGGGTTTTGGTTTTTTTAATCTCATTATTTGTGGGGCCAATCTTATGACTTCATGACATTTGATTCTTGATTTTTGATCTCTTGCAGTTGACAGTACTGTGTTAATTGTGTCATCCTGTCTCCTCAGATTTTCGGGTGGCATTCCGGGTGCAGGGTCCCCTGGCTATTCTCCAGCACTTCGACACCCTCTACAGCCTACTGCAGTGAGTATAGCCCACCCTGTAGGGGTGAGGGCAAGTGACCTGATTATGGGCTTTAGGGGTGATGGAGTGTCCAGATCAGTGGGTGTGGACATCGCTGCTCTTGCTCCTGCCAGGAGTGCAGGAGACTATCATTCTGGGTTTGTCTGCACAGATGAGGCTGGGCTAGTGAAGCACCTCTTGGGCTAGCACAGTGTGATTATACCAATCTGACTGAGCTGGGTACCCTCCTCCCTGAAAACTTCTCATCCATGGGGTTCCGATCCCCTGGCTGGATCTGTTTATAGAGATCTTGTTTCCCTCAGTGCAGTGGGGCCCTGTTGCTGTGTGACATGAACCTGCCCATGTGTTGTACTTAGAAAATGAAAAACTAGCAGGATCTTTTTCAGGGGGACAAGGCAATATGCCACGTTTATTGTGAAGAAAACACAATTATGTTAATAGCTGATATCTAGTACCTACACACACACACATGTTCTGCTGTTGGTCATGTATAGTTTCCAGTCCTGATTGTTGCTTGTGATCCTACCTTGAGTTCATGGCTGGTGTTCGCAGCTCATGGCAGCTACCTGGCCAGGGGAGCTGGGCATAAGGAAAAGCGGGGTCTCTGTCAGGCACACAGCTGTGCACCAATGCTCTTGGATGCTGTGCAGAACATTACCAAAAGCTATGCAGTCTCACCCATCTATTATCCATGGATCTTGCTGTATCTCACTGTCTCAGGGTACCGTATAACCATGAGTCATCAGTTAATGGCAGATTTGGGTGGATTCTCTGTGCTTTTGCAGGGTTTGATTGCATTGTTCTTCAGCCATTAAGGCTATGTACGCACTACAGACTTGTCCCGCAATAAAAGCTATTGCGGGACAAGAAAAGTGCTATATTTATAGCGCTTTGGTGTGTACACACCTGCTACTTA
>ML685916.1:1101988-1130464 GCA_007922175.1 Pelusios castaneus | reverse complement strand
GCACCCCCCGAGCTCAGCCCCGGGGCTGACCCGAATGGCGAGAGCATCCGGTTCGGGCTGCCTCCCTAGCTCAGCCCCGGGGCTGAACTAGGGGGTGGCCCTCGCCGGCTGCTCTCACCGGTCCAGCCAGCCGATCCCCCAGCCGCTGTACCTGGCCATTTTAATATGTCAATTTCACTGCTCAGCTAGAGCAGTGAATTGACAATGACAGCTCCAATGTCCCAGATTGGCCCGGTTTGGCACTCTAGGACATTTCCGGAGGCTGTCGACGGCGCAACAAGCGTCCACACAGGCTGTACCACGGAACAACTGTTCTGTGGTAAGCCTTACCACCCTCGTTTGGGGTGGCTTACATATTGCGTTGCAAGAGGCTGTTGCCGCGCAACAAGAAGCTTTCATGTGTGGACGCTTTGATTGTTATCACGCAGTAAGGAGCCTTACCACGCGATAACTCTGTAGTGTGTACAAGACCTAAGGTGGTGGTGGCAGTTTGTCATCAGGACAGGGTGGAGTTGGAGACTGATCCCATCACACACACACCCTTCATTCACACATCCAAACTAAGTTAAAAACACATGCAAACAAAGTTTCAGCAAAATTTAGGCTGAGCAATACCAAAATGAAGAAAACAATTCAAAATGGAGTTTTGGTTACAATATGGAGTTATGAATGAATGAATGAATGAATGAATGAATGAGCATGGTATTTTTTTCAATGAGTATTCCATATAGAAAGTTCTGTTGAGGCAATACTATGGTATAAATTCATCTTTAGTGTTACATCTGCCCAATGCTGATCCCATTGGGGTATTAGTGATGCAACAACATAAGCATTGACTTACTACAGGAAGCTGTCTCGGGAAGAGGGAGGGTGTTAAGCTGTGGTGAGCTAAGGAGTTATGAGTTCAGGGAGGGAAGGGAATGTTAGAGCTGCACAAGAGGCAGATTTCCCATCCAACAAATGTTTTAGGTTTCTCTCTTCCTCTTCCACCCACATAAGGACAAAACTGGCGCCTTTTGAAGTGGGGGGGGGGGCAGGGTAGCTCTTGATGTTTTATTACACACAAAAACTTCGGTTTGTCTGGTGGCTGTTTGCTCAATATTATTGGATGTGGAAGTTTGTGTATGTTAATTAAGTATTAAGGTTGGAGTGAAAGTCACTTAGGTAGGCTTACTTGCAGTTTTCATAGTTTGTAGAGGGAAAGCTCTTGATTTGCACTTAGGCCAGTTTCTGGTTTGATTTGCCCTTAGGCCAGTTTGTAGTGAGAAAGCTCTTGATTTGCACTAAAGCCAAGTCTACTTTAGCTGACATAGCTATGCTGCTAAAGGGTATATAATTCTGTCTGTGCTAGTTTTAGCCCGTATAGCAAAGATTTTAAGTATAGACAAGGCCTTAGTAACCATATTGCAATGCAAGATGTTGTCTTTGTCTTTTATAACTTTTTGTATTAGTGCGATATCAGACTCCCACTGCTTCATATGATTTGTATTTCCAGACTACAGCTAAAGTTTGGTATTCAAAAATGAAGTTGTATTTGTTTAATAAGCCTATTCAGTTAGCTATACATTCTAATTGCTCACTGGCTTATTTAGATCCTCATTTTCTTCATAACTTTTTAAAATGTTCTTCTATGAAATCTTCCTTATGTACATGTAGAGGCCTGCCTTGGAGGTGCTGATGCAGTTCTATAGTTACACAGTTTTGTCTTTGACAGTGTATCCTAACCAAAATTATAGCACATGCATTTTTAAGTACAGAATTTTCTGAGTACAGGTAAACCCAACAAAAAGTTAAAACCAGTTAGATCAGTTCTTTTGTCTTCAAATTCTTCATGGCAGCCCTGCTCTGTGCTTTGAACTTTCACACAAATGCAGGTAGATGGGGAGAGGACTGGGTTTAGAAGACAAGTTTAGAGTTGCTTCTTGAAGCCTTGTGCGTTGCAGCCTTGAACTAGGCCTACTGCCAATGGTCATCCTACATTTTGTCATCTGTTGTCTCTGCCTCACAGCCACTTCCGATCTGTAGATGCTGCAATCAAGGAGGATGCCCTGGAGTTGATGGTGAAAGGTGGGTGTGAGGACCCTTATCCTCTTGTGGAGGGATGGAGAGATGTTTTGCTTCCTCCCTGCAGTTCTATGATGATATGAAGGCAAATGTGACCCCATTGGCTGGGCTGCACCCTTAACCCATCCCCGATACAGGTCTGTAATCTTGGCAGGCAGTGCAGAGTTTTGTGCGTTTGCTGTAAGGGCAGACCGACAGAAAGTCCCATTTTCCATTTCATTCCTAGAGGGGGGATGCGTCTGCTACTAGCAAGTGATCCTAGGGGTGGACATGGTATGGGAACAGGGTAAACTTAACATCTCCGGGTCTTGGGTCAGAGGCTGTAGCCCAAATTATGGCTGGTGTGGCGTGAGCACAGGTCTTTGGTAATCTGATTACTGCTGTGAGTGTGTTGCAAGGGAAATGGGTGCTTGGGGTGTGTATGGATAGTGATGCTTATGCCATCCCACCTCCCTCCAGTGGTGTCCCGTCACTCCAGTGACCTCTCCTCCATCTTGGATAACCGTGACCTGAGCCCCTCAGACCGCACTGCTCACCTCAATGCTCTTAAAATGAACTGCTATGTGCTGACTCACCTAGTGGAGGCCTTTGAAACAGAC
Source organism: Pelusios castaneus (assembly GCA_007922175.1). Classification (NCBI taxonomy): domain Eukaryota; kingdom Metazoa; phylum Chordata; order Testudines; family Pelomedusidae; genus Pelusios; species Pelusios castaneus. The sequence goes on along the minus strand of ML685916.1, from coordinate 1,127,801 downwards.
TCTTGCAAGAGTGGCTTGGCGGGGCTGGATCCCAGTGCGAAGGTAAGCTTGGGGGCAGGGTGGATTTCGTGGAAATGCATAAACTTATTGGACTCTGTTCAACTTTGTTCCTACACAGTGATGTCACGGCAGATGACAGGAACGTCTGTTCAGTGCCATAAGTGAGCAAGTCTCATGGATGCTGGCAAGGCCAATATAACATGAGAGCCAGGCTGTGGTCCATGCGCCTCTAAGGAGTTGCTTAGGGCAGCAATTTGACAGATTACAGCATGTAATGCTCCACTAATGGCCTGCCTCTGTTGTTGTTCCAATATACTTAGGCATATGCTTGAGAGGAAAAGCTATCTCCCCATGTTAGAACAACACCTGCAACTAGTTATATTTGGGATAGCTCTTTGGTTCCTGGCTGGTGGGTGGCAAAGATTTCACTACCATAAAGATTGAGGGTCACCTCCACTTTTCAAAGAGGATTCTGATTGATGTGAATACCCATAATCTCCTCAGAGCAAGAAGAACCGTGCCAGGGGCTCTGGATTCTGCTGGGAGGAGGAGAGGCAGCCACTGATACGGCTAATGACACAGCTACTGCAGCTGGACCTCCGTCGACTGTGGAGTGGTTTGGTGGTGGAAGAGGAATTCATCAGGTGAGGGATGAAGTGAATGCTGGGGAGCGACAGGCAGGATGGAATGGTTGAAGGGGGCTAGCTATATGTGGGAGACTTTTGGAAGGACTGACTTGTCGGGGGACAGATGGACTGGGAAATTAGTTTCGTTCCACCTTGTTTAGAGGCAGTCTGTACGGTGTGAACCCCTGGGGAGCAGGGAGATAGACTGAGAAGAAATTTGGGAGAATAGGGTAAGACTGAACCAAGGGAAGGAAGCTTGAGAACCATTCCGAGTGCTGAGGTATCTATGAGAATGGGTGCCTCACTGCTAAGGCCTTGAATAAATTTTTCTTTACTTTGAGTTTCCTGGGACATGCGCAGCTGTAGAGTCTCTCTCCTCCCTTCTCCCACCCTTTTCAAACTGCTGTGATGCTTTCCAACATCAGAAAAGTGTTCTCGGTGCCACCCCATTTCCCTGCTGGCCAGACAAAAAGCAGCAGTGATGACCTAGGATGGAGTGAGTTGGGCTGAGCCGAGCCAGACCAACTGGTGCTGTGTTTTGAGACACTTCTGTCTGTCTCCGCTCCCCAGGATGCGACCGCCCCGCTCAAACTTTTTTCCCCAAGACCTAGTTGAAGAAAACCATTTATGTCCGTGACCCAACATTTACATCTTCGAGCAATGCGTTCCAGTCTTTTGGTGATGGCAGCAGGGGGTGCCGCAACCCAGTGCCTAAGGATCTTTGACCCAGTACTGGGTCCTGACCCTAAGTGTGAAAACCACTGTGCTAAACCACAGTGAGCAGCTGATTTTTTTTTTTTTCCTGCAGTCCATGAAATTGTTGTTTACACGGGGCCTTACTCATTGCGTGGAACATGGGAATATCGGAGCCTAGGCAACAATTTTCTCTGGGGCCCATGGTGAAGGCATGGAAACTGAGAGGCACCCCCAATTCACATCTCTTGGGTTGTCAGATTGCAGTGTGAGGTCCCTGTATAATCTCTCCCTATTTTCCTCTCAGTTTAGTAACTGGCAGCTGTTACCGCATTCTGGAGAAGCCCAGTATCAGTCACCAGAAGCATCGAGCCACGCGGGAGGCAATAATGCATGTGATTGCTGTGGCTCTGACTCACTATGACCACATGCTCAGTGAGTCCATCATCTCCCTTTCTTGATGTGGAACCCTTTTGTGTATCCTCTGATCCTTTTCACCTCTCCTCTGTGTCTGCAGGTGCCACTCTGAAGATCACACAGATGCTGCAGCACTTTGAACATGTAGCCTCAGTGTTTGCGACCGCTGTGAGCCTGTGGGCCACGGAGTATGGCATGAAGAGCATGGTGGGAGAGCTGCTGAGGTGAGAAATTCTCCAAACCCCTGCTTCCTCCATTCCCAACAGCTTTGGGCACTGACTCTTTCTTTGTGCAGGGAGATTGGACAGAAGTGTCCGCAGGATCTGACTCGGGATGCTTCTGGAGTGAAGGGCTATGCTGCCTTTCTCACAGAACTGGCTGAACAAATCCCAGCGATAGTGATGTCAAACATGAGTGTCCTGCTGCATCATCTAGATGGAGAGGTACTGCTTGGGAAGGGGCAAAGTACTGCATCTGATCATGGCTTCAGTTGCAGCTGCAGGCCAGGTCCTGCAGCAGTAGGGAAGAAATTGACACTGCTGTCAGGTGCTGCAGTGGGTGGGCCTTATTTCAGCTTCTAGTCATGTGACGAGAAGCTGGCCGCCCCACCCCAAAGAGTCAGGGGCCCAGCCAGAAAACCCCACTTGGCTACATCTCAATGAACCCATTTCACAAAGATCAAAGAGTTGCAATCAATATTCTGGGGCAGATATTCTCCTTTGTTCTACTCTCTGCATGATGATGTGAATGGGGTAGGAGCCAGTGTACAAAGTGTCACGCTAGGAATTCCTCTTGCTTAGGTAATATCCAAAAGCAGAGAATCAGAGGGGTGGGGGCCTGCAGCTAGCTTTTGGTTCTCAGCTTCTTTTTCCCTTCTGCTGGATGACTGAAGGGAGAAATACCCATCCTTTGCTGTATGTTCCACTAGGCCTGGACAGCCAGCTGATCTATGTTTGTCTCCTTGCCAGGCTATGGGAGTCATAAGGAAGCAGCCAAAAGCAGGGTGGTGTTGGATATTTGCCAGAGGTGGTTTTTACTAAGTAGAATCATTTTTTAACCACCCCAGCAAAAACTATTTAGTACCGGATTAAGGCATTTTCTATTTTAAAAACTGGTTGTTTAACGCACACCACATTGCACTAAGGTTTAGTTACATATTCAAATTGTAGTTACATAAGGCTGTAGATTGGTGGGTTTAGATTTATACAAATAAGTAGTAAGACTACAGTGGGCATAATACTTGGATGTAATTTATAATGCATATTTATATATAATAATTAAATACATAATTAAATGATGCATAATTATAATAATATAACATCAGGATGTCTGTGTACGTTCCTGTTTTCTAAAGAAAGTTATACATGGCATGATTCATTTCAGTTTTCAATATTGTATAACCAAAAGTTGAAATCATTTGATTGTGGCACTGACAGTTATGCAGGGTTGGAGCATTGACCAATCAGAAGGATGCAGAGTTGCAGGCTCCCAGTCCAGCTCTATTTGCACATGTGGCATTCTGTAGCAGAGGACTAACTTTGACATAGTGGATGGACTGAGCCTGTTCTTCAGTTTTGAATGGATGTATCCAAAGTTTGAAAAGATTTATTCTATGCTTGCCTAACTTGTTAGACACTGATGCAATTCTTCTTCTCCCCTCGCAGTTTAACCCAGTCATAAGACAGTATTTATACCATCCTCTCCTAAATAGTTTTTCCTGGGAAATTGCCGGCCTGGGCCAATAGAGTAGCCAGAACCTGTCCTTCCTCATAATGCATCATTTGACCAATAGAGGAGCTGCTGAGCAGATGCATGAGGAGAAAGGACAGCAGCTCCTTTGGGGCTGCAGGGGAAGCGGTGTTCCCTGCACTGAAAAGCATAACTTGCTTCTGTTTAAATTGCAGAGTGCGGCTCAGCCTAAATTCATAATCAAATGCAAATTTTCGTAAGTCCACAAATGATACTCATGCCATGGCTTGGATGCTGCAGACTAGGTGCACAGCAGGGCTGGGAGATGCAGCCATGGGCTCTGCCACACCTGCCTGTGGCCACAGGAATTCTGTGGTGGAGCAGGGAATTGAATTGGGTTTCCCAAGCACTGGACCATCCTTGCTCTCTTAGCACGACTCGTAGCTGGATGGGGACTGCTGTGCCCTCCCTCCACACCCAGTATAATGAAGTAGTTTCCTCTCTGCAGAGCTATATGATGAGAAATGCTATCCTGACTACCATGGCAGAGATGTTGCTGCAGCTGTTGAATGGAGACCAGCTAGAGGAAGCTGCCAGGAGTACTCGGGACCAATTCCTGGATACACTGCAGGCCCATGTGTGCGATATCCATGGGTCTGTGCGCAGCCGTGTGCTGCAGCTCTTCACTCGGATTGTGGAGCAGAAGGTAAATCTGTGTTTGGTGAGACTGGGGGTTTGATCTCTTGCTGGGGAGAATGTGAAGCCTCTTGCTGGGCTCTGGGGAAACTTCAGCTTCTCGCTTGGCTAGAGGAATGAAAAGGCTGCATGTAATTTGTCCAGGGCTTTGGGGTAACCTCTCCATTGTGCTCTCCTTGCTGCAGGCTTTGCCCTTGACTCGGTTCCAGGCTGTGGTGTCTTTGGCTGTGAGCCGTCTCCAAGACAAATCAGTAACAGTGGTTAAGAATGCCATCCAGCTGCTGGCTGTGTTTCTTTTGAACAACCCCTTCTCCTGCAAGGTAAACCCTTGTACTGTGCTGGAATTTCTGTGCCTCCATGAGGCAGGGAGTGGTCCTCAGTCTTTGGCTGTGCCTCTGAGTCAGGCTCAAGTTTGGAGGTTTTCTTGTTTTCCATCAGATTGAGGTGCTCTAATATCTGGGACTTGTATGTGTGTAGGAGCATAAGGTGGGCACAGTGCGTAGCTCTTAACACTGCTGAAAACCGGCCCCAGTTTAATTTGAGTCTGCTGTGGGTCTGTTTGGTTCAGACTTTGGGACCTTGCTACACCCCTAGGTCGGGGAGCTCATGTTGTTGCTTGCTCTTCACTTAATTACTTGTCCCAAACTGAACTGCACAGCCACAACTTCCTGCCACCCCCATCTTAGGAAGTGGATATACAACCAACTACTTCAGCTTCCAAAGCTGGTGTCTCCTACAGGACCTGGGTACTTCAAGTGGTGGCTGAAAGCAGGCTGTGGGGAAGCAAGGAGGATCTTAAGATTTAAGCAGATGGGGGATAGAGAGTGAAACATTCCTGTTCTCCTCGTCATATCCCCAGCTAAGCTGCACTGATTTGGCTGAGCCGCTCAAGAAGGAGCTGCAGAAGCTGCAAGAAATGAGGGATAAACGTAGAGCAACAACTGGTAATCTCATCTCTTTTCCCCATCATAGTGGATATCCTGTGCCCTCACAGCAAGAGTTCCTGGGACTTTTTCATTCCACCTCCTGTCTTGAATCCATAGTCTACCTGCACTGGTCTTGTCCCAGTCTCTTATCCGTTTGAGGTTCTGTGGCTACAAATTCCTTTCCACGTTGCCTAGAGCATCAGAAGCTTTCCATATGGAATGGGAGGGAGGATTGGGAAGGGGGCAGGTGAAGGCAGTGGTGTCTGCTTGGGGGATCTGGAGAGGCAAGCGCAGGACCCCAGCACCATCTGAGTCTCAGCTGTTTCCCTCACTTTCAGATAATCTCTTTATCATTCCCTGCTTCTGCCTTTTTTCATAGCTGTGCTGATTACCCCAGAGGAAGAGTGGGAGGCCATGGAGCCAGAGATTAGGGCCACCATGCATCAGCTTCTTCACCCATCGCACGGAGAAGAGGAGGAAGAAGAGGCAGTAGAGGTTGAGGAGACTGCACTGAGTACAGCTGAGCGCATCATCCAGTTGCTGAGGAAGTTAAATTACAAGTGAGTGTGGGACCCTCCAATGAGCCACAGTTGAGTGGTGGGGGTTCTACAGTCTGGGGAAGAACGTTACCCTAGGAACGTCCATCTGTAATTGTATCTTCAAGTGAGACCTGAGCCCTGGGGAAGGAGGTGTACCTTGTGGGACATTGAAGATTCTTGTGCAGAATTTACTGTGTACAGCGGACTACAGGTGCTGACAGGAGCCACTGTCCCACAGGTCCAGGGACAGCTGAGTGTTGGATTGCTTCATGGACAGACTCTTGCCACCCAGTGGATGATTTCTGACTGTGCATCCTCTTTGTCCAGGGATGCTATCCGTTTAACCCAGAAGGCTGCTTGCTGCTTCCAGGGGAAGGAGCCCTTCACCACCAGTTCAGCATTGGAGGATGACCAGGAAACCATCATCCTGGGCATTCTGAGGACACTCTATACAGGTAGCTTTTCTGCTCTGGCCAGCTCTTGTGCTGGGATCTTATTGATACAAGTGCTATAGAAGTGAAACACTTTATATTCCTTTCTCCAATCCTGTCTCTGCTTACACTGGTAACGTGTACCATGCTGTATTCTGACATTAATCTGAGAGTGTGCTGAGAAGCCAGCTCAAGGTCAAAATCTCCTTTCTGGCTGAACTGCTCTTAGATTGTGTTCTTGGGATAGGAGCTCCTGGCTTTTGTTTTAAGTCACGGGGGTTGAAGGCATGTTCCAAGGTCATGAAGAGATTAAAAGGCATGTTTTCTCCTGGCCCCTGGCATTGTTTGTGGATCATTGTTCTTTTTGTGTAGATTCCAACCTGGAAAACAATATCCAGCCTCCTTTGCATAGCAGTCGGAACGAAGACCCTGTAATAGAGGAGCAGCCACCACCAGAGCTGGTCAAGCAGGAGATGCTAGTGCAGTATCTGCAAGATGCCTACAGCTTCTCTGTGAAAATCACAGAAGCCTTGAGCATGGTCAGCAGGATGATGTATGAAAGCTCTGTCTCTGGTAGGTGTGATACTCAGATCATCCTACCCATTAAGATTTCTGTGGTCCTATGCTTATATTTGTATATGAGATCTATTTTGGATACATGGGAGAGGCTGGGACTGGAGTGGCTGGGGCAGATGCCTTGAAGGCTTTCCTACTTTGTTTATTCAGGGTCACAGTACTAGCAAAGAGAGTTGTCTTGAGTGGAGAAAGGTTTCCAGTGCTATTTAAAATTCTCAGCAGGCTTTAAAGGTTAAATGTAGAGGGTCCAGTCTCTTTAGCGGAAGAGCTGAAAATAGCTCAAAATGTCAGGTGACCACAATCAATTCTTTAGGACATATTCTCTGCTCTGTTTCCTTTTTGTGCTTCGGTGGTGCTAAAATAGTAGAAGCCCCCTGTAGAACTCCTGTTGGGTATTCCCCTAATGTAGTCCAAGAGCAAGTATAGCTGATTACTGTGTTGCTATATGACACAGCTCCCAAACTTGCAGAAGAATGAGGGGAGGGGCTGGTGGTACATCCTATGTTGTGGCTAATCCCATCTGATGTATGGGCCGTTGGGCACGATAGCCAGCTGATGCAAGTTGGAACAGTTCAGGCTGCTCTAACCTGTGTAAGAAGTGGGGAGCAGAATTCGGAAGCTGGAAATATTGATTCTTAGCTTCTCTTTTCCTAAAGCACCCCCCTTTATATTTTTTTTATTTTTCGTTTTTCCTTGTGGGATGCTTGGAGGAAGGTGGGTCCAGGAACCATACTTGCTCTTTGATGGAGCCAGTCAAGTTGTTGTGCCCTGCCTAGGGGCTCCTGTCACCTGGTAGAGCAGTGATTCTCAACCCCTGTGTCCCGGCAGAAAAGTGTGTCACAAAGAGCAGGAAGGTGTGTCGCCAAAAATTGGTGTTAAACCACCCTCCTCCCAGCCGGAGTGCCACTGCTGCCAGTTTCCCTTCTGCTCCAGTCCCAGGCTGAAGCAGGGTTGGGGGAAGCCAACAACGACAGAGTGCCGCTTGGGCAGTCCTGAGGCTGCAGGGATCTCTGCAGCCCCAGGAGGCTCCCAGCCCTAGTGCCAAAACGGTTTTCGGCACTATTTCAGCTCCCCACCGCCCTGCTCAGCCCTGAAGGGGAGCCTTAGCCATGGGGAGAGATCGGGGGATTGGTTGTCGCACACAACTGGGAAGCGTCCCAGCTGTATTGTGACCCTGAAAAGGTTGAGAACCCCTGTGGTAGAGAGTGGCTGTGGAGCAATTGGATCAGTTATAGCATTTTCTTGTGCTATAGCATGTCGTTGGCAGAAGGTGCTTCTGAAAAGATGCAGTAGGAAAGAAATAGCAGCTCCTTTAAATAAGTTTATTTTTTCATAACAAGTGGTCTGATTCAAAACAGCTTTTGTTCAAAATGGCAGGACATGGCTCTGGAAATACCTTCAGTTCATAATTAAATAGCTTTTTGGTTTAAGTCCTCCTTTTGGACCACAGCTTGGAAAGTGCTGTAGCAGCCACCTCTCTGCTGCAGAGGGGAGAAGACAATAATTTGTGGGGAGCATTTTTAGATGATAGGTTTTGGGTTTGCTGGAAGAAGAATGGGTTGGGTGTGTGGTTTGGTACTTAATGGTGTCTCTAGCAGACATGTTTCCAGAGGTAGAGAGGAAGGGGTTGTGTATTGCTGAACTGATTTCTCTTTCTATTTCCCCCAGTGGTTCAGGAGGCCATTGAGTTCTTTGTGACAGTCTCGCAGTTTGGTGTCCCCCAGGCACTGTCTGGAGTCCGCAGGATGCTTCCTCTTATATGGTCTAAAGAGCCAGGTATTAGAGAAACTGTGCTGAGCGCCTACAGGAAGCTGTACCTGAGCCCTAGTGGGGATTCAGAAAGGTATGGAACTCCCAAATCAGAGTCTGTCTTCCAGGAATTGCTTTTGGGAGTGGTATGGACAGTGGCCAGACTTCATACTGAGCTGAAATGTCAGTGGGTTCTGTGCTTCCGGGGGGGCAGTGGGTGGGTGAGTGACGTTTTAGGGCGCACTCCAGAGTGGTGAGGGTTTGTCACCACCTGTCTTGTTTTGCTGTAGCAGGGCTACTCGCAAACAGCCTACCAGCGTGTGGGTATAGCTGTAGCCCTTGTCCAGCAGTTTGTCAACCAGGCTTCATTACTACTAGCACTCCCAGTCCTGAGTTTTCCCAGAAACATGGGTTGTGCAATGTCTAGCCTTTTCCTGGGCAGTTCAGATATTAAAGGTCCTGTGCCCCTGAAAAGGATCAATATTCAACAGTTTGCTACTTTAAGTGAAAACTGTTCAGGTTTTAAACACAGCACTGGATTGATATAGATGAAAGAAAGTAGAATTTTAAGTGAATTCAAGCATGAAGTATTAAAGTCAGAAATAATTATAAGAGAAACAAAGATACTATGCTTTTTAGTAGCTAAAAGTTAACGATCTACACTTGGTTCAAGATAAGATCCTTACCATGTGTTCCCAGCAATATGGTTGACCAAATTCTCAGGTCAGAATCACCCCTCAAAGTCGAATGGCTGGTTTCTTTGTTATTGCATGTGAAAGAGAGAGGTTGGGATTTTCTACTCCTTTCTTTTATAGTCCAATTAACCTGTGATGTGAATTCTTCTGAGGGTTACCCCTCAAAGCAAAGTGCATTTAAATAGTAAAAAAGGCAACATGGAGTCTGGTAGTGAAAGGGGTCCGTGTTCTTTCTTCCCCCCTGTGTTTGCTGAAATGCAGATTTTCTTTCTCTTCTCTCTGCTGTCTCAAGGATCCTATGTACTATATATGCATGTAAATAGAGGTAAATACACACTTGTTTGTTCAGTATACTGCTGGGTGATTTTGAACACCAAACAGGGGGATTTCATGACATCATGTATTGTCTACATGCATTTCACCGTGCTATTATTGAACAGAGTGTTACTAGTTTTCAAATACCACCTCACAGGCTTATTTGTACAACGCTTATTACAGTAGTGTGTAGGATTTGAATACAATGGTGCTTTTGGGCACAGTGACTCAGTAACGATACTCTTCTTTTCGTCACTACCAACACTTGTGCAGTTTTAGGATGCACTATGCTGCTGGCTATCTCTCCATTCCCCTGGGACCTAAAACAGGTTCTGCCCCATCCTCATTAGATCACTGCATGTTCCCTGATGCTTTTTCTGATGTTTACTGTTGTGTTTATAGTTTCTCTTCTGAGTGGCTTTCATGTGAGCAGCTATTGGCCCCCTATTCACACACATTTCTGTATCCTGCTGGGGAAAGGGGATGCATCTGTGCTATATTTCCAGGACTGGATCACTGTGTGTGGGATCTGGGAGGCTGTTGCATATAAATTGTCTTCTCTTTGTTCATCTCTTATACAGGGCCAGGGCCCAGAATCTGGTGCGGTCTCTTTCTCTCCTCATGGTAGATGCGTCACTGGAGACTATTCAGTGCTTAGAGGAAATAGTAAGTACAAGTCCCATGCTGTATCAGTCTGTCCAAGATTTTGAACCTTTGTCCTGCCCACTGTGAAGGATTTGACTCACTGCTGGTGCCTCCTTGTGGCTGGGGCATGACACAGCATTCTGCCAAGGGATGCGTCACCTCTTCCTCCTTGGCCCTCTGGCCATATCACTTTAAAGTCTCCTTCCAGGGTAGTCCATGAACAAAAAGCAAGTGGAATTAACACAAATAAACTAATTCCTTCTCAGCATTCATCAAAATCTGACTTCCATCAGGGAGGTGCTTTCAGGCACCAGTCATCTGGGAAGCTCCCTTGTTGAACAGTGTAGGGTTTGTGTAACCCAGCATGTCACAATATTTTAGCCATCCCAATACAATCCCCTCACTACAATGCAAAACGTCCCACTTGCTGTATTCTTGCATCCTTTTCTCTGCAGATCTCAGAGTTTGTGCAGAAAGATGAAATAAAGCCATCTGTGGTCCAGTTGCTCTGGGAGCAGTTCACAGAGAAATCACAGTGTTCCTCGCTGGAGCGCCGTGCTGCTGTCATGATGCTGGGGATGATGGCACGGTGAGCCCGTAGTTCAGGTCTCCGTGTGTCAGCACTGATTCTTTGAAAGTGGGGAGTCTTCCCAGAGTTGATTATGGACAAGGCCTCTGTAGGCTGCAGCACGTGACCCTAGATTCTTTGGCAAGGTCCCTGATTTCTGCAGAGTTGGATGGGCAGAAATGAATAGTTGAGTTAGACATGCAAATGCTGGGTCCCACCGGCCCCAGCTTTTCTCAGTTGTTAACTTGATGCTAAACTCCCTGTTCTAAGGGAGGCTTCCTTCCCTTTTTTATGGTATGTTGTATTACAGATCTGAGTACCTAGTTACATATGCATTGTACAGATGGGGGAAGCTGCTAACTAGGGATATTTAAAGCCTTTGGCACTGCAGAGGAGATGTATCTTTCCATCACCACTTTGGGCAGGGCAGAGGGTGACTGCATTTTGGGACACACGGGTGTCAGTAACTCATTTTCTAACCCAGTGACCCTTTAGACCCTTGAGAGGCCCTATATCCACTACTGCATCAATAAATTATGCACTTGGAGGGTGTTCCCAAAAATCTTGAAGTTGGAGAAGGGAGAATCCCCAGTGAGGTCTATGTAGTGCACTTTCCATTCTAGGGGCTGCAGCCAGATGATGTCACAAGTGTTAAGTATAGACCCTCAAAGATATTACTGATGCACAGTCCTAGGGTACTTTGAGCAGCATTTGCAAAGCAAAATGACCCATTTTTTTTCCACTGGGGGGGAGGAGAGAGCAGAACATCTGGATTCTGTTCTCCTGCCTTCTGTAAGAACAGTGTGTCAGCTGCTGCCTCTTCCCCTTCATTGCCCAAAAAGTCTTCTCTGCTCTTGAGGGGAGCGGAGGAGAACTGACAACACTATTTCAGCTAGAGTGATGTACAGTAGATATTTGTTTGCAGCAACACCTTAGAAGAGCAACTGCTGCTTCTGAACAACATTTCCACTAGGAACACTTTCCCTACTGTGAATTGTTAACACTCACCATATCAGCAGCCACCGCATATGAGCCACTTAGCAAAGGGTACCAACATGTTGCTACTAATGTCTACTGTATTCTGTCTGCTTTACTTTGTTTCAGTGCTGTTGCCCCTCCCACCAGAGCATTTGTAATACCCATCTCCCTGAATTTGGTTTGCTGCCTTACCAGCGGAGTCAGAGAGATCACTTGGCAGCTGTTTCCTCATGGTCAAGGCCCTCCTCTTTCTTGGGGCACAGAATGGCTAGTTTCACAAATTTGATGCATGCGTTCAAGAGTAACCCCACCTAATGACATGTATTTCTTCCCTAACCGCTTCCTTTCAGGGGAAAGCCAGAGACTGTGGGCAGTAACCTAGATGTTCTGGTGATGACCGGACTAGATGAGAAAGTAATTGAAGATTATCACCTTGCTCAAGAAATATGCCATGCCATCTCCAGACTTGCTAATAGCAACAAGGTAAGACTAATGCTTTGCATGTGAGTGATTCAGAACACAAGCCTTGGGCATCTTTTGGATGAACTGCCACAGTTAGATCATCTACTCCTTGAGCATCTAATGCATAGGAAAATAGGTATTTATCAAGTCTAGGTCCACACATCCATCTTCCTGTCTACACTATGGAGGCAAGTGGAACCAGGTTTGTCCATCACTGGCCAAGGTAGTGCTAATTTCATTTGATGGAAACTGGGACAGCAGATTTGCTAACTTTATTTTCCCATCAGTGAGCTTCCAGGTTGATAACTGAGAGAGTGCTGGCTGAGGAGTCTGTTTCTTCAAACCATGTGTCCTAAATTCTCATAGCATCAAATCCAGACCCTGTTTATATTGGCGGGAGAATCTCATTTAAAGTTTTATATGTAAAGGGGAGATCAAACAGTGTAGTGAACTGGCTCAATCCCCAGAGAATAGAGTAAGTGAAGTGGTCCCCTACACTCTTAGATGTGTGCAGCTCTAAACTCAAGAACTGGGACACAATTGAGGTTTTTTGCTCCTCAGACCAATAAAAAGTCTCCCATATTGCTATGTGCCTTATCTTCTCTTGGGACATGGCCATCCGGGTTGTCGAATGTTTTCACTCTTTCTTCTCCTCCCTATGAGGACATCCAGAAGATTTAGAAAGGGCTTTAGTAATATCGAACAGCTGTCGCTGACCCAGGAAGCCTTGATTATTTTTTCAGATCCAGTCAGTCCAGCATCCTGATACTCTGTCCCATGGAATCTAGTTTCTGATTTAAGACCTTGTTTTGCATTCAGATCTAACAGACTCAGACTGGCTGTTTGGACTTTGAAAAGAAACCCTTGAAAAAGAAAAATTCCTTCCCTGGAATTGTGAGTAGGGGCTGTCCTCTATGAGGATGTCTCTTCAAAGACCTGGCTGTAATTCATATATTAGACAAAAAAGGGGCATGGTTAGCTTTGCCAGTGGTAAACACTATCTACTGTACGGATCTGTGACCCTGCAGTCAGGAGACTTTATTAAACTAGCAGAATAAATCTGGGTTGTTCTTCAAGTAGGTATGTATATACCCATTTATGGGTAATGAGCACGCTGGTGCAGCCTAATGGTGGAACCTTCTTCAATCAATGTCTGTTTGGAACCCAAGTGGGCTCCTCCTGACCATCTTCTCTGCAAACGTTTTGAGTTTGGGGCTATATTAAGAAGGCACTGCACCCTTTACCATCTTGATTCCTTCCAGCTGTAAGCACTGGGTGGACGCGAATTGCTCTGGTCTTTTGGATCCAGAGTATTCTACATAAGAGCTTTTTAAATATTCTTGTTAGTTGAGGGGTTAGAATAGTTAGATTTTTGGTTCAGTTTTGTGGGATGGCAGAACTGAAAAAAGTGGGCTTCAAGAGGTTTTGCTTCCTGGCATTGGGTGACCACATGAGGTGTCTTAAGTGTCTCAGAGAAGTGTTCCATTTGTCAGATGTTCACATACAAAGCACATAAACAGGAGCAGAACTTATTGTTGGCGTTTAAGGCAGCTCTCATAGCTAGACCTGATTTTGACTGGAATGTTTTCAGATCCTAAGGCTAAGGAGTCTGTATCAACATAGACTGCATCAGCAAGTAAGGCTAAGGTACCTAAGAAGTATCTGTCTTCTCCTCCTAAGACTCCTACTGGGTCACCAGACAGGCTTTTTTCCCCTTGCATGTCACTTCTATGCCCCTCCCATTTCCCTTCCCCACAGTGCTGGTGTCCCTGCTGTTTAAAATGGGTTTGAGACCTACAGCTGCTTGAACAAGTTTGAGGCCTACAGAGGTCTGTACCTGATTCCACAGATCTATGGCAGATATGAAATTGGACCTACAATTACAAGAGGATCAAGATAGATTTAGGTGACTTGAGAAGTCTGTTTGTTCCACCTAGAACTGTTTTCCTGCAACTTTATAGACAGTTTGTATCTTCTCGTTTTATAAATATGTTTCTAGATCCTAATTATTGGAGAGACAGGCAGTCCTGAGCAACGTGGTCTTACTGGGCCCCACTTGTATAGGTGTTTAGGGTTTGGGGTCTTTTTTGGATCATCCACAGTATGGGTGGGTTGGTGAGACTCAAGCTGAAAAGGATCCACTTGAAGTGGTCTTTTTAGATCCAATGTCATCAGCTCCATCTATAGCCCAGAAAATAGTGCCTAACACATTTTCTGAGGAAGAAGAGGAATTGGCTCTTCTCCTGGAACATCAGGCTCCAATTATGAATCCACTTGAATTGTATCCTGATGAAAATATGGACATTTCTTCTGTGTCCTTCAGCAGATAAATTACAAGGTCATGCATTGATGGATTGCATGGCATCTACTTTGAACTTGCCGTCTGTTATTGAAAAGACGTGATATCCACTTAGGAGTGCCTTTGAGAAGTAGAATGTATGCTTATTTTGGATGAACTTGGATTGGCCTGCTCCTGCTTCTTGCTAGTCTAGCTCTAAGAAGGCGGACAGCTATCAGCTCCCAGATGAAGGGTTTCATATTATCACATTCACCTATGCCACATTCTTTGATGGTTTCAACAGCAAGTAACAGATTTAGATCTGATCGAGCCCATGCTGTTGCTGGTAAAGAAGGGAAGAAATTCTTGCCTTAGGAAAGTTTTCTCCCTTTCATCACTGGGTATTAGATGGCTAATTTCCAAGCAGTGATGTCCCACTACTGGTTTCATCTGTAGGGAATAAATGACTGGGTTTCGGGATTACTGGAAAATCAGAGGAAATTTTGCTAATGCTCTCCTCTGAATGGCAAAATGGATCCTCAGAGCTGCTTTTGATGCTTCTGGCTTCGTGGCTACATCTCCTGCTTCTGGAACCTGATTTTCTTACTGTCCACACCCCATCTCCCCAAACAATACATTTATGGGCATTTAGCCCATAAACAGATCCAGATGTGGGTCCAGGCTCTTCTGGCCATGATTGTCCACGTATGTCAGATTCCCAGCCCAGCTCCAGCTCACACCCTTCCCCACAAGCTGCAGGTTCCATACAGAATGGGCATTTGACTCCATTCACCCAGTTTCAATGCTTTCTGTGGAAATTGCTTCTCTGAAGTTCCCAAAATGGCACGGGGAAGGATCTACTATTCTACTATATACTTTTAAGTAGATGATCTGAAGTGGTCACAGTACTCCAAGTGAATTTATTCTATTGATTAATATAATAGCGTTAGAATATTTTCAGTGTTTCCATGTCTTGTACCCTTGTTCACCTGGTAGGAAAGCAGTATCAAGTGGCACTCCAAGGGAGTCCAGATCAAATAACACAATTGCATTTCTTGTCCTGGAAGCTTCCTTTGTTGGTCTAAAGTAGCAGTCTCTCTTTATGATGCAGTGTGACCATTGTGACTTCAGAAGGGGGCAGGAACCCCTTTGTTCTGCATTGCTTGGGGCCTCAACTGACTCTAGAATTGCTCCCCTCCAAAAAAGTATGGAGGGCCCTACCATCAATGTAACACACTTATATCTGGTAGTATGAGTGTGAAAAGAACGAGCCTTTCAGGAACACTGGGTAGGTGGGTGGGCAGAGGTGGTTGTGGGTGGGCTGAGGTTACTCATCTGTCTGGGTTTCTCTCTGCAGCCAGCTATGGGGAAGAACCATTCATCTTTCCGGCTGCCACAGACACACTTGTTGTTTGGACGCCTGAGTGAGGCTGTGACTACAGGTGAGATCAAAGAAGCTTCAAGGCCAGGAGTAGGTCTTGATTTGAGGCCTGTGTAACATGAGGTTCTCTCTTCTACTTACCAGGCTTTGCCCAGCCAAGCGCACTCTGGATCCCTTTCATGGAGTCAGCAGTGACCCTCATCTACCAGTTAGCAGAAGGGCCTGAGGAGATATGTGCCCAAATCTTGCAGTGTTGTAGCCAACAGGCTCTGGAGAGGCTTCAGGAGCCACATGGGGTGGAAGCAGGTGAGGTGGATGGAGGACGTCTGCTCCCTGGGGTAGTTTGGGGGAGGGGAGGCCAGGTGAAGTGGCTGCAGAAGAAGCTGGACTGTAAAGGATGAGAGGGCAGTGAGCTGGACATCCAAAGAGGTATAGAGGTGGGGTGCAGAGAGTCATTGAGACTTACTGATATTTACCAGAATGGAAGTACAGTGAAGAAGTTCTATGAACTTTGACTTGTGTTTTCGCCATCAGAACCAGGGACTTCTCCAAGCAGTGTTACGAGAGGTGCCTACGCTCTTCCTACATTCCTGCTGACGCATCTGCTCTCCCTGGCGGGAAATGTGGCCTTACAGCAGGTTGTGCATCTGGAGAGAGCAGTGAGCACAGAGCTTCGTAGGCGCCGTGTCCTTGGGGAGGAGCAGGAAGCCAAGAAACAAGTTGCCAAGAGCAGCACAGAGCAGAGTGCCAAGGTAAGAACTGAACTCCCTCATCTGCATAGCCCATTCCTCTGCAGTCACTGCCCCCCAAACTTTTTATCCGATGGTGCCCCTCCCCCCCCCTCCACACACACCCTACCTCAGCTGGGGCTCAAACCGTGGCCACAGTCAGAGCCAAGGGCTGCGTCTGGGAGTGGGGCCACAGTCAGGGGTCCGGGATCTGGGCAGGAGGACGCGGCCAGAGGCTGAGGCTAGGCCTGGAGCAGAGCTTGGGGAAGAACAGAGTGGGGTGACGCTCCCCTCTGCTTCCCTGTGGGGGCTGGGCCCAGGTCTGGCTGCACCCCTCTGAATGTTCCTTTGTGCCCCTCCTAGGGAGCACACCTCACAGTTTTGAAGATTTCTTGTCTAAGGAGCTCTGTTCTGTATGGAATGGTGTGTAAGACCAGCATGGGTTGATTTATAAATCGCCAATTTCACCTAGCAAGCAGGAGAGCTTGGATTAAATCATCAATTTTTAATCTTGTTTTGTATCTTAGTTATTTAGTTATAACTGTTAGACTAAACTCAGTGTTTCTTTTTGCTAATCAGGAGGATACATTGTGTTAGAAAATGGTGGGATTTAGTATTTCTTATTTACTAAATAATTTTTTACTTGTGGTTTGTGTCAAACTCTATTTAGATGGCAATTCAAATTTAATTAAATGCACAAAAACAGCATTTTAAAAATGTTTTTTCTATTAGTTAAATCTACTTTACATTTGCTTCATACATAAGAAAACTTTTATTGGAGGTAAGGTATAAAAGAAGTCTTGAATTTAAAATTAGCTGATTATTAAATGAAATATCTGTAGTTAATTAGTGAACTGAGTTGATATTTGTGTACTCACAATATTCATAGACTTTAGAATCAGTAGAGCTCATCCTCTCACTTGGTTCTTGTTTTCCTCTTCCAGTCTATGAATAAGATTTCGTTCTTTTTCTCTGGCTCTCTCACTGGCCTCTTAACTTTGAATGAGCTAGTCATCCAACTGAACTTTTTGAGTAAACTGAAATGAATCAATAATCTTGTGAAAAAGATGCTATTGCTGTCAAAATTTAGTTTGGCATTTCACCAAACTCTGGTTCCAGGTGCTTAGCCAGTGACTTCCTCCAGTTCAGTGATTTGATTTTCTTGTAAACATGACAGCAAACATGCACAGCTTAATGTTATGTTTTATATTGATAAATTAAGTGATTTTAATATAGTTAGGTTAGGTTTTAACATAGGCTGTCATATTATTATATTTTATTTTAAATAGCTATTTAAAAAACAACAACCCACATTTAATGTTTGAAAACCTAGATTTTTCTATTTTTATCAACTTTGTACAAGATTTAAGAACCACTTTCCCTCTGATTAGTTCCAATCCAGTATTTAAGCAAGGTACTGCGGGCACTGTTACATGTTTCAGATCAAGACAATTGAGGTCCTGACCTATAATGTTCACTGAGGATACCCTGATGCTCTTTAGTTTGAGATGGAGGGAGAGGGGAGAGTAAGCCCGTCTGTCCTGGCCATCCTCCCCTATTCTCTTTCTGCCCCATGTTATTCCTGTCACCAGCACTCCCTCTCGCTTTTAGGTTTCTTTTCTCTGTTCTCCTACAGTACATTTCAGTAGCGATGATTTCTGCCTGACCAAGACTGAGTGGTGGGGGAGGACCTGAAGGTGAAGGAGCTTCTAGCACTTCTCTTCTCAGAGACTGAAGGTTTCTTTAGAACAGTTTGTGGAATTATACATACAACAGTTGTTTTCTTAAGCAAGCTCTATGAAAAATAGAGAAAATGGTAGTATAACAAAAACTGTTCATATATCATACTTAATCTAATATTTTGCAACGCCCCATGAGGGAGGCTTTCCTTAGTTGAAGTTGCAAAAATAATTTCTTCTTTATATCTCAAAATCTAATTTTTTTTCCAGAACTAGATCAGGGTGAGGTTACATTGACATTTCCTCATGAATATTTAATCCGGAATACCATTTCGAGGACATGGTAAATTGTGCCCTCCATATAAAGCAAGACCAGATCTTCTCTTTTTTGACAAGCTCCTCACCAGTCATTGCAACTGGCTTTTTGGAACTGGATTTGGCATTGTTATTTATAGGTATTAGATCACACTTTCATGCTGGATGTAGCCAGTTGTTTTGACTGATCTGAGATAGCATGGACTTGCCTCTTTAAATCCCTCATCAATGTTCCCGTGCCAGGAAATATAAACTGATGGACCTCAGGTCTGCCATCAATTCCATTGAAACCACAGGGACTAGTGGGTGGATTAACTGAATTTTCCTTTGAGGTGATCTTCTAAGCTTTTGTCATGTTGCTGTTATTGAATGCCCACATCCCACTCTGGAAAAAGCGACCTTGTGGTGGAAGGTCCTAGTAAATGCTAGGTCTTCTCTGTAACTTCCATTTGATAACTTTTTCTTTCCCTTTACACAGAGCACTGGGAATGAGACCACCATGGAGGAGGATCTGGGGCTAGTGGGTGCCTCAGCTGATGACACTGAGGCAGAACTCATTCGCAACATCTGTGAGACAGAGCTGCTGGATGGTGAGTGTGGTGTCCAGAAGGGAGCCTTCCCCTCAGTCCATGTCTGTTTTTGTTTTTTATTAATCTGCCATGTCATAAAGCAGTAGTTCCCAACCTTTTTGGCTTGCGGGCCACAAATATCACTTTTATAGCCACGAACGGCCTCCACCAGCAGCCCCCTCCCACCGGTCTCCCCTAGGAAAGCAGTCTGCCTCCTCACTGATCTCTCTCCGGCAGCAGCAGGAAAACTGCATGCATCCTTTAGCCCTATGCACGTCACCTGGGTCGCTAGGCAGTGGCTCCCTTCTGCAACCAGGGGGACAGTAGATCAATGCTTTCGTCCCTCTGTCTCCAGCAAGGACACCAGTATGTGTGGACTTAAGCGGAGCACTTTGCCATACTCCTTGCTACAGCCAGGGGAGAGGAGCACTGACCTCCCCTGTCCTTGGCTGCAACGAAGAGCCTGCATTGGTCTTGTAGCCCTGCTGAAATGTGCTCCACCTGGGTCCTTAGGCAGTGGCTCCCTCTGCAGCCAGCAGGAGGGGAACTGCGAGACACTTTGAAAGCCCTAGCGGGACCCTTTTGGCCCCCAGGCCACAGGCTGGGAGTCACTGCCGTAACCAGTGGACACAATGTGTGAGAGAGAACCAGATTGAGACATATAAATTATTCCTTTGGGAAACTTAAAATGCTGCAGTAATTTCCTTTAGTACGAGTTTCTTTTAACATCAGTTTCATGAATCTGCATTTCTAATGGCTCTAGATCTGGGTAGACTGTAAGTAACTGGTGACTAAATAAGTGATCTCCTTTGAAATGAAAGATGTTTGGGGGTTTGCTGTCTCAGATCTGACATTGCTTCTCCCCACTCTGTAGGGAAGCAGCTGCTCTCAGCCTTTATTCCCCTGGTGCTCAAGATCTGCAATAACCCTGGGCTCTACAATGATCCAGCACTCTCAGCTGCTGCAGCACTGGCCCTTAGTAAACTTTGCATGGTCAGGTACTGCCCCACCTTATGGCCATAATCTTCTTTTCCCCAGCCTAACCTCTTAGAGCAACAGCTGTCAAAAGTGACTTTGTTCTCCTCAGTGCTGAGTTCTGTGATTCTCATCTGCGCCTCCTGTTCACCATGCTGGAGAAATCCACCCTACCAGGTGTGAGATCCAACCTCATGATTGCAGCAGGAGACCTAGCTATCCGCTTCCCCAATCTGGTGGAGCCCTGGACACCCCATCTATATGCCAGGTAAAGCCTTCTCACTCCTCTGGGAGCAGAGGGTTTTAGAACATCTGAGGGGGAATGTCTCTTATGGAGATGAGGGGGCTGCAGCAACCTAGGTTTATGGAGCTGGGATTGAGACCTGTGCAGGCGAGGGAATTTTGAGAGCTGAGAGTTGTGGAGGGGAGGCTCAAACAAATATGTAGGACTTGGTTCTTTGTGAAGGAGGCCTATTATTTCCTTGTGTAACTGAATCTGTTTCTCAGGCTGCGGGACCCCTGTCAGAGTGTGAGGCAGACAGCTGGTCTGGTGATGACTCACCTGATTCTCAAAGACATGGTGAAAGTGAAGGGGCAGGTGAGCGAGATGGCAGCTCTGCTCATTGACCCTGACAAGGAAATTGTGGGTCTGGCTCGGAATTTCTTCAGTGAACTTTCCAACAAGGTGAGCGATGAGAAAGGGTTTTATGGGTACTGGGGATCTGAGCAAAGAGTGAGGAACTTTTAGAAAGGGTGCTAGTTTCCAAGCTGTCCTGTATGTGGCCAAGGAGGCAGTGTCTGTCCTGGACCCTCTCCTGTGCTGTCTGGTGACTGGCTGAATCGGGAAGGACACTCTCAGGACCATTCTTGTGCCAATCCTGATACTGCTGACAGTGGCTAGCCATCCCCTGCAGAGTACACTGACTCTATATGGCCTATGTCATACTGGAGGTCAGACTAGATGATCAAAATCGTCTCTTCTGGCCTTGGAATCTGTGAATCTTAGAGACATTGTTACCACAGTATGTGACAGCTGTCTCTAGCCCTGTGCCTCATCTCTGCATGTGTGCTCACTTGTTCTCTTTCTCTCTTCCCCCTCCCTCCTCAAACATACTCCTATGATGCTCCAGCATTCAGCCTTTGACATTTGAGCTGTCACTCTGAGCAGACTTCTACCCATACGACTTACAGGATACAGCAATGCCTGGTAAATGCTGCCAGATGACATGCATTGCTGATATGGCTCATGTGGCTTCTGCTTTACCTTGTGTGCTAGAACCAAGCCTGAAAAGAAGCAGATTTTTTTCCAGACAATAATATATTCTCAGCCAGTTCCACCCACTGTGTGGTTAGACTTAAACATTCCTCCAAAGGAGTGTACCTCCCACTGGCATACTTCTCCTGGGGCCTACACTGAATTCTCTGTTCTTATGTACTCTTTGGCTTTACCTGTGTCCCAACATATTAATCTCCACACCGTGAGAAGAGAGGCTTCCTGATTGGCTCCTCTCAGTCATTAGCCAGGACAACAGCTCTGTTAGCTGAGCCACCGTGGAGACTTTGTTTTATGTGGAGGTTTTGTTGCTGAACTGAGCCTACTTAGAAAACAAACGCTATTGACTGAGTCTGCCATGGAAGTTTGAGGTGTCTTTGTTTAGGAGCTTTGCTTACTGGCTCAGGAGCTCACTACTTGGAGTCTGGATCAAGAGTGCAGGTTCAGGTCAGATTATTTCAGCAAATCAAATACCTTGTTTAGATTCAGACTGTGTGGAACAGTATACAAAACGGCTGGGAGCTTGAGAGAGGTGAAAATGACCTTTTGTAATAAAGCCAGGCCACATCTGTATTCAGACCCAAGTTAATGGTATCAAATTTGCATATGAATTCTAACTCTTTAGTTTCTCTCAGTTTTGAAGCTTTGATTTAGGATTAATTTGTGTAAGAATTGCAACAGAGATGTCTTTCAGGGAATGAGCAGGGAGATTGAAGTGATTCCCCTATTGGTTTTGGGATGTTGCTGTTTCTGATGTCAGACTTGTATCCATTTATTCTTTTGTGCTGAGACTGTCCTGGTTGTCCACTGTATAAGGCAGAGGGACATTGTTGGCACGTGATGGCATAAATCACTGGTGGATGAGCAGGTGAATGAGCCCTTGATGGAGTAGCTGGTTTGATTAGGTCCTATGATGGTCTCATTTATCAGATATGTGGGCAGAGCTGATAACAGGGTTTGTTGCAGGGTAAGTGTGCCTGCCTTAGTCTGGAACTCAGTAACTGTAAGTAACCTTCATTATTTTAGCATCTCCTGTATTAGGTGTGGAATTAGCTCAAAGCCCCAGTTACTTCTGTGCCATGTCTGTCAGCAGACCCCTTTGTGAAAGGAAACAGGCTGTCAGTATTTGAGTGCTGGTTGCAGCCTGCATGAAAATAATCTTTCCCCACACTCCTTCAGCTGTTTTGCCGCCTCCATATACGTTACTCCTTTTTGCTTCTGAACCCTCTCTTTGCCGTTGTATTCTTTTCCTAGACGTTTTTGTAGACCGTTCAAATTCAAGGAGCAAGGCTGCTTTAAATTTTCTATAGTCCGCACAGTCTGTCCCCTTTATTTGGCAGTAGGTTTCTTCTAAGCAGGAGAGGTAAGAAAATGGAACTAATCCACGTGGAGAGTTTGGTTCAAATCGCAAGCTTTTTCAAAGGCATCTATACTCTCTTTCTACTTTCTCTTGAAGTGGGACCACAATTTGGCATCTATGCTCTCTCCACAGAGTTGGTATTCTGTGTTCTGTCTCTTCTTATCGGTTCACTAGATTTCTGGTTCCTTCAACCTCTTGAACTCTGGTTCATGCTGGCACTGCTGTTTGTGGTCCCCAGTTTTTTTTCGATTTACTGCAGGCTGACCAGCAATACCTTTTTCAGCTTTTATGGTCCAGCCCCTTCATGCAGCTCCAATTGCTTCTTTTTTGTGAGCTGTTCCTATTTGATTTTCCTACAACCTTTTCTTACTCTTTTCCCCAAAAGACCATAAACCACTTTCTTGCTTGCTTTTTCCTTCCACAGTACACATTTTATTGCAGTCAGTTATGGCCTCTCAGGGAGGTGTATACCAAAGAGGGATACACCATCCTCTTTTGAGACTGCTGGGCTCTGCAACCACCCCCAATCTGTTTCAGTCAGTGATGGGCACTTTGCACTCAGCATGGTAACTGCTGGCCCTGTCAGGTCAGGTCTGTCCCTTTAGGGTTGCTGGTCTGCCCAGAAACTCACGTTCCTGAATGAAGTGCTGCTTGTGCTGTTAAACTAGTCACTGACCTCTTCCTTTATAATTACTCTGGAAATTATACATAAGGGCCCTGTTGACTGGCAAACTGCTTCCTCCACCTGCTGCTACAGTTCCAATGGGAATAAACCCCCTATTATGGACACAAATGATCCTGGGAGTTCTCTCAATCATCTTTGAGCTCTCCTGCCAGAAGCTTTTCATAGATTCTCCTGGGTTAAGTGGCAATGGAAAAGCCTCCTCAAATATTCTGAATCCAAATTGCCTGACACCAAAGATACTGGTATAATTTCAGGATAAATTTATCCCAGGCCAGCAAGGAATAACTCATGACTCTGCTTCACTTGTTAAGGTTTCTCCCAAGTAAGATGGTCAGCAAGGCTCCATGTATAGGGAAAAAAAATCTTTTCCCAAGATTTGCTTCCCTTATCTTTACTGAAGGAAAAGTTTGGCACTGTGTCAACTGCTTAAAGTCCTCTATCCCAGAAGAAGTGTCATTTCCTTTGCTTCCATCCTAAAAGCCTCTTTGGCCTGCCTTTAGTCCATTAGTAAATTTTTTTCGGGGCACTTTTTGTGCCATTCTTCAATGCTCTCTAGTTATCACTCATCTGTTTCTCTAGCTTTGTTCCTACAGCTTCCAAGAAGTGTGTGAGTGGGTGTGTGTAATGTATGCAGACACACAGCCAGAAGTTGTTGGATGCAGCCATGACAAAAATCACTGGGGTTGGTGAAGGGCCATTTAACTGGAAATCAGTTCTCTAGCATGGCCCAAACTGTCCTTTTATTCCTTTGTTAGTGTGTGCCATGTGATTAATTTTGTGTATCCTGTGTAGGGTAATGCCATCTACAACTTGCTTCCGGATATTATCAGCCGCCTCTCAGACCCAGACTGTGGCGTCGAAGAAGAGTCATTTCGTACCATTATGAGGTATTCTGAGGAAGTGTCTGTTATCTTAAGACTATGTATATTTTGGTATGCAATGTGTACAAAAGTCTAGAGAAGAGAGAAATTGCAGTAATAATATAAAATGCCTTCCAGGCACTATCTGATCATATCTGTTAATTTGTTTCATGTTGAGCAGTTGCATAGGAATTGCAGCAGAAGGGATCTGCTTTGTAGCCAGATATGCATGAGCACAGATTCCCCCAGCTCTTCTCAATACATTCTCTGTTCTAGGGCTAGAATGGTAACATGGACAAACATCCCCAGAAACATAAAGATCTGTGTACTGGCTATGCTGCTCAGTTAGTTAGTAAGTTGTTTGGTCTTTGCAGAAGTAGCTCTATACATAAGGTTGCAGCTGGGATTTTTCTAGAAGCTTGTTCTTTATCATAAGGTCCACAGACCTGTTAGAAAGGCACTTCAGTCTGGGGGTATCCTGTCATTTGCGGACAGCCTGAGAATGCCTTGGCTCTTGAAGTTCCCAAGAGTTTTGCGTTCATAGCAGCAGATAAGATGGCTGAGTTGATATTTTTAATGGACCAATGTCTGCTGGTGACAGATGAATTTTCAAGCTCCACAGAGCTCTTCAGATCTAGGAAGGATACTTAGTATCATAGCTAAATACAAGATGGAGCAGATAAATAGCTAACATCTAAGACAGGTCAACAAAACCTGGGTGACTGGAGTTTGTAGCCTGGCTCCTAGCTCCACTACAGAAATGCAACAGAGGAATGTCCTCTGGTGACCAAAAATAAAACTGCTGGCACCTAGCCGGGAGCCAGTTTTGTTGAGTCCTGAGCTAAGAGACTGTTCAAGGTGAAGACACCTGTTAACAATCATAGGATGGTTAGTCAGTTAAAACTTGTACTAAACCATAAATCAACTGTCTTTGCTAGACACTGAAAATCACATGAATTTAAGCTCCCTAGCTTATCTTCTGAAGGGGTTGTGCAGGTTTTCTTTGCCAATGAGGACTGAGTGATCAGATGTGGTGCGATCATTTTGTGGAAAGGGTTGGCCCATGGGTGATTAGCCTCCTCTCATTTTTGTGTGAATTCATTTGTGATCATAGTGACAGTTACAGTAAGATTAAATCAGTCTCCCACTATCACAACATTGGTCACAATAAAAAACAGGATTAACTTTGGAAGACTGAGAATAGCAAAGTTAAAGATAATGCTTTCCGCAAACGAGAGGAACAGTGACAACCGTACACCTTGCTCTTCAAACAATACCTGCGTCTTTCCATGTGTCCATAACAGTTCCTAATTTGGACTCCTATTTGTATGCTACAGTGGGGATCTCTGTCTGGCCTGTGTGGCAGCACTGGTTCAGAGAGTAAATGCTGCTGGCTAATAGATTAATTTAGTCATGATGATGTTTGCTTCCAACAGCAAGCCTCAGTTGGGGATTTCTTCACATTACTTTTTTGTGATTTACATAGGTCAGAAGGCAAATATTCCCCACATCTAAGAGAAGAATGAGATATTGGCTTCCCTATGGAATTAGAGTTAATCTTGTTTTGGAATGTTTTCCCTTTAAATTTGACTTTTTTTTTTTTTTTTTTTTTTTTTTTTTTTTTTTTTTTTTTTTTTTTTTTTTTTTTTTTTTTTTTTTTTTTTTTTTTTTTTTTTTTTTTTTTTTTTTTTTTTTTTTTTTTTTT
>ML685916.1:867507-1101888 GCA_007922175.1 Pelusios castaneus | reverse complement strand
TTATTTTGGCTTCCCTATGGTATTAGTTTTAATCTTGTTTTTGAATTTTTTCCATTTAAATTTGTCTTTTTTTTTTTTTTTTTTTTTTTTTTTTTTTTTTTAAACCAGCTGGTTTGTATTGTACTTGGAGCACTGCACCGCATATATAGCAGGAATTCCTGTAAAATGGGGTCTGTTTGAAGCTTATATTCTAAACTCTGCACATTTAGTTTTGAATTTGAGTACAACCCCCCACTGACCTGGGTGAGGTATCTGCAGTTTGTTTGTATTCTGCCCAATCATTTTATTCCCCGCAGACAACTTTTCTCTTACATCACGAAGGACAAGCAGACGGAGAGCCTAGTGGAGAAACTGTGCCAGCGATTCCGGACGGCCAGGTGGGTTGCACTCAGAGGGCAGATCTACACTGCTCGCCCTTTTTGGCAGAAGTCAAATGGAGATATTCATTACTTAAAATAACTTAACTTAAAATAACTTGTTTCGACTTCCCAATTCCTGGCACATCCACTGTGCTAAGTCAAAGGGAAGGGCTTCCTTTGACATTAGAGCTAATCCAGTTGCCAGGGTGGTATTTAGCGATTGACTTCCTGATCGGCTGATCTGGCCTTCACAAACCCAATCAGTTGATAGGGAAGTTCAAACTGACAGCAGTAAATTTGCTGCCGTCAGTGAATATAACCCTAATTTTCCAGGACAAGGAGGACAGTGTGAGTTCCCTGACTACCAGAGAGTGAGCCTGCTCCCATAGGGGTGATGTGAGTCTGTTCAGATGGCATTAATTCTGCAGACCTTGCTCTAGGCTGAGATCATCTTTTCCCCACCTCCTTTTAAAACAAAGGGAAAAAATAGGGACTATTGGAACTCATAAAGCTGTTTGCTGTTTTCACATTGGGGTCATTTGTCTCCCCTTTACCCCCACCATCTTGGTGAGGAGGATATATGACTTCAGCAGGGCCTGACTGCAGAAGGCCATGGCAGATTCCAAACTGCCAAAGTTTAAATCCCATTCACCATGCAGTTCTCTTATGCTCATGAATAATGGGCATACACAATACCTTTTCTTCGACCTCTTTATTGTCAAGTTTGCCTGACAAGTTTTAGGTCAGACCTCATATGGGAGCGTAAACTCCCCATGGAAAAGTGGTGCAGATCACTATTGCAGAGTCCTGCTGTTCAGAGTGGTAAAAATTCCAGGCCTTCTGACATTGATTGGATCAGAAATTTCCTACATGGCCATGATCAGAATCAATTTTGGTGCCCAGGGACCTTTTGTAAAAGATTTACTCCACGTTCTCCCAGCATCATCTCAGGGATATTGACTTCATTGGTGTTGATCATCCAAACACTAGCTCATAGACCAGTCTGCTTAACTTCATTACCTAGAAAGATGGAGCAAATAATTAAGCAATCAGTTTGCAAACACGTAGAAGATAATAAGGTGGTAAGTAACAGTCAGCATGGATTTAAGAACGAATAGTGTCAAACCAACCTAATAGCTTTCAATGACAGGGTAACAACCATAGTGGATGGGGGAAGTTTTAAATGTGGTATTTCTCGACTTTAAGTACTCCACTTTGGCAGGAACAATCAGTTGCACGCGTACAAAATGGAAAATAACTGCGGAGGAAGGAGTACAGTGGAAAGGGACTTGGGGGTGTATAGTGGATCAAAAGCTAAATATGAGTGTACAGCGTAACACTGTTGCAAATAAAAACAAATATTCTGGGATGTATTAGCAGGAATCTTGTAAGCAAGACACAAGAAGTAATTCTTCCACTCCACTCCATGCTAAATTGGCCTCAACTGGAATATTGTATACAGTTTTGGGCACCACATTTCAGGAAACATATGGACAAATTGAAAAAAGTCCATAGAAGAGCAACAACAATGGTTAAAGGTTTAGAAAACATGACCCATGAGACAAGACAAAAAACTGGGTTTGTTTAGTCTGGAGAAAAGATGATGACTTGAGGGAGGATATGATAATTTTCAAGTATATAAAAGATTGTTACAGGAGGAGGGAGAGAAATTGTTCTTGTTAACCTCTGAGGGTAGGACAAAAAGGTAGAGGGGCTTAAATTGTAGCAAGAGTGGTTTAGGTTGGACATTAGGAAAAACTTCCTAACTGTCAGGGTAGTTGAGCACTACAATCAACTGCCTAGAGAGGTTGTGGAATCTCTATCATTAGAGATTTTTTTTAAGAGCATGTTGGACGAACATCTGTCAGAGGTAGTCTAGGTAACACTTGGTCTTGCCTCTTGAAGGGATAAGCAGGGAAAGTTGTACCGAGGACATGGAAATCTTTTTATGGCTAGGTATGCTTCCCCTGCCAATAGAGCGGGAGAGGCTGCTGATACTGGGGAGTTTGAACACAGGTAGCCAATATGATATTACAAATAGAAGATACCAGTGTTACAGAAGACACTGTAGTATCACTGTAGTAACACAAAGTCTATGAGGTCCCACTATACACCAAGTCCCTTTCCACTGTACTCCTTCCTCCGCAGTTATTTTCCATTTTGTACGCGTGCAACTGATTGTTCCTGCCAAAGTGGAGTACTTAAAGTCGAGAAATACCACATTTAAAACTTCCCCCATCCACTATGGTTGTTACCCTGTCATTGAAAGCTATTAGGTTGGTTTGACACTATTCGTTCTTAAATCCATGCTGACTGTTACTTACCACCTTATTATCTTCTACGTGTTTGCAAACTGATTGCTTAATTATTTGCTCCATCTTTCTAGGTAATGAAGTTAAGCAGACTGGTCTATTATTCCCTGGATTGTCCTTATTCCCCTTTTTATAGATTGGCACTATATTTTCCCTTTTCCAGTCCTCTGGACTCTAATTTTCCATGATGTTTCAAAGATAATTGCTAATGGTTCAGATATGTCTTCAGTCAACTCTGTGTATTCTAGGATGCATTTCATCAGGCCCTGGTGACTTGAAGACATTTAACTCATCTAAGTAATTTTTTTTAACACACTCCTTCCCTGTTTTAGCGTCTGATCTTATCTCATTTTCTCTGGCATTCATTAAGTCCAGTTGCTACTAAACATGGATAACTGGGTGAAACTTAACAGCCTGTAATATACTAGAGGTCAAACTAGATCAGTGATTTTCAACCTTTTTTTCATTCGTGAGCCCCTAAAAAATTTCAGATGACGGTCCAGACCACTTTGAAAATCTTAGACATAGTCTGCAGACCTCTAAGAACTGCATACCACAGGTTGAGAACCACTGGACTAGATCTAATGGTTCCTTCTGGCCTTAAATTCTATGAATTGTATATGTTCAGTTAAACTGAATTGTAAGATTACACCTGTATTAGAGCAATTCTGCTTAGTATGTGTTCTTCACTCTGAAATTGTAGGCAATCTTTGTTTTCCCCAGAACAGAGCGTCAGTATCGAGACCTTTCTCACTGTCTCACTTTGCTTCCTGTCTCTGAACGAGGCCTCCGCAAGATGCAAGATAATTTTGATTGTTTTGCTGACAAGCTTCAAGACCTGGCTGTCTACAACTGTTTCCTAGCTACATTGAGCCGACTCCGCAGGTCGGTCACCAAACCAGAGACCAAGGTGAGAATCGGGGTAGCTAATACCCAGATTGGAAGAAATTCTGCTTCCAGGTTATCTTGGACTATACTGCAGGTATGGGAATAACCAAAATCAAGATGATTGTCACAGGGAGCTGTGAGACTAGATGTTGCTGCTTGTGGGCCATGAAGGATCAAAAAGCCACAAATGTAGGGAACTCTCAATGTCTTTGCTGATCTTGGTTGGGAAGAATCTGGGCTGCAGCATGGTAACCCTGCCCACGTCTCTCCCTGCATCAGGCTCTGATTGAAGAGATGGAACAGAAACTCCATGCCTGCCACAACTGTGGTATGGATTCCACAGAGGTTCTTAGAGAGCCTCAGTGCCAGGAAGCAAGCAAGACGCCAATGCTAGAACCAGGAAAGAAGAGACAAGTGGCTGGTATGTTCTTACTAAGGCATTAAAGTCCTGGCCTCTTCATCCCTCCTATCCTGCAATCCAGGCACAGCGTCTGTGGATTTCTCACCCCTTTCAGGCAGCATTACCCCTCACATTTCTACTTCTCCTGCAGGCTCCTGCCGCCACCGTCGCCCCCTTGGAATAGCCAACAAAGATGCAGATTCCCCCTTCATCACACCTGAACCACGTGTGTCCAGACGTTGCCGGAGTGCTGCAAAGCGCATTCCACCCCAGAAACCTGCTGTCACCTTCTCTAGTGATGAGGAGAACAGCCCTGAAGATGGTAAGAACTCAGTGTGCTAGAAAGCTCTGAAGTATGGGGGAAGAAGCTTGGGCTGCCTCTTAATGGGATCTTGAATGCTGTTAGTGCTGGTAAAGCCAAATTGTAAATAGAGCCAGCATTTTTTAACCTCTGAAGCCCGTTCTGAATTTGGGTCAAATTTTGACACATCATTCCAGCTTGGGGGAAAAATCAGCAATGTCAAGTGTATGTTGTCGTGTT
The DNA here is from genome assembly GCA_007922175.1 of Pelusios castaneus. Taxonomy (NCBI): domain Eukaryota; kingdom Metazoa; phylum Chordata; order Testudines; family Pelomedusidae; genus Pelusios; species Pelusios castaneus. The sequence goes on along the minus strand of ML685916.1, from coordinate 1,097,388 downwards.
TTGAAATGAGACTTTCAAAATATTTCACTTCAAAATTGTCAACATTTATTTATCCTGACCATTTCTTGGTGATTTTCTATCGCATGAGCTTTCGTGGGAGAAAATCCCGCTTCATCAAATGCTTTGCGAAGTGGGATATTCTCCCACGAAAGCTCATGGGATAAATAAATCTGTTGGTCTTTAAAAGTGCCACAGGACTCTTTGTTTTTCTGCAATAGACTAACACGGCTACCACTTCGGAACATTTCTTGGTGGTTTTTGTTTTTTTGTCAAGAGAAACAAATTTCTATTGCTGTACAAAATGAATTGAATTTGGTGGGTTTTTTGGATTTTCCATTAAGGCCACTGAACTGAAAAGTGAATTATTCTTTCAGTTCTAATTATGAAGCTCTTCCCAAGCATTCTTTGCATGATGTTCTTTGAGTGCTTGCTCATGTCTATTCCTAATTGGGTGTATGCACCACATACAACTGTATCAAAAATCTCTCCAGTAGTATCCATGGGGCTGACTTTAGCACCCTCTGCAATGGTGCATGTATGCAGCAGTATATCAAATGCTGCCAGCCCCCCTCCCTCTCAGTTCCTTCTCACCACTTGTGCAGTGCTGGGCCACTCTTTTGCTGCAAAGCTCTTCATAGTGGTTTTCTCAGAGTTGCATAGCGTACATAGTTTGAATTAGCTAGTTTTGACAAGTGTTCATCAAACGCCTATCTCCAGGGCCCTTTTCTACACTTACCTGCAAATTTGGCAGCAGTCAATGGGAGTTATGCAAGCAACATAGCTAGTGTATCTTAGGCTGACTTTATAAATTCTGTTCTGTGCACCATCTCCACTATGCTGCGCCAATGGGAAATGTGTATCTGTCAGTGCAGTGTTACTCTTTTTCCAGAGGTGGTTTTATTAAATCGACTTCCAGACTGAGTGAGTGGGTCTTCAATTTCTCTCAATCTAACCAGATAAATCGATCCGACAAGGATGAATTTGCCACTGTCAGTGTAGACAGCCTAAGAAACTAACGCTGTCCAGGAGCAGGGCATGTCCTAGTCTCCGGGCTTCAAGCTATGATATTCATGCAAGACGCCTATGCCAATCAATGGCCCTTACCAGGAGCTGCCTGAAGTGCTTGGGGGAGGCTCATGTGCGCAATAAATTCAGAATCTCCAGAGGGTTCAGGCCTTTCACGAAAAAAGATCGGGATTAAACTGAGCCCTGCTCATGGAGTTGGTATTTAGACTGGCCTCAAAGGTGAGACAGTTGTAATTGGTGCTAAGTACATTAGCTTCAGTGTGGAGCACTTCCTCCCCGCACTGATCACCATCTTCGGTGCTGAAGAAGAAACCCAAGAAGGCACATGCTGAAAGGAGATGATCACTGGCCCCAAGGAATGACAAGAAGAGTGAAGTTGACCAGGCGAGATCTGTGTAGCACTGCTTTTCTCCACCAGACCTTGGGGTGATCTCACCCATTCAGGTTCTGAGCCCTACCCTGGATCCACTGCCAACTCCTGGAAGTGGCTAGGCCCCTCCAGCACATTACAGTACTAACTATTCCAGAGGCATTCCAGGTGATAAAGGACCTACTGGCAATCCCAGTGCCCTTAACATTTTTGGAAGGGAGGTCTCTGCACATTCTTGGTGGCAATTAATTCAGCAAAGCATCTCTGAGATCCTGACTTATGCACTCCCTTACACGGTGTTCTACAAGGACATGGTCTAATTGCGCCTTCCCCTGGCATTCTTGCCAAAGGTGATATCACAATTTCACATCAACCAGACAGTTTTCTTCCTGAAGCCCTGCAATTCTGAAGAAAGCTGTGTTGTAAACAGCACGTCCATGAATTCCTGCTCACCTTCAGGGGAGAATGGACATGAACAAGCACTCATAGAAGAAAGGACAGTTAATGATGTGTTGCTCACGTCTATTCCATATCCCTTCCCCTCAAACAGAGTTCCATCAAGAAGGAGCTCAGTGGATGGGAGGCCAGCGGTGTCCTATATACTGATGCATACATGTACCATTGCAGAGGGCTCCAGAGCTGATCCTACAGATGCCACTAGCGAAAAGATTTCCAGCACCAGTGCATGTGGTGCACATATACCTAATTGGAATGACTTTGAGCAACACATTTTGAAATACAACAGTTATGAAAGTAAATGACTTCTTTCCTCTGAGGTCCCAATCCCAAATGATCCCATCTTCGACTGTTCATATTCTGGGTTACTGGTACCATTGGTCCCTTTGCTTATGACCTTTTGGTACTCTAGGGATGTGGGTATGTTGACTCCTCAGTGACTGCTCTCTGCTTCTGCCTTCTTAGATCTCTGGGCTGAATTGACAGAGGATGAAACCCCAAGCAAGATGACTCCCATTTCCCGATCTTCTGCCCGCCGTGCTGTCTGACAACATCTTATTAGAAGTCTTTTTAGTTTTTAAGAAATAAAACTGGTTTTATATCCTTTGCTGTCTTATGTCTTAAACCAACCACACAGCCTTTTATTCTATACCTGTGGAAATAGCAGAGCTGATATTTACAGGAGCTCAGTCTCTGAGGTCACATGTGACATTGCAGATGGTATGCTACGTCTCCCTTGTCGTATGCTTGCTGAACATACAGCTCTTCTTAGAGTACAGTTCCTAGCTGTATTCCACATGTGGGAATGGGTGTGCATCATCTGCCTGAGATCAGAGATTTCACACCAACTGTGTCTATTGGTTCATGCTTGTGTAGTTCCCAAGGGTATAAGAAGTGGTGTGGACTAAAGCCTCTCAAGTTCCTTTTTACCACTGCATGGCCTGAGTCAAAATCCTCTCTCTCCAAGGATTTCTCTGTGTTTCTTTCTCAACAAACCTGCAAACATGTTGTAAATAGCTTTTAGTATTTTTGTATACTCTAGTTTTCTCCCCTCCGACCAGACAAAGACTCTACGCAGAGTCCAAGGACTGAAGAACTGCACCTGCTATCCTTGCTCCTGCATGAGCAACAAGCAGCAGCGCAGCCCCTGTCTGAGAGGGGCACATCTCAGCTAAGTGTAGCATTTGCTATTTCTTTCCCCACAAACCTGCAAGGCTTGAGACTTCCAGCTAAGAAAACATCATGTAGAGAAGGCGAAGCGATGTCCGTCAAAAGTAGGCCAGTGTGACCCCACCTTGTCCGTCAACTTCAGCTGATGAACAGTGCCTCTCCAAGCACGAGCTCAGGAACAGAAGCTAGAGTTGCTAAGACACCTCAGAATAGTGCCCTGGAAACTCCATGTTTACCACTCATATAATTATGAAATGTTTTGTAGAGTACATACTTTACAAGGTATCCTTTTAAACCTCTTGATCTGTTGAACATTATTTTGTTAGGTTGTATGTACCACTGTATATGAAGTTATGGGGTTCTGCTATGTGTGTTACTGAAATATATTGCAAGGTTGGGAGACACTCCCAGCTAACCGTCCAGTTGCAACAAGGGACCAGCCAGACATGCTAATGGCCTATTAAAGGGAATCCACTCTCAAAGACTTCTCAGAGGAGGCTCATAGGCAATGGAGTCTGCCTTACTGATGGTGAGTGCCTAACTCCCATGTCACAGCTAGGATCTTTCTAGCAGCTGGAAGAAAGTATAAAAGAGAGACAGTGACATCATCACTTGGTCTCTCTTCCTCTTCTCCCGGGGATCTTAACACCTGGAAGAACATCTGGAAGAAATTGAATTAGGGAAGACTGATCCTGGGTTGGAAGAGTGTTTACTCTGTATTGAACAGGCCTAGCCATATTAAATAGTACAGATGTGGAAGTACTAGCTAATAAATTGAATATGACAGAGAAGCATTTGGGAGATCTAAGCCCCTGAAAACATTTCTATATGAGATGAGCAACAGTCGCTATTTCGTTGCTAGTTTACTTCCTGATTGGGGAAGTTTGCAGAAAGTAGACCACTTGACCATTTTATGTGCAGTAGAGGTGTTGATGGATAATGTGTCATTGACACTGTCATGTATACAAGCACAGTCATGGACAAATGATGTGATTAAAGACATAAGGTGTGGCATAAGTGGAATTTTATCTCTTGAAATAAGTGTAATGTGATAGTCAAGCAATTAAATTCATACTTATAATGAGAGTCCCGTGACACCTTAAAGACTAACAAATTTCTTCGGGCATAAGCTTTTGTGAGCTCCATCCCTCTCTTCACCAGCTGCATCTTGAGTTGCATTTGATGAAGTGGGTTGCAGTCCACGAAAGCTTATGCTTGAAGAAATGTGTTAATCTTTAAGGTGCTACAAGCCTCTCATTGTGTTTGCTGTACACAGACTAACATAGCTACCCCTGTGGAACTTGTCATTCATACTTATGTCTGATGCTCAAATAGAATGAATATCTCCTATTATAATGTTTTGGGTCATATTAACACAAATGTAATGCAACCAATAGAACACAAGCTTTAGGCAATAAAGGAAAATCAGATGTAGAAGAGTGTGGAATTTGCAGCTTGTATGGAAGAACAGAGAATTGGGTATGTTTGTAATTATGGTGCTATTCAGCCTTGTGGTGTTTGTTTAAAGAGAAAGAAAGGAAAATGTCATTACCAGTTAGATCCTGTTCTCGTCAACGATTATGCATGTTGGAAGAAAAGTTTGTGTATAATGTTCAAGTGGATAATAATTATTATGAAAATGTGTTTATATAGTGTCACTTCTACAGCAGCTTGTGATCTCAAGCTCACCTTAGCAGAAACAGTAAATGAAGAAATTAGGGACCGCTACCAATTGTATGAACAGATAAACTTAATACCCTTAGGATTGAATATAAATTAAGCCAAAGAATTGATAGAACATCCAGAACTGCATAAACAATTGCTGAAGGATAAGTAAAATGCATAGATTGTTTTGGTTACCGTTCATCAAGCTTTGGATAAAATTGAACAAATAATTTAACATGTTACGGGAATTACTAAGCATATCTGATGGAGAGTGGGTTTGGGATTGTCACCCATAGCAACTCAGCATCCTATTGTGATGTTTTTAATATTGCAAAGGGTGATTGCCAGTGTGAGAAGGAGAGATGAGTTGTGCCAGTATGAAGATATGACAATTCAGTCACCATCAAAGGCGAGCCTTGAGTCAAAACTGAACAGAAAACTTCAAAATCTTTAAACTCATTATATAATAGTACTGAGTTTATAACCAGGTTTACAACCCAACAATGAGGGGAATTGTAACCAGAGATTTTGGTCTTGATTGTCTAAAATAGCCAAATGTTGGGGGAAGGGCTTGCAGAAAAGCCTTGCAAAGGGTTTTAAAAGTTCTAAACTTGATTAATTTGGATACTGGGAATAGCAGAAGACTGCATCTATGTCCTTTTAAGGGGAAGCAAGTTGTTACCCAGAAACTTCCATTAGCGCAGACCACCACACCAGCAGTTTTTACTCTAAAAATTCTCCTGGTAACACCTCCATGTTCTTGTTTCACCATATGCTGTATCCATTCAGTGCAGCACTTTATGAAATATACCCTCCTTACTCCTCCAGGTTTGCCACCTTATCTGACAGGCACCTTGCTGGAACGGAGGAGTGGGTCCTCAAGAGCACGTTTCCAGAAGCCAAAGAACAATGAGCAGAGACGGTATTATGAGTGTGCTCACAGCCGTGAATCATGAAAGTTACACACTCTTTTCTCACTGTCTAGCACAAGTCTGTGGTGGGGGCACCCTGAAACTGCACAGCCTGGGCCAGGGCCCCTGGTGTGGGGCTGTCCTGGTGCCCCCTGGCGGTGGGGCAGGGACCTAGCTGCCCCTACATATTCTCCCTGGGGCAGTTAGGCGTTGAGGCTGGGAGGGGACCCCTCCTGCTCTGTGCAGGGGGGTGGGGAGGGGAGGCTGCACTTCTCCCTGGGGCAGCTAGGGGTTGGGGCTGGGAGGGGACCCCTCCTGCCCTGTGCAGTGGGGAGGGGAGGCTGCACAAGGTTGGGGAGGCAGGAGGGGTGGCAAATTTGATTTGGCCCTGGGTGCTAGAGAGCCTTGATATGCCACTGAACATTGACCATCTCCATTGTGACAGCCATCAAAAGTTCCAAGTTAAGTATCCAACCACTGGTGGCCCCTTCTGAAACTTTTTCAGATGCTCCACCCCCAAAATATCTGGGCCCTTTCTAAAGCTCTACTATCACTTCAAACATTTCCCCAGCTCTGTTACCTGCAGTATTGTTTCATGTTCTGAATGATACCCTCTTCAGCTGGCTCCTGGCAGCCTGGTACTGTGCCTGTGCCTTCAGACACTTCTTTTGCACACTAGTTAGTAGAATGAAATGAAATCATTCGTGACTTGGCAAAGTGCTGAGTGCCAGGCTGACATCTATGTTGATATTAACTTCCACTGTTTACAGTAAGGTATCTCTCCCTGGCAGGAAACCTTCCACCCAAATATGAGCCCATTAGCCAGCAATCTGCAATGAACATCCAGCTTGGGGCAGCTGCTCCCAAGGCAAAAGTCCTGTTGTGCTCCCCCACCAAAACCTTCTCACTTCAGTGCTGCAGACAGAAGCCCTCATGCTCATTTTCCAAGAAGTGTGTCTAGAAGGACACAAGCAGGTGTGTAGACATACCTGGCTCTTTGGGCTGAGAAGAAGGCACTGAAAGCCACGTCAACAACTGAGGGATAAGTGTGACAAGGAAAGAGAACTTGAACTAATATCTACTGCACCAGTACTGATGTTCTCAACAGAAGAAGCAAACAGCAGATGACAGAATGGGTGGTTTTTTCAATTTTTGTGTCAATTACTTCCACAGTGAGCCGTGAAACAAGGCAAGATAGAGGTGCTATAAACCTCACAAGGTCAGAGACCTTATTTGGCTAAGCGTAGGCCTTGTTCTTGGTTATGCAGTAACAGCCATATGAGAGACAGCATCCGTAAGCTACCTAGCATGTAGTCACATCTTCACATTCCTGAAACTACCTCAAAACAATGTAATATCAAGCTGTTAAGAAGGTGATGCTATCCGAATGGTTCTTACCACCACCAAATAAAAAATGTTTAGGTGCTTAAAGAAAACTTTGCTTGACAACTTTCTGTCTAGAAAAGCGTGTCTTAGCAACAGTTGTGGTTATAAAAGCTACACTTTTATTGTTTTGTCTTTATGGTCCCCGCTTTCCTGTTGTGTATCTGAATGATTTCTGTCTTGTTCTTTAATTGTTTCTGTCCATTGCATAACTAAGAAAACTAAGTGTGATCAATTAAGGTGGTCGGGTATGATTGGTTAAAGAATTATTTTGCAACATGTTAGGATAGGTCAAAGAATTATTTTGGAATATGGTTGGTTACGGTATAGCTAAGCAGGACTCAAGTTTCACTATTAAAACTGGGGTCCAAGAGGGAAACCAACAGTAAAAAGAAAGAGGAACAAGAAGGATAAGAAAGCAAGACGGGAAGGAAGAAGAAACGACCTCCAAGACACTGCCCAAGATCAAAGCTGCTAGAGCCCTTTGCATCACCAAGACATGCAGCAACCAGGATCCAGACGAGACTGACTTTGCCTGGCCACCAGGGAAAGTCCGCCTGCCTGCTCAGGATTGCTGAGCATAGCATTGTATGCTTAGCAAGAGTACCATTTTTGCCTCTGACAAAATAGGTTGGAGCCCACAAAAGTTTATGCTCAAAGAAATTTATTAGTCATTAAGGTGCCACAGGACTTCTATTGTTTTTGCTATATACAGACTAACATGGCTACCCCTCTGGAACTTGGTATCATGTTTTGTAATTGTTAATAAATAGATGGTAATATTGCTACTCTAAGTCTCTCTCACTGGTAAAAGGTCCTGCAACCCATGGTGTTATACACCCGGAGCCCTATGAATTTGGGAAAGGGTGTGGGTACCTAAATTAACCAGGTTGGTTTCACTCGGAGCCCTACGCATTGGGAATGGATGAGGCCCCTGAGCCCGAGTGTGAATTGGATACGGATAGGTGTCTTTCTTCTGGAGCCCTACAGATTGGGAAAGGATGGGGGTGCCTAAATTAACCGGGTTACACCTGGAGCCCTATGGATTGGGAAAAGGTGGGGGTGCCTAAATTAACTGGGTTACACCTGGAGCCCTACAGATTGGGAAAAGGTGGGGTGCTCTAATGTTTGTGGGTAACAACCCACCTATGCTGTCCTTCAGTATGGCTACATATTGCACTGAGTCTCACTCTTCGCCACTGGCTTTGCTTTGTAGTTTTATCTTCACCCCCCTGCTGATTTCTGCACCCTGGTCTCCAAACAGTGACCTCATTGCCTCATTCAAATGGTGAGAAACTATAATAAAATGGGGAAAAATAAACAAGTGAGGAGACTGTGAGCTAGCTGACGATTCAGGAGGTAGGAATCTGCCTTTTTGCTGGCTCCTGCATTATGTGTCTGAGCCTGAGAAAGTGACAGCTTAGCCTACTGCTTTCCTAGTTGAGACCCTTTCTATGCTTGCTCCTCTGGAAACAGCCTGGGACCTCCAATTGTTGCATGGTAAACTAGCTCAAGGGAACACACATTCATAGAAACCACTGATCCTCTAGTCTGATATACGGAATACTGGTCACAGAACTTCAAAATAATTCCTAGAGCCTAAGTTTTTAGAGAACTTCTAATCTTGATTTAAAAATGTCCTGTGAGGGAGAATTTATTGTTCAGTGCTTAATTACCCCCACTGGTATGCCTTATGTCCAGTGTTAATTTTGTGCAGCTTCAACTCTCAGTCATTGGACCTCGATAAATCTTTGGTAGATTGAGGAGCCTATTATCAAATATTTGTCCTTGTAGGCTCTTCTAGACTGTAATCAAGTCACCTCTTAACCTTTATTACACTCAATAAGCTCAGCCTATTTAGCTTATTACTATAAAGGATATTTTTCAATCCTTTAATCATTCTTACAGGTCTTCTATAAACTCACTCCAGTTTAATATCCTTGAATTGGGGACCTCAGAAATGGCCACAGTATAATGCAGTAGCAATCATACCAGCCTCAAAGAAAGAGGAACAATAACATGTCTACTGCTACTCAGGGTTTCACTCTTTATGCATTCAAGGATTGAACTAGCCTTTTTGGCCATAGCCAGGGCTAGTCCTAAACCAAATGTTCCTCTCTCTCCCCTCCTTTGTTAAATGGCTAGCTGACATTTTAGGAGGCTAGAGGAAAATGTAATTCTCAGAGAGTTTGGAAGGTTCCATGAGATTTTACAAAGGTCCAGTTCCAAAGGGGTAGCTGTGTTAGTCTAGTTCAGCAAAACAAGCAAAGAGTCTAGTGGTACTTTTAAAGACTGGGCTCCCAACCATGTCACGACACTAAACGGGTTAGAACTCCTGCCTTAGAATGTGATCCAGAAAAGCCATCATGATGAATAGGAAGCTGCCTAAGTTACCCAAGAAGAGATGCCATCATGAGGGTGTGTGCTCAACTCTTCCTTTCTCACAAAAATAGGCATCTCCCTGCAACCTGGACTTAAGCACCATATCTTTGCACAGTGATCCATAAAAGAGAAGGGAACCCCCTCTAGTAGAAAGTAAGAGCCTAAAACATGAGGCCTAGCATAAGAGGTCAGATATGAGGTCTGAGCTAAACTAATGATCAAGTCTATTATAAAGCAAAGTTAGCCTAAATGCTGGCCGGCTGTAACTGTAAAAACAGAGCTGGAACAATAAACACACATTCCAAAGAAATGCTAGGTATAAGTACATTCCAGAAAGGTACTAGGACATCCAAATACCCCAGAGATAATGACTTTCTGACCTCTCCAGATGACACTGTAATGGATAGAAATGTCTTACTAATATGTTGAATAGAGATATTTTGTCCAAACCATCTAGTACAAGGTAATGGGTGCTATATTACAATGTCAAAGGGTGGTACGCTGCCACATTAGGAGATGGCAACCACACACGTCAGAGGAGTAATACGTGACTTGTTAGTATCAGTATATAAAAGAGGGTCTCAGAGGGAACAACTTTGCCTGGCCAAAGGGGAAACAGAAAATCCCACTGTTTACTGAGCCAGTAGTACCATTCTAACAAGCAGACATGTTAGTGGTCTTGTAGCGTCTAGGGGTATGTCAACACTTGCACCTTAAGTCGACTTAACGATGCTTAAGTCGACCTACAGAATGCTGCGTCCACACTGGGAGATTTCTTAAGTCGACTTAGTAACTCCACTTCTGAAGGTGGACTTAACGCTTAAGTCAACCTTATTAAGTCGACTTAAGCCAGTGTGGACAGTGAGTGACCTTAAGTCGACCTAATTGGCCTCCAGGCCCCGGTGCAATGTGGGACAGCTACCCACAATGCACCACTCCTTGGTCAACCTAACAACTGCCAGTGTGGACATAGGCAGTTGACTTAAGTTTTTAGTGTGGATGCTCTAAGAAGACTTAAGAAAGTTGACTTAAAGTCGACCTTGTTAAGTCGACTTAACAGAGCCTCCAGTGTAGACATAGCCTAGGATACTGGGACTGTGCTGGCCCAAAATAAACCTGGCTGGGGGGCCTTCGTTGCTCAGCAGATCTATGATCGTGCTGAGTCATTCAAATGTGGAGTGGTGTCCTGGTTATCTGAGCAGAGTTGGGACAGCATATGCACAGGGAGCAGGTACATGCAGTCAACAACTGGCGACACCGACCACCAGAACTCTGGAGCCTAAGCTGTTTCTTGTGAAAATGAATTAGGTGCCGACCTTGCACCATGCAAAAGGAGGGCGAGGGAAGGAAGAGGAGAAGATGCGAGTCGCCGCCTTATAATTCTTAGAACATTCAGCTGGGACGTGGGAGACTTGATGGCAACTCCCTCCTCAGATAGAGGAAAGGATTTGAACAAGAATCTCCTACCCCTCCCAGGAAGGTGCACTAATCACTGGGGCAGGGAATAATCTTACATAGGGCTCCCTTTGTCTCTCCTGTTGAGGCTATTCTACTGTGGATAAATAATCGAGGAGTGACTGCAATAGACAGACTGGATCCTGGGGCTCCCATCTCCGTGTCTAACCACTGACTCCCTTTTTTTGTTCTCATTGAACATGGACCAGAGAGTCCCAAGTGAGCAGTACTCTAACAGCTAGACTACAAAGGATAAGGTATCACCACCACTTCTGCTCCAGATAGATTCTGAAAAGGACTCAGGGTGGTAGGCAGCTTTTGAGCACACCTACATGAGCTAGGCAGTCAAATGTTTCCCCAGTTTGTGAATAGCTCTGGGCCTTAGGTGGGACAGAGGCTTGTGGGGGGCTAATATGAGCAGTAGTGCACATGCCCAGAGGCAGAAATTTAGGCTCCATGTGAATTCAGACACCTACTGGGTTGAGCAGGAGTTTTGTGGAGTGCAGTGGAGCTTAAGACTGGATTTAGGTACCTACTCCCAAGATTTGTTCAGCTAAATCAGGAATTGGGCACCTAAGTACCTATATGGATCTGGGCCAACATCAACATTAACATCTTTATCAGCCAACCTTGTAATCACTTTGTAACCCTTTGGGATTTTAGAGACCACGATCCCTTTAAATCTTTACCCTGCAGTGGAAATGATTGTTCCAGAAGGAGGAAATCCTGTAAAGCTGAGAGACAGGGTGGTTGGAGCTTGAGACAGAAGAGCTGCAGCGAGCCAAGCAGGCCCTCAAAAAAGTAAGGCCACTGAGAATCTGTCTGAAGCCTGGGAGGGACAGAGCAACTGATCAGGAAAGCCCAGAAGTGGAGCCAGGAGGAGCGCCATGCAAGGGAGGAATCGCCCAAGAAGGGCAGACCAGAGTTGGATTCAGTATCACTGCTGCCCAGAGTTGTATGGGGCTGTGAGTGCAGGGGCCTGTGACTGCACTGGGAATAAGGAGAGAGGCTGCAGGCAGCTAAGTGGGGAGGGCATCGCTCCTTGTGGGTTCACAAAGCGTGGCAGAAGAGGGCACAGGAGGGGTTTGCTGGGGAAACTAATTGGCGCTGAAGACAACCAGGAGAACACAAGATTCACCACCACACTAGAACTTTGCCCAGGACTCCCGAACTTTGAGAGTAGACACATTGCTCAGTGTCTGTCCTTTCTGAATGGCTTTGTGTTGAATGTAACCCTGTTTTACTGCTCCCCTATCTTTCCCCCTGTTGTTTTTCTCCAGGGGTTTTGGAACGGGTGCCCCCCTCAGATGGAGGGACTTTCCCTACTGCATTTCTGTGCACGCCTTATCAAAAAGATATCAAGTTTCCTGACACATCTATTGTCCATAAACCCTTTAATTCTTTATTAATCTCATCCCATATCAGCCACTCCATTATCTTGTCTGGGATCAATGTCAGACTGACACGCCTATAAAATACTTGGGTCATCCCATTTAATCTTTTTAAATATTGACACAACATCAACTTTCTTTCAGGCTTCTAGAACTTGCCTAGTGTTCCAGGACTTATTGAAAACCAACAATGGTCCAGCAAGCTCCTGAGGCAGTTCTTTTAAAACTCATTGATGCAAGTTTTCTGGTATTGGTGGTTAAAAAATGTTTAATATGTACAGCTAGATGTCCCCTGAGGCACTGATACGAGGGGTGCGAATACACTAGAAACCTAGGTCGACTTAAGGAGGGTTAAGTCGACCTAAACAAAGCCACATCCACACTGGGCTTTTATTAAGTCGATTTAAGCATTTCCTTAAGCCGACTTAAGGTAAGCTTAAGTCGATTTATTAACACCTCGTTTTAGGTCGACTTAAGCCTTAAGTCGACTCCTTAAATTGACTTAAAGCCAGTGTGGACGGGGATTAGTGCCTAAGTCGACCTTATTAAGTTGACTTAACACATTACGTCGACTTAATAAGGTCGACAAGGGGCTATGTCTACACTAGAAAAGTTAAGTCAACTTTGTTAAGTCAACTTAATAAGGTCGACTTTAAGTTGACTTAAAGTCGACCTTATTAAGCTGATTTAACAAAGTTGACTTAACTTTTCTAGTGAAGACATAGCTTAGGATTCCTGTTCTACCCTACCCCCTCTAGTCCAGAAGGATCTATGCTCCAGAGTCATAGCAATGGCTGTGTCTACACTTGTAAATTAAGTCGACTTAAGCTTGCTTAAGTCGACTTAATTTACCCTGCATCTACACTACAGTTTTCCTAAGTCAACTGTTGAGGTGGGGCAGAGGGAGACTCTGAAAATGGCAAGAACTGCTTGTGGGCTCGGCTCTAGATGGTTGCAAAATGGGAGGTTCAGAAGCCCAGCTGCCAGAGACTAAATAACCCTTTACTCCTGCCAAGTATGGTGGGGGGGGAGGGGGGGAGCTGCTATCCAGGGGTTAAAGTAAGGGGGAACGCACCGGAACGCAGTTTCCGGGCCCACAAATTTGAGGGGCCAGAGTTCCAGGGCCCCTAACAATAGAAAAAGCCAGCAGAATGCATGTTCCACCCTGCCCTGGCTGCTGGCAGGTCCTACGCCCCACCGTTGTTAATCACAATACTTATTGTGTTATGCAGTGTTTGCTGTTTGTGACAATAATTGCTATAGACATAAATGCCATATAAAATTATAAATATTTTTATGGAGCAATAACTGAGGCATGTGCTACTGAGAAGTGGTTGCAAATGCCTACCTGAGCTGGGGCCTGCACATGCATGAAGGGGGCCCAGACAATACGAGAAGGGGGCCCGGAGATTAGGAGGGTTCCGGGGCCCATCAAATTATACTTTAACCACTGCTGCTATCCCCCTCCTCTATACCCTTCAGGCATTATCTTATCCTTTCACTCTACAAGCGTGGAGTTGCTCAGATCGTCTGTTCAGGAATAGTAGGACCAAGGCCTCCATGTGGAATTCAGTCAGTGGGGGCTGGCTGGCTAAAGGATTAGGAGATCAGATACATAGCCTTTCACCTCTGGGGTACTGGTTTCAGTCCAGTCCTATGTCATTAGCAAAGAAAATGGACAGCCATTTGATGTCCTACGTGTGAAACAAGTTTTGGAGGAAGGGGTCTCAGCTTAGTTCACAGGACCCAGGAATGAGAAGGATCCCAGGAATGTAGGAATTACCATAAGGGATCAGCCTAGCCCTAGTGACATGTACTGGGAGCTACCCATTAGTTAAGACTCTCTCTCATACTACAGCTCCTGGGCACTATCTGGCTAAAACTCATATTCCTCTTTCTTACAATCCTGAAAACTAACAAATGCAAATGGCTGTACAAGTCATTAGAGTAGGAGGCCTGGACTCTGGGTCTCCCACAGAGGCTCTGAGCTGCAGGCTATAGAGTCATTCTTTTACTCACTTTGTGACAAGTTCCAGCAGGGTAGCCGTGTTAGTCTAGTCCAGCAAAACAAACAAGGAGTCTGTTGGCACTTTTAAAGACTAACGAATGTATTTATCATATGAGCTTTCGTAGGAGAAAATCCCACTTCATCAGACGCTTGAAGAATGCTTGTCCAGTTTTATACTAGACAGTCCTCTTTTGGGTTGATTTTCCCCCATCCAGGACTGGGACAAAAGAGGACATGACAGGGGACAGCATTTTGAGCAGCACACTACTCCATCCCGCTGCCAATGATATGACCTTGTACCTGCAGTGTGTGTGAGGTCAGGCTAGTGGGGGTGGGATGGCATACCTTTGAAAATGGCATCCCCCCCAGCAGAGCGACTTGGCATACACTGCATGTATGAGGTCATGGGGTGGAGGTGGCAGTCACCCAGGTGGAGGAAGTGGGTCCCACACTGTTCCCAGAAGTGCTGGAATGTGAATAGCCGTCTTACCTGAGAACTGGTAGATCCCTAGTTCAAAACCTTTCTCCCACTCAGGTGGAGGGAGGGACTTGAACCAAGCTGGGGTCTCCCACATTTCATGTGAGTACCTGGACTGCTGGGTTAAAAGCCATGAGAGAGCTTGTTCCTGAGCTTTTTGCAGCAATGGCATACACTTCTAACACTGAGAGAGTTTGTCGCTGAGTATACCAACTGGTGAGAGCTTCCTCCTGCCCTTAGGCATCTGAATTCCATAAGTGGGGTGAGCATAAGACACACCTCTCACTGGGTGCATCTACACTTACAAATTAAGTCGACTTAAGGAGGCTTAAGTCAACTTAAACTATTCTGCATCCACACTGGGCTTTCCTTAAGTCTACTTAAGCATTTCCGTAAGTCAACTTAAGGAAAAGGTAAGTCGACTTAATAACACCTCGTTTTAGGTCGACTTACTGCTTAACTCCACCTTATTAGAATCATAGAATCATAGGGCTGGAAGGGACCTCATGAGGTCATCTAGTCCAACCCCCTGCTAATAGCAGGACCACTCCCACTAAATCATCCCAGCCAGGGTATTGTCTAACTGAACCATAAATATCTCCAAAGACGGAGATTCCACTACCTCCCTAGGCAACCCATTCCAATGTTTCATCACCCTCCTACTGAGAAAGTTTTTCCTAATATCCAACCTTGACCTCCCCAGCAGTAATTTGAAATCACTGCTCCTTGTTCTGTCCTCGGTTACTACCGAGAACAGCCTAGCTCCCTCCTCTTTGGAGCACCCCTTCAAGTATTTGAAGGCTGCTATCAAATCTCCCCTCAGTCTTCTCTTCTGCAGACTAAATAAGCCTACTTCCTTCAGTCTCTCCTCATAAGTCATGTGCCCCAGCCCACTAATCATTTTCATTGCCCTCCACTGGACTCTTTCTAATTTGTCTGCATCCTTTCTGTACGCCTCCCTTGTCATCTGTCCAAGCTTCCACTTCTTGTAAGCTTCCCTTTTATGTTTCAGCTCACCGCAGAGTTCTCTGCTAAGCCACGACTTAAGTCAGTGTGGACACGGAGTAGCCCTAAGTCGACCTCCATGGCCTCCAGATCTCCCGCCCAGGGTTCCTTCCTGGCACAGGAAGAGCCTGCCCTGGCCAACCACAGAGCAGGACACAGCCCTGATCACTCTGCCCCTCGGAAATGCCCAGGCCTGCTGTCAGCAAGCATGGCTGAGCAGAGCCACCAGGAAATCCTGGACCTGCTGACCATTTGGGGAGATGCCATCAACTTCCAGTTGCGTGGCAGCCACCGCAACCAAGAGGTGTATGCCTCCATCTTCCAGGTCCTGGCTGACAAGGGCCACACCCAGGACACCCAGCAGGTCCAGGTGAAAATCAAGGATCTCCAACAGAGCTACCAAAAGGGTCAGGTGGAGACGCTCCAGACAGGGGCAGCCTCCATCACCAGCTGCCAGTACTAGCAGCAGCTGGATGCCTTCCTGAGGCAGGAGAGCGGCAGCCTCCCAGCCCACACCATCGACTCCACGGAAACCCCTCCCTTGACAACAACCAGGAGGAGAGCTCGGTGGACGAGACTGTGGTGCTGGAGGAAGGGGAGACCAGCCAGCAGCAGGGCACCCCACCAACCCTGGAGCCTGCCACCAGCCTGGAGCTCATCTTTGCCCCAATGGCGGACACCGCTACTGAGGAGAAGGAGGAGCACATTCCCCCCACTGAAGAAGACCCAGGCAAGGGGACATTGCGCCAGACACCTGCTGCACCTGCTGGTGAGTGCTCCCTACCTCTCTCCCTCCTTCCCTACGGGCAGGGCTGGGCATGCCTGTGGGACAGGGACTGCAGGGGGATATGGCCCAGGAACGGACAGGGGGTGGTGCAGAGAGCCTCCCACAGGGGCAAAGGGGCTGGAGGCTGTGTGGCAGTGGGAGGGAGGGAGCCAGAGCTGAGCAGTGCAGTGGCTTGTCTGGAGATGGGGTGGGGGACTATAGGTGGGAGCACCAAGGCCAGACAGCATGCACCCGACACCGCTGGCACATGGCCTCAGGAGAGACCCCTGAGGCAGGGCTGCCTGCAGGTCACCACCGTGGGCACCGCACACGACCTGGGCAGCACAGAACGCCGGAGTGTACCAAGGGGACAGGGAGTGGGAAGCAGGGGGATGGTCAGGGGACAGCAGCTGCTGTCAGGCTGCATACTGCACCAGGTAATGGGAGGAACTCTGCTCTTTGCTTCTCCCCAGCAGCCCTGCGCCTTTGCCACGTAGCACTCCCGGTGCCCCACCAGCCCCGACCGGGAGGAGGAGGAGGAGGGCACTGAACTCACAGGATGAGCTCCTCGAGGACCTGATCCGCATCAGTGAGTGGACCAAGGCATACCTGACAGCCCGGCAGAAGCAGGAGGATGCCCACCGGAGGGTTGAGTAGGGGCAGCGGAGGGTTGAGCAGAGGCTGCTCGAGCAAATGCTCAACCTTATGGAGAGGCAGACCCAGTCCCTGGAGCACCTGGAAGAGTGCCTGTTCCCTCAGGGCCCCGCCCTGTGCCCCAGAAGTAGCCCTCTTTGCTGGCGGGCCAGGACACAGGGCAGACGTCTGCAGGCCCGGGACCCACCTTCCAGAGGCCGTTAGCACCGGCCACTCCACCTACCTTCTTCACTCCCCCCAAACCCCCTCTCTCCCCCACAACCCTTTTCACTCCCCCCAAACCTCTTCTCCCCCAGTGCTCCTCACTGTCAGAGTGGGCCCTCAGCGCATCCCGTATGAGCTGTGCTTGCTGCTGGACCCGCTGAGTCCGGGGCAGGGTGTCATCAGGCTGCTCATCCTGCATAGCAAGCCACTCGGCCTCAGCCTCCCAGATGTGGGGGAACCTTTCCCCCCACAGCTCACAGAGGTTGTGCAGGCAACAGCATGCGCTGACAACCTCTAGGAGGTTGCTCTCGCTGAGCTGCAGGTGGGTCAGGAGGGCTCTCCAGCGAGTCTTCAGGCGTCCGAAGCCATGCTTGACGATGCTGCAGCACCAGTTGAGCCTCCAACTGAAGAGGTCCTTGCTGTCATCCATGCAGCTCATGTATGGCTTCATCAGCCAGGGGAGCAAGGGGTAGGCAGCATCTCTGAGGATCAGGACGGGCACCTGCACATCCCCCATGGTGATGGTGTGGTCAGGGAAGAAGGTACCTGCCTGAATGTGCCTGTACAGGGCGGAGTTGCGCAGGATGCGTGCATTGTACGCCTTGCCCGGCCAGCCCATGTAGATGTTCTGGAAGATCCCTCAGTGGTCTACGAAGTCCTGCAGAACCACGGAGTATTATCCCTTCCGGTTGACATAGTCCCTGGCGCAGTGTTCCACGGCTCGGATGGGTATGTGGGTGGTGTCCACAATGCCCCCACAGTTGGGGAAGCTGAGTCCAGTGAGGCCGTCAAGGATTTCATGAAGGTTGCCCGGAGTGACGAGTCGGGCTAGCAGGACCCGGTTGATTGCCCTGCAGACCTGCATGACGGTAGTCACCACAGTGGCCTTCCTGATGCCAAACTGCTGGGCCACAGAGTAGTAGGAGTCCGGTGTTGCCAGCTTCCACACGGCAACGGCCATTTGCTTGTCTACGGGTAGGGAGGGGTCAAAGTCGGGTGTCCATGCGCTGCAGAACCGGGGTGAGCTCACGGGCCAGTCCGAGGAAGGTCCGCTCACTCATCCTGAGGTTCTGCAGCCACAGGTCGTCGTCCCAGGTGGTAAGGATGATCCGCTCCCACCAGTCGCTGCTGGCCTCACGTGCTGTCTTCCTCCATGCTGGTGGGTTGCCAGTGAAGCCTGCTCCACAGCACAAGAAGCCTTACCAATAGCTGGCAGGTGTTGTGCAGCTGCCTGACAAATCCCTGGGGAAGAGTCTGGTCCATGACCTGCTCAGCCTCCGTGTTGCCAGACACAATGTGAAGGTGCTGAGCTCACTTCCTCTTTTAAAGGAGTGGCTGGGGGTGGGGAGACCTTCTCTGCTGCCATGCTGGCACACTTCCCACAATGCACCCTTTCAACCTCACCATGTCGACTTAAGAGTCTAGTGTAGACTCACTAAGTCGACTTAATAAAGTCGACTTAATAAAGTTGACCTAACTTTCTAAGTGTAGACCTAGCCATCTTGACTATCTTATAAAGGAGCCACTTTCCATGCTGGCTTTTGTGGATAACGCTGTTAGGTGCCTATCTTTTCCCATTAATTATAAGGGAGTCAGGCACATAACTCAGATTTTGTGTATCCCAATGATTTTCTAGATGCCTAAAAGCATTGCAACTCCTGAGTACTGGCTCTGAGAGGGGAAAAGGTCAGGCCCTACATGTTTCACACTGGACACTTAAAATTGGTGGATACTTAGTTTAAGCCTTAATCACAGAATCATAGAAACTGGAAGGGACCATGAGAGGTCATTGAGTCCAATCCCCAGCACTCATGGCGGGACCAAGTACCCTCTTAAACCAGCCCTGACAGGTGTTTGTCTAACCTGCTCTTAAAATCTTCCAATGATGGAGATTCCACAACCTGCCTAGGCAACTTATTCCAGCAGTTAATCACCTGACAGTTAGGAATTTTTTCCTAATGTCCAACCTAAACTTCCCTTGCTGTAATTTAAGCCCATTGCTTCTTGTCCTATCATCAACAGTTAAGAAAAACAATTTTTCTCCCTCTGCCTTGTGACAATCTTTTAGGTACTTGAAAACTGTTATCATGTCCCCTCTCAGTCTTCTCTTTTCCAGACTGAACAAACCCAGGTCTTTCAATCTTCCCTCATAAGTCAAGTGTTCCAGACCTTTAATCGTTCATGTTGCTCTTCTCTGGACTTTCTCCAATTTGTCCCCATCTTTCTGGGAATGAGGTGCCCAGAACTGGACACAACACTTCAGCTGAGGCCTAATCAGGGTAGAATAGAGTGGAAGAATTACTTCTCATGTCTTACTTACAATACTCCCAGAATGGTGTTTGCTTTTTTTGCAACAGCGTTACACTGTTAACTCATATTTAGCTTGTGGTTCACTATGACACCCAGATCCCTTTCCGCAGTACTCCTTCCTAGGCAATCATTACCCATTTTGTATGTTTGCAATGGATTGTTCTTTCCTAAGTGGAGTACTTTGCACTTGTCTTTATTGAATTTCATCCTATTAACCTCAGACCACTTTACCAGTTTGTCCAAATAATTTTGAATTGTGATCCTATCTTCCAAAGCATTTTCAACCCCTCCCAGCTTTGTATCATTGGTAAACTTTATAAGTATGCTCTCTATGCCATCATCTAAATCAGTGGTCTTCAACCTTTTTTGGATCAGTTCCCAGTTTTCCAATATTTTCACATTTGCAGTAAGTTTACTGCATACCTACATAAATGGTTACTTTTTATAAATTGCTACTGTCATTAAATTAATTGTTTGTAGCGCCCACCAAAAATCACAAAACGCCCACTAATGGGTAGTATTGCCCAGGTTGAAGACCACTGATCTAAATCATTGATGAAAATATTGAACAGAACTGGACCCAGAACCAATCTCTGTGGTACCCCGGTCATTATGCCCTTCCAGCGTGCCTGTGATCCACTGATAACTACTCTCTGGGAGTGATTATCCAACCAGCTTTGCACCCATCTTATAGTAGCTCCATCCAGGTTGTACTTCCCTAGTTTGTTAATGAGAAGGTGATGTGAGACTGTATCAAAAGCCTTACTAAAGTCTAGAATGATTTGTTCTTGACAAATTCATGCTGACTATCACTTAATACCTTATTCTCTTCTAGATGTTTGCTAATTGATTCTTTAATTATTTGCTCCATTATTTTTCCTGGTACAGAGGTTAAACTGGCTGGTCTATAATTCCCTGGGTTGTCCTTATTTCCCTTTTTATAGATGGGCACTATATTTGCTCTTTTCCAGTCCTTGGGGACTTCTCCAGTCTTCCATGATTTTTCAAAGATAATAGCCAATGGCTCCAACATCTCCTGAGTCAGCTCCTTGAGTATTCTAGGAGGCATATCATCAGGCATTGGTGACTTGAAGACATCTAACTTGGCTAAATTCCAAAATGGTAGCTGTATTAGTCTAGGTCAGCAAAACAAACAAAGAGTCCTGTGGCACTTTTAAAGACTAACAAATTTATTTATCGCATGAGCTTTCATGGGAGAAAATCCCACTTCGTCAGACCAAGTGGGATTTTCTCCCACGAAAACTCATGTAATAAATAAGTTTGTTAGTCTTTAAAAGTACCACAGGACTCATTGTTTGTTTAACTTGTCTAAGTAATTTTTAACTTGGTCTTTCCCTATTTTAGCTTCTGATCCTATCTCATTTTTATCTGTGTTTCAGTTCCCCCATGGGGCTAATAACATTCTACTTTAGTGGTATTCTAGATCTAAATTACTTCACAATTGTGAACCACTCAACTGCTAAGACTACGCCTTGACTGCAGAGCTAACCTGGGTTATCTTCACTCCTCTTGAGCTAGCCTATGTTGCAGTATAAATGTCCTGTTGTGCATAATTTGAATTAAATCTCCAATGAAGACATAGTTTGAACCATCAGCTGCTACCATGGGTTAACTCAAGTTTATTCCCCCAATGGACCACCAAAAGCACCATTCACTTGAGTTAAGGAGCTCTGTGTGTGAACAAGATTTGAATTCTGGGCAACACTTGGAGTTATAATCCTTTGCCATGAAGACGAGGACCTGTGATCAGTGTCATTTAAAAAAAACCCATGGTAGAATTAATAATTCTGTATTAATATTGTATTAATTCTGTTTTCAGTAATTCTGTATGCAAAGTTGGAATAGTATGTGGTAGATAAGGCCTGGGGCCACACACTGAATTGTGAGTAAAAGAAATTATGTAAGGTGGGATTCACAAAGATATATATGCACTTGTCTCCCATTGAAATCAGTGTGAGTTAAGCACCCAAATTCCTTTGTGGATCTCATATATATTGTCCATATGTGCACTGAGTGAGGCAGGAATCCTGTGGGGGAAGTAGGGGAGTAAGGAAAACAGTATGCAATCATATAGGGTACGTCTACACTGGAAGCTCTGTTTAACAAGGTCGACTTTAAGTCGACTTAAAGTCGACCTTGTTAAGTCGACTTAGAGTGTCCACACTGAAAACTCCAGTTGACTGCCAGTGTCCACACTGGCAGGTGCTAGGTCGACAGAGGAGTGGTGCATTGTGGTAGTTGTCCCACATTGTACCAGGGCCTGGAGGCCAATTAGGTCAATTTAAGGGCGCTCCCCGTCCACACTGGCTTAAGTTGACTTAATAAGGTCGATTTAAGTGTTAAGTCAACGTATGAGGTGGTGTTATTAGGTCGACTTAAGGAAGCGCTTAAGTCGACTTAATAAGCGCCCAATGTGGATGCGGCAGTCTGTAGGTCAACTTAACTGTCCTTAAGTCAATCTAAGTCTCCAGTGTGGACCTACCCATAAAGACTATCACAATGCACAGGGGCCAACAAGAATTCTGGTGTTTCCTAACTTTCTAGTGCTTGACTTCAGTAAAAATTCCATTTAAGAAAAATTAAAATTGCAATATAAAAATGAGTGGTGCCTGTCTCTTTAGTTATGATACAGCTGAGTTTTACAGCCAAAATGGTGATTCAACACCTTTACATGAGAAATATAGTATAACCTCAGAAAAACTATAGCACTTACTATAATACAGAGTGAGTTTTCTGACAATTTATAAGTAAATCTGTTAATTAGATGTGGAATTAAAATTAAATACATGGGTAGGATTATTTAAGACCTTCAACACCCAGAGTTTTGCCCTAATGATCTCATTAGCAGGATGCCATAGTCTTCAGATTTCCCATATGGTTAAAATTCAGTGCAATCTTGTGTAGGCTACATTTGCATATTTTATGTTTGGATTAATAGTCTTTTTTCTCATTACGCTTAATAATGTAAAGTTGATCACTTAGCAATGCCTATGAAGGGCTGCGTGCCAGTTAATAGTAAAACTAGAGAATAGTATGACGAACTGCCCTCTTTCAAAATGGATGCCAATCTCTCATTCATCTCAGCAAGACTGAAGCCACATGTGCCCTCAGTTGATGGCCATTTTGAGAACTCTCTTTCCCCTCCCACTTTCCGAATGGGACTCTGTATTTCTATCACAAAAGAGGTGGTCAAATTCCAAAGGGGTAGCCGTGTTAGTCTATTGTAGAAAGACAACAGAGTCCTGTGGCACTTTTAAAGACTAACAGATTTATTTATCGCATGAGCTTTCGTGGGAGAAAATCCCACTTTGTCAGACGCTTTGAAGATAGGAAAGTTACAGAGTGGGAGGAAATTAAATGCAGCACTCCCCTGCATTTAATTTCCTCCCACTCTGTAACTTTCCTATCTTCAAAGCCTCTGACGAAGTGGGATTTTCTCCCACGAAAGCTCATGCTATAAATAAATCTGTTAGTCTTTAAAAGTGCCACAGGACTCTGTTGTCTTTCTACAAAAGAGATGGGTTACGCTTTTCATTGAGGGCAGCTATAAATTCAATGAGAAATGGTTCACGATATCTAAACGTGCAGTATGAAAGATAAGAACAAAAATATTAAAGTGAGTGAGATAATATCTTTTATTAAGCAGACATGGCAACAGCTACACTGCATTCATTATCTTAAATACCTTTTCAAAAGCCACCCATTGCATCAGATCCACTGAACAGGGGAGGCTAAGAGCAAAGTGAATTCACTGAGAGTGGGATGAGTGCATGCAAGAAAGTGCATGTAGGAAGTGTATGCATAGCGTAAGGTGTACGGGGTTCAAAAAACAGAAAGATTTTGGAGGACAGAGTGGGCTAGAAAGTATTGGAGAATTTGGCCTTAACAGTTAAAATTAAAGTAATTTAAGGTAGAATTTCATCTGAAATATTGCATGCCAGTTTTTTTCCTCTTTATGAAATAAATTTAACAACCAACATAGAAATTTGAAACAAAACCTATTAAAATGCAGTTGAAGTTGTTGTAATTTAGGGTAGAGAAGGATGTTGCATTTTTCTCAAAATCAAGTGTAAAACTTAGAAAATTCAGAATTATTAATGGGTTACATTTAAAAGAAAGTCAAACAAGGAAAGGGATGGCTATGCAAATTCAGGTCATACAAACAACCTTTGACTTTGTGCAGCAATGCCAGAAGGGGAGGAAAAAAGTGAAAAATAATCTAGTGTGTTTTAAAACTCAGTTTAATCTCATCTGGATCCACATACACTAAAATGCCTTATTTATAATCCTGTTGTTTTTGTACGGGCTCTGTGCAAGGGCAGAGTGCAAAGTTCTTGTTCCCTGAGGCTCGGATGCCTTCTTACTGGATTGGAGCCACTAGTTTCCCTTCTCCTCCTCTTAATCCTGGCTTTGCTGAAAGATGGATTGGGTTAGTGTGGATGGGCACAGAAGGGCAGACAGTGATGCTCAGTGCTTGATCCTGGGAGAAGTATGAACTGAAGGGAGGACGGGCAAGAGAAAGACTAGAAGGTGAATCAGGGTGAAATAGGACACTCTGGATCTCACCTGTCTCCTTCCCGTCTTTCTCTTTCTGTCTCCTTTTCTTAGAAGTTCCTTTCCCAGCTGCCACTCTTGGACTCTGAGTCCATACTGTCTGAAGATAACATGGGGGAGCGATCCCATTTTGGACCTTTGGCTCCACACAGCCACAACTCTCCTTCTATCCAGGACAGAGGCTGTCTGGGTTTCCCGTTGGCTTCGGACTCTGGCCAATTGCAAGTGGGCATCATCTGGAGAGTGGTCCTGGAAGACAATCCCCAGGAGCTGTTTTGGGCTGAAGCTGGATTGGATTGGATCATTCAGTGATTTTGGTTGCTAGCTGTGGAGAGGGACAAAGGAATGAGCATTGAATTGAGGGGAACAAGCAGGTGAGGGAAGTCTTGGGGAGGGTACCAGGAGAGAGGGGTGCTGGACATGGACATGGCTAGGACCAAGGGGTAAAGGGTCATAAAAGGTATGGTGGGAACTGGAGTTGAGGAGACCTGAATCCTGGGGAGCACAGGAATAAGGGATTGCAGAGCTAAAATGCTTGCTTCATTGGATATGGGGGTAAGAGATGTGGTCAAGCTGAGCTTTCTGGAAGAGGGTCATTTTAAAAAAAATATTTATTTGTATTCTTGTAGTGGGAATGGGTGGTGGACAAATAGCAGGCTGGCTCCGGACTGCTGTGTGGCAGATATATGTTGGTTTTTTCCTAGGCACAGAAGTTTTAGACACTCAGCCTGTCATTTGAGACAACTCCAAACGATGTCCCAGTATACATGTACTTGAAGACCTTCAATTCCTCTCGTCTTGTGCTCAAAACTGGGAAGACAGCTGAGCACAGCAGTCCCGCAGCTCTGCAGTTGCTTCTTAGTCCTGTCCTATGGTGCCTTCTCTGAGTCCTTCTGTAGTCCTGCACCTCTGTTGAGAACCCTCAATCCTTGCTGCCCTACAGCTCTGCCAGACAGATCTGACATTGCAGAAATCCTCATGTTCCTGTTGTTCTCTTATCTGTAGAAGTTACGAACAGTGATCTAGTTTCTGTAGTAGATTTTGGGTTAAGGACACATTCAGTAATTAAATAGATGTGCAATTAATTTGTCTTGTAGAGTTAAATTAGCCCAATGTCCATAGCAATATAACCTTCTCTGCAAGAGACCTTTGATGACTGGTATTATTTGTGAAAAAGAGACATTGAGAAATGAGAGTGAGAGGAAGCACCGAGGTGAAAGACTCCCATATTCTGCTCCTCTACTCTGAGACAGCCAGTCCCCCTACCCAGAAGACAGTCTGGAACCACTGACCTAAAAGTAACAGCCCTCTGAACTCCTTGGAGCCTCCCAAGTCCATTTTTATTCTCCTGCCCCATGAATCTTCATTTGGGTAGTTTCAAAGGGTAGCCTTGTCAGTCTAGTTCAGCAAAACAAACAAGGAGTCCTGTGGCACTTTTAAAGACTAACGAATTTATTATTACAAAGTGGGATTTCTCCCACGAAAGCTCATGAGATAAATACATTTGTTAGTCTTTAAAAGTGCCACAGGACCCCTTGTTTCATTTGGGTAGGTTGTTGTTCTTTTTCCAGCAGGTGGCAGGAGCATCTTAAATATGGTGTAGGCTGCAGTCAGTTACTGATCTGTTCTTTCATGCTCCAGCTTCCCCTTTGAGATTCAGTCAAGGGAATCCAGCGTTTCCAGTTTACTAATCATGATCATTCCCCACCCCACCACCAGGCTGAGAGATTGGCTGAATCTAGGCATGTTATTTGCTGGGGGAAGACTTCCCAGCTCCTCTGCTTTGCCACAGAAATCACTTCTCTTGTTTTCTCCTGTCTCTCACTGTTAGCCTCACATAGACACTGTTCCGCTGTGTTCATCTCACTGGCTGCCCCAGCCTGACCTGAGTTATATAACACTCTCATTCCCTTGTCCTGCCTTTGCCAAACCCCACATCTGAGTCTGCCATCCCTCCTCCCCTTTCCCAACAGCAGTAAAGTGACAGAAGAATCAGAGCCCTACAGAGAGGCTGCTAATGAACAAACTGCTGAGTGTGCATTCCCCTTGTTGGGTTCTCAAGCCCAGGTCCCTTGCAGCCCAATTAGGAGATGATTGGGAACAAATTCCTCCATCTCCCTGTGCCAATCTACTAGAGTCACATTCAACCCCTCCTTCCTGCCAGCCTCAGAGAAAATTGCTTTTCAACCCCAGAGGCCATAGTACAGAGACATGAGAAGGAGATGGCGTGTTCCAAACCACACGTAACTCCAGTGCCTTCTAGTCCTGGCCTTTCCTAGCAGGAGGTACTAAAGAGGGGGGTGTTGGTTGTGGGGGTTATCTCCCAGCTACTGCAGTGTTGGCTTCCCACAACAGGAGAAAAGCAGGAGTATTGGTCCTGGACAGTGTTAATGGGGGTGCTGTCTATGGACGTAACCATTTGCAGCTGTTGTGTTGGTTGTTCTAACTTGCCTTCTCCCCTCTGCACAGAGTCCTCAGCAACATTTGTGTTTACACAGCAGAGGGCCTTGTGTTTTTGCAAATGCACAAGTAGTCCCATAAAGGTCCGTTGTCCACTCTTCCTATAGGGTTATGCACAGGATCTGGCCCATCTCCTGGTATGGCAAAGGTGCCAAATTGTTCCCACTCCCCTGATTCCTCTTCACTGTTGTGTTATAAACCCTCCCTGTGCCCTTTAATTAAAGGTCATAACCTCAACTGGAGCTAAACTTAGCTCCTTCTCCCTTTGGCAACACTGGGAATAGCAGCTGGATGCGGGGAGTTGGATTACTCCTCAGCCAAGTGACCTGTCTGTATCCCTCCCTTGGTATCTGCTCTGCCACTCATCTCCATCGGTGTCTTTCCTGGCTGTCTTCTATCCCTTCAGATCCTGCTATCCTGCTGACCCACATAGTCCTGGAAGACAGAGCTCTGACATGAGGGCTGGGGAAGATTTCACTCCCCAGCCACATCCTCATGAAAAGGAGACTCCTTAGAGATTTTAAAAAATGTGTATTTCATATACACTGCTACCCCCAGTGACACCAGCATGACAGCTAGTTTCAAATATCCTCCAGTTCTCAACCCCCCAGGATATAACTGAGAGATACAAACATCTTGCCTTATGCTGGGCACCACCACTCATTGCTGAAAGGGAGCCCATATGGCAGGGGGGGCGCAAGGCCTTCCCATTTGGGGCTGGGCATAGTCAGGGGACCACTGTGAGAAACCTCATGCTGCAGGGCTCACAGCCTGGGCTAGATGGACGCAGAAAACTGATGGGAAGCTCTCACTGCAGGCAGTTTATCTAGGCAGGGCACTGCCGAAGAGAAGTTCATGCTGTGGTGGGCACTCCCCCCTCACACATGCAGTTTGTGTGGTTACCAGGCCCCAGACTGTCCTCCAGCCAATGAAAATGCCCTGGGCTAGCACCATTGATGTGAGCAGGCTGGTCAGGTGGTAGGCAGGATGTCCGCAGTCACGTCCCGCGGGTAGCAGACTCCCAGTTGCCTTATTAAAATGTTACTCACGCTGCTGAGCGCAGCCTGATGGGAACCTGGGCTGCTGGTGGAGGATGCCAGGCCAGCCAGTGCCTGGGAAACACAGTCCCATTCTAAGCATATCTGGCTGGCTAAATTCAGGGGGAAGGCAGAGCCAGTGACCGTGCAGAGCTGCTCTAGGTCGGGGCTCTGGAACAGCAGCCCGGAGTCGAGGGGAAAGTGCCTCCTGCACGTGGCTCCTCCCAATAGTGTCCTGGCAAGCCAAGCTCCTGTGAGTGGTGGTGCTGGTTTGGGGCATTTGCTTCTCATTCCTGCTGGGTGCCGGTGGCCGGGCCACTGTGATTGCTCGGTTCAGGTGATAATTGTTCCCTTTCCAGCAGCTGGGGGAAAGGGGCCAAAGGGGAGGAAGGGTATAAGGTTGTGCAACTCCCACCCAACCCCCATCTCAGTCCTGAGCGGAGCTAACGGGCTTGGCCTCTTGCCATGTTACCGTATTATTCGTGCTAGAGGTGCAGTAACTTTCCTGCCAGTTTTGGGGGAGTGGGATGGAAGGAAACATCAGGTGTGTAACGCATCATGAGTTGACACAAATCCTTTGCTCAAGCCAGTGAGAGACCCTGGGGCCCTATCTCCCATGATGGGGCCTTGGAGAAGGATTGGGAGGCACTTTCAGGACCCCCTTGCCCTCTCCCTGGGTGAAAATGTCAAAGCAGCTGAAGACAGGTGCCTACAGTAGAGAACTCCTCAAATATCTCTATGTTCCCCTTCTCCTCCATCCTTCTCTTCCCCACTATGTCTCCAGCTGCCGGTGGGACTTTGTCCTCATGCAGCTGACCTCCTGCTGCCCACACATACAGCAGAGGGGCTCATCCAGCAGGCTTACAGGAGCCAAACAAGCAGGTACAGAATAAGCCCCATTGAGGACTGTGTTAATCCCCTCCCCACAAGTCTGCCATGGCCCTTCAACCCTGTTCTGTCTGTGTGCATCAGCTGTAATGTGCAGTCCTCCTGCTATTTCACCCATCCCCTCCCAGATTACACAGAGAGGGAATTCTGCTGGTTATTATTGGCCAGACAGCAACACCAGAGGGTCCATCCCAGCCAAGATCATGGGCCCTGTGCTGGGCACTGACCATGGTGACAGTTCTCTTTCTATTCCACTCAGCCCAACCCCACAGTTCTAGGAGCCCACCTCAGTCTTGCTGGCTGGCCTGTTGCTGGGCCTGTGGCCCTCCCTACTGTAGTGTTTGAGTGTCACAGTTTGTTGCCACAGAAAAGATGCAGCAGGTGCGCCGATGGCATGAACTGGCCCAGGATTGATGGGTTGGTGTCACCCTCCACCTGCCCCCGCCTTGCCCAACCAGTGGGGACACAGGCGACATCTGTAACTGTGTGAGTGACTGGCTTGTGTGGGGCTTGCAAGAGAGGGGGGAGGAGCCCCGCTTCTCCTTTGTAGGCTAGGGAGTGAGAGAACAGCCAAAAATGGGTGCTTCTAGGGAGGGATCAGGGAGGAGCGCAACCAGCAGCATTACGGCTGCACGTAGCTGCTACCCGGGGCTCCCCGCTCAGCCTGTGATTTGATGTTGTCTCGAAGGGGCCGGCCCAGCAATTATCATACAGGGACCTATAAAGGCCGAGGCGGCGAGCCATCCTTCTTTCACCTTCCCCTGTTGCAAATTTGTACGGCTCAGAGGCAGCCCCCAGGTAAAGAAGGCGGCTCCCACAATGCGGAGCGGGGATGGGAGCGGCCTCCCGCTGCACCTCTTAGCCGCGCTGGGGTGGAGGATGGGATGCTGAACGCGCGGGCTGCGGGCGAGGGTGGCCGGGGTATGGGGGAGGGTCGCGCTGCCCTGTAGGGGGGCTGGGGCGGGTGCTGAGAGCTGCAGGGGCCAGTGCACGTGACGTGAGGGCCCGGGTGCGGGGCCCCCTTTGTGTCCGGGGGGGGATGGGACAGCAAAATGGAGGCTGCAGCGCTGTGGGGAGGGAGGCGGGAGCAGAGCTGCGCTGCCGGCAGCGGGGTCCCAAGCCCGGGCGAGGGGCTGGAAGTCCGCAAAGCGGGGGGAGCCGGTGGCGCAGGAGGAAGTGGGGGCCCGCGCTGTCTCTCTCGGCCTTGGGGCCCCCTGGGCGCGGGGGGCCCCCCGGGGGCTGTGCCCTGTCCCACGTGGGGCCGCGGTCTGCGCACGGCACGGGGGCTGGGGAGTGATGGAGACCTGCCGGCGGGGCGGGGCCGGGCTGGGGGCGGGTTTCGCTGCCCCTTGAGGCCGCTCACTCGGCCCTTTCCTCTCCCCAGGAGCGTCGCGGCGGAGACACGATGGTGAAGGTCGGAGTTAACGGGTGAGGCCCCGCAAGGCTGGGGGGCGATGATGGGGTCGGTCTCTGCGGGGGGGTGCAGCGCCAGTGCACGACAAGGGCAGCGCGCTGCAAGCAGGGGGGCCCCGATCCGACGTGTCCCCTGCACAGCGCCCGCGGGCCCTGGCGGGGAGGCCCGGCTGGCCGGGGTGCGGCTGGGCGCGTGAGTCACTTCCCCCGAGGGCGCTGAGTCAGCCCGAGCGGGAAGTGCCGCTACAGCCGGGCTCCTGCCTCCGCCCCGGCCGGGGAATGTGACCTTCTGCAGAGCCGTCGAGTAACCGGATCCGGGGTAAATTTAGCGCCCGACCTTTGGGGGCGCGGGGCGGAGCAAGGCGTGGGTGAGGGGGCCAGGGGTCTATTAATCTCTAGCCTTGTCTGCTCGCCCCTTCTGTTGAGGGGTACATCAGGGTGGGGGGTGTCCCCTGAGCCCTGCTTGTTGCACAGCTCTGTCTGAATGCGGCAGCTAGAGCCATCAGAACAAGGGTCCCTTCCTGAGCTGAGGGGTGCCAACCTCTTCTCTGCCTCTCCCTAGATTTGGCCGCATCGGCCGCCTGGTCACCAGAGCTGCTGTGATCTCTGGCAAAGTCCAGATTGTCGCAATCAATGACCCGTTCATTGACCTCAACTACATGGTGAGTGGGACCCTGAGCCTGCTTTGTGCCTGTGGCCTGTGCTGATCCACCACAGCATGGCCAGTAGGGGGTGAATGGTGGAATCATAGATCAGGGCTGGAAGGGATCTCAAAAGGTTTTCTCTACCCAATCTCCTGCTTGCAGCTGGACCAACCCCAACTAAATCGGGGGTGGGGGGTGGGAATGCAAATTCAGTTTGTTCAGTTGCTTTGTTGCCCTGTAAAAGCCAGGGCCAGCCCAGGGGATGAGACACCAGATGTAATAATAGTCCAGATACCCTGGTATGGAACTCAGATTTGAGCCAAGTATAGCTGAGCAGGCTACCCTTTCTTACACCTCCCATCCTTTGCTTTGAGGTTCCTGGGGCTATAAATCAGGATTGAAGGGCCTCAGCACAGGTGGGAGTGGGCTTTGGTATTGAAATAGGGGTGCTTTGAGAATGTAGCCAGCATGCCTGACTTCAGTCTTTCTACCTCTAGGTTTACATGTTCAAATATGACTCCACTCACGGCCGTTTCCATGGCACTGTCAAGGCTGAGAATGGAAAACTTGTGATTAATGGAAACCCAATTACCATTTTCCAAGAGTGAGTATGACTCTTCCTCTTCTTCTTTGGAGCTGTGGAAGAAGGCATATGACAACCCTGCTGAATTCCTAAATGGTTTCCCCTCAGGCGTGATCCTGCCAACATCAAGTGGGGAGAAGCTGGAGCAGAGTATGTTGTAGAATCCACTGGAGTCTTCACTACCACAGAGAAGGCTGGCGTGAGTGATGGGTCACATCTGATGTGGGGGGAGGGGGAGGGCTGTAGGGATGATTCCTTCCCCTGCAGATACAAATGGATGTGCCCAGAGTTTCCCTTGCTGTGAGGCCATAAATGTGCTACTTTGCTGGAGCTGTAGAGCACTGTTAGTTAATGTTGACCTCTCTCTCTCTCTCTCAGGCTCACCTGAAGGGTGGTGCTAAGCGTGTCATAATCTCTGCCCCCTCAGCTGATGCACCCATGTTTGTGATGGGTGTCAACCATGAGAAATATGACAAGTCTCTAAAAATTGTCAGGTGAGAAGGGGAAGGTTGGGGGTTTTTTTGGGGGGAGGGGGGGTTGAGTCTGTTGGGGATGAGCCTGATGTGTGGAACTGACTATTGTCCTCATGTGACTGCACGTGTGTTGGGTGGGTAGCTGAGTGACCTCTAATACCTCCTGTGGAAGGCTGTCATTTGGATGAGGGGACTGACTGATGTGCACCTCTGTTTTTCTAGCAATGCCTCCTGCACGACCAACTGCCTGGCTCCTTTGGCCAAGGTTATCAATGACAACTATGGCATTGTGGAAGGTCTTATGGTAAGTGATCTTGAGATCTGAAACCCATACACACAGAGCCCCTTATTCCCCAAAACCCACACCAGTTCTGTCTGTAGAGTGGAACCACAGACTCACAAACAGGGACATCTGCTTTGTTCCAGCTCTGGTTGGCAAGGGGGATGGTAGGTGTGAACCCACAGAGTTGGGAGGGGAAGCTGCCTAGAATAGGGGAGAATGCTTTAGTTCAGTGGTGTGACATTGTTAATGCTGTTCTAATCTCTCCATCTGCCAGACCACTGTCCATGCTGTCACAGCCACACAGAAGACTGTGGATGGCCCCTCTGGGAAGATGTGGCGTGATGGCAGAGGTGCTGCCCAGAACATCATCCCAGCATCCACTGGGGCTGCTAAGGCTGTGGGCAAGGTCATCCCTGAACTGAATGGGTGAGTGTCCATTCTTCGCACCTTTGCTTTGAGAGCTCTGACATCAGAAGGAGCAGGGAACCTGCAGTTGGCCCACTTTGCCCTCCCCCCAGTAGGAATGTGCAGGAGCCTGTTACAATTTCTCTCTTACAGGAAGCTCACTGGAATGGCTTTCCGTGTTCCAACTCCCAATGTCTCTGTTGTGGACCTGACGTGTCGCCTGGAGAAACCAGTGAGTATTACAGGAAGGGGATTAGGCAGGTAGGCCCTGAAGTAGCTTCTCTGCACCCCCAGCTTTCGTCAGCGCTTCACCATGTGGGGCAGGGAACAGCTGCTGTGCAGTCCCCACTGTGTGGAACTGCCTTCTTGTGGTGGTTCTAAGAGATCACACCAGGGGACAGTCAGGCATATGTGGGGTGTCCCTGCTATAATGGGGTCTCAGCTATCTCTATTGTGCAGTCTCAAAGCTGTGGCAGCAGTCTTCTGAGGGGGAGGGGTAACTGACATTCTGTAGTGTCTGGGATGCTCTGACATCTCTCTTTCAGGCCAAGTATGATGACATCAAGAAGATGGTGAAGGCTGCATCTGAAGGACCTATGAAGGGCATTCTGGGATACACTGAGGACCAGGTAAACTTGCTTTCCTGTCTGCAATGTTTGTGCCTGTGGGTAATAGGGAAGGAACCTTATGGAATCTCAACTGCTCATCAGCCTATCAATATATTTGTGGTATGGGGAGGGATGGAGTTGAGGATAGAAAGGGTGTGTGTGACAGTCTTTCCATCTTCCAGGTTGTCTCCTCTGACTTCAATGGTGACACCCATTCATCCATCTTTGATGCAGCTGCGGGCATTGCTCTCAATGATCACTTTGTCAAACTGGTCTCCTGGTACGGAGAGATGAAGGGCTTGGGGTGGGAGGGGTCATTTCTTTGAGATAGGTTGGGAGCCTAGGGGAGACATGGGGGTTGGCATGGGTCCTGTCACTGCCAGGTTTTAGATGGAAAACCCTCTGCAGCCAGCAGCAGAGTGTGGTTGGCAGAGAGTGGCCCAGAGGCAGTTATCTGCTGAGAAAGACCTGATCTAGTGAGATTGGATCTTAATATCTGAACAAACTACCTCCTCCAATTGTTCCCAGCTGGAAGGAACTTTAGCAGCAGGGAAATATTCTCAGGAGGGACTGTGGGTGGGGATACAAGGGTCTCAGCCCATCTCTAACTGCTCCTCTGCTTTGTCCCCTAGGTATGACAATGAGTATGGGTACAGCAACCGCGTTGTGGACTTGATGGTTCACATGTCATCTAAGGAATAAGCCTGGTCCATACATCAGCTGCTGCCTCGGGTAGGAGGTGTGGGGGAGAGTCTTATTCAAGACCTCTGTTCCTCCCACCCCTCTCCTCAGCACTGCAGCCTGTGGTGATTAGCCAGTTCTGTTCCCTCTGTCTTCCCCATTCCCCTACTCTGTATCTGAAGCTTGGGGCAGGGGGTGAGGCTAACAGAAGCTGACCTGTTTCTACACAACCTTTTCTCAAATAAAGTAAAAGTTCTCCTAAAATATTTCTCTCTGTGTTTGTCAGAGGGGGAAGAGGCCCCCAAGAGCACACAGCACTGACAGCCTGGGCCTCTTCCACCACTCTAAATTGTAGCTATGGGCTAGGAAATACAGCAGCTGTAATTTCATACAACATTATATTAAAAGTAGCTTGTAAATGCAAGCTGTCAAAATGTGGGGAAATAACCAAAGAGAGGTTGTTCAAGGATCCTTAAATCTGCCTGTTAATGACAAATTACATGCTCATATGTTCCCTCTTTTCAGCCTGTCAGACATGTGCCTCATTCAGTGCATGTGAAAATAGTCCCTAACTTTCTGGGGTGGCCACTAATTGTTCTTATTTTTAGTATCCCCCTTGACGGTGATGGCCTGACTTTTAGAAGTATTGACTGAACTGAAGGTGACTAGCAGCTCTGGGAAATATCAGACCATAGGTTGGCCAAGTTGGGCACTTCTACAGACTTCATTTTTCTTGTCCTTTTGTTGTCTTGTAAATATGTCCCTGCTTTCCTGCAGTCCATAGGAAAGTAAATTCACTAATTGTAAAAGCACTAAGATGGGGGGTTGGCTTGACAATAACTGGTTCCAGCTGAGATTTGGTTGATGAAGGCTGTAGGGACTACTTCTGTAATGGAAACAGGCAGCTATTAAATACTGCATAGCAGTATATAGGCTGTACAAGAAATAAGGGAAGACAGTACCTATCACATAACTGCAACTAGCCTAAACTATGCTAGTCCCTTAGACTCAACAACAGTTATGAAATTATTCATCCCAACTAGAAAGACTTGTCTGTACCAGAACTTAGTCATCCTGTTCATATGTAGTTATTTATATAATAACTCACTACACAGGAGCTCTTTGCTAGCTTTCTACCTTTCATTCCACATATAACCTATCTCACTTACTATTTACCATTCCACCCTGCCCTGAAATTTTTTTTTTTTTTTTTTTTTTTTTTTTTTTAACAACCCCTATGTGAGCTGACCCCCATAATACTATCTAATTTCATTCACCTTAGTCTTGACTCCTCATCATACTGGCTATGTGTAAACTAGAGAAAGTTAGGTCAACTTAATATGGTTGACATAAAGTGGACTAAGTTGGTAGAGGTAGAGAAGCTAATGAGAACAAGATCATGAATGTGGAAATTACCATACCTGAGGTAGAAGCCAAACTTGAGCTGCTGGATGTGACTAAATGGGGGGGACCCGGACAATCTCCATCCGAGGATACTAAAGGAACTGGCCCATGAAATTGCCAGCCCTTTAACGAGGATTTTTAATGAATCTGTAAATTCGGGGGTTGTACCGTACGACTGGAGAATCGCTAATGTAGTTCCTATTTTCAAGAAAGGGAATAAAAATGATCCGGGTAACTACCGGCCTGTTAGTTTGACCTCAGTAGTATGCAAAGTCTTGGAGAAAATTTTGAAGGAGAAAGTACTTAAGGCCATAGAGGATAACAGTAACTGATAAAATACAACATGGCTTTACAAAAGGGAGATCTTGCCAGACCAACTTGATCTCCTTTTTTGAAAGGATAACAGATTTTTTAGATAAAGAGAATGCAGTGGACCTAATTTACTTAGATTTCAGCAAGGCATTTGATACAGTTCCACATAGGGAGTTATTAGTTAAGTTACAGAAGATGGGGATTAATATGAATATAGTAAGGTGGATAAGGAACTGGTTAAAAGGGAGACTACAGCAGGTCATACTGAAGGGTGAACTGTCAAGCTGGAGGGAGGTTACTAGTGGAGTCCCTCAGGGATCTGTCTTGGGACCAATCTTGTTCAACCTTTTTGTTACTGACCTTGGCACAAAAAGCAGGAATATGCTAATAAAGTTTGCAGATGACACCAAGTTGGGAGGTATTGCTGATATGGAGAAGGATCGGGATACCATACAGGAAGATCTGGATGACCTTGTAAACTGGAGTATCAGGAACAGGATGAAATTTAATAATGGGAAGTGCAAGGTCATGCATTTAGGGACAAACAACAAGCATTTTTCCTATAAGTTGGGGACGCATCAGTTAGAACAGACTGAGGAGGAGAAGGATCTGGGAGTACTGGTTGATCATAGGATGACTATGAGCCGCCAATGTGATGTGGCTGTGAAAAAAGCTAATGCGATTCTAGGATGTATCAGGAGAGGTATTTCAAGTAGAGACAGGGAGGTGTTAGTACCGCTGTACAAGGCACTAGTGAGACCCCATCTGGAATATTGTGTGCAGTTCTGGTCCCCCATGTTTAAAAAGGATGAATTCAAATTGGAACAGGTGCAGAGAAGGGCTACAAGGATGGTCTGTGGAGTGGAAAACCTGCCCTATGAGTGGAGACTCAAGAAACTTGGCTTGTTTAGCTTAACCAAAAGAAGGCTGAGGGGGGATAGGATTGCTCTCTATAAATACATCAGAGGGATTAACATCAGGGAGGGAGAGGAATTATTTGAGTACAGCACCAATGTGGACACCAGAACAAATGGTTATAAACTGTCCAAGAAATTTAGGCTTGAAATTAGATGCAGGTTTCTAACCATTAGAGGTGTAAAGTTCTGGAATAACCTTCCAAGGGGAGTTGTGGGGGCAAAAACAATAACTGCTTTCAAATCTGAGCTTGATAAATTTATGGAGGGGATGGTATGATTAGCCTATTTTGGAAATTGACTGATATTTGGCTACGTGTGGTGGATTTACAAGTGGCCTAAGAGGGGAGAGTACGTGGGGTGGGTTCTGAGTTATTACAGAGAATTGTTTCTTGGATAACTGGCTGTTGAGACTTGCCCGCGTACTCAGGGTTTAACTGATCGCCATATTTGGGGTCAGGAAGGAATTTTCCCCCAGGGCTGATTGGCCTGGGCTCTGGGGGTTTTTCGCCTTCCTCTGTAGCACAGGGCATGGTTCACCTACCGGTGAATTCTCTGTATCTTAAGTCCTTAAATCATGATTTAAGGAGGTAAATAACTCAGTCATAGGTTGGTGGCCTATTTCTGGAGTGGGTGGGTGAGGTCTTGAGGCCTGCATTTTGCAGGAGGTCAGACTAGATGATCGTACTGGTCCCTTCTGACCTTAAAGTCTATGAGTCTTAACCTAATTAAGTCAATTTAAGGGTTACACCACATCCACTCTGCCCTTAAGTCAACCTAATGGGTGGTAGTTATTAAGGTGACTTAAGCTTTCATTAATGAAAGCCTAGTGTAGATGTGGCTTAAGTCAACTTAAATTGCCTGTGTAGACACAGCCAGTTAGCCTTATCTTTCAATGTATAGATTCCTACCACACTGACCCCAATAGCGAGCGTCTACCAATGCTGCAACTTGCAGCCTAAGATCTCCATTTGAGGCATGGAGATAAATGCTCTGCCCTGTGCAAGGAAGGTGTTTGACAGCTAAGTC
The DNA here is from genome assembly GCA_007922175.1 of Pelusios castaneus. Taxonomy (NCBI): domain Eukaryota; kingdom Metazoa; phylum Chordata; order Testudines; family Pelomedusidae; genus Pelusios; species Pelusios castaneus. The sequence continues at coordinate 1,060,045 of ML685916.1, read as the reverse complement.
TCATTCTTCACACATCCACAGGTCATTCTCTGACAACTCTGCATGCTCAATGAGGCAGGGTCCTGGGCAAAAATTAGTATTGGTATTAGTAATTTAAATTAGTATTTAATCATGTAATTAAAGACTGCACTGCATCATAATGTGGGGGGCAGAGGAGGGTTGAAAGTTCAATGGGGGCATTTCCTACCAACTCTGACTTTGACTTGACATATAGAGCGACTCTGAAAAGTGTGGGTTGCAATTTTCCTAGGCTTGTGAGAAGGGGAAACTGAAAACTTTCATCATTTAGTAATCATGTAGCTTTATCATCCATGTGGTTCATTAATAGAACTAGACTCTTTCAAACCATTGCACTGCCTCTTACCCCTTGAGGTGATCACTAACAAGTTATCCTCCATGTGGAGCAGGATAAGACAGTTTGCCAGTGAGTTTCACAGCTGTTTGCTGACAGCAGAGGAATTGGTCCTCTAGGCTTTTGGAACATGGTGTGCTAGCAGCAGGAGGTCCTTCTGCCCATTTCTTCTAGCTTGTCTGTCTGGTTTTGTTTCCCCCACCCTGCAATCCTTAGCTTTGCCTCATTCTCCTTGACTAGGCAGTGTCTGCTCCCTGCCTGAGCTCTGATCTTTCAATATCAACTCCCAACTCCTTAGGTCTCTCATCTCATTCTGTACCCCTGCTCCTTGCCTAACTAGTTTCCAGTTACCCTATTCTCTCTACCCCTGCGTCTCCCCAAATCCTGGCTCCTTGTCCCATGGCTTATCTTTAGAGCCCTGCAAATCTATGGATATTTGCATCTGCTGATACAATGCAGATATCTGCATTGTATTTTTATCTGGGAAGGACTAGAACCCTGCAAATATGCAGATGTCCGCATCCGTGGATACAACATGGATATCTATGGACCATTTGCAGATCGGATGCGGATCCACATAGTTGTATCCGCGCAGGGCTCTACTTACCTTTGCTCTACAGGCTGTTGGAGGATGCTGGTGCAAGGGGAATAGTGCAAGCCCAGAAGACTCTAGTGCTTTCAGTTCCATGGCCTGTCCTAGTGACCTGGGTGAGCAATTAGAGGACAAGTCCTGCTCCCCTGCAGCTCTGGGATGGAGCATGCCCAAAGCAGAGTGCATCTTTGGATGAAACAGCTGCTAAATAAGACTGCTGAGCATGTGCAAACTGAGATTTTTTTTTTCCAGAAGCGTAGAACTTTGTCAAATGCAGGTGATTTTTCATAATGTACATCCCCTGACCCTTTAGGCCCCACTACCCACAACCCCAATTTCACACCCTTACCCTAAGGCACAGAGGCTGTGTTGCTCACTGAAATGACTGTCAGCAAATTTTTTAATGTGGGTAAAAACATGTTTTCACTAATTTTGTTCTTGGAGTTAATTGAACCATTTTTGTTGAACACTTCCTAACCAAATTCAGCTGGTGGCAGATCATGGACATGGGAAATTTCAGTCTGAGCCGTTAATGAACAGTTGAAAACAGGTTCTTATGATAATTGGATGTGTCAGTCAACTATAGCCAGCAATGCAAGCTTTGCCTGTAATACACACCAGAGACTTCCATCCCTTGAGCTAAAGGAACAACTGGAACACACAGTGACTTTGAAAAAGAGTCGGGGGTCATAAAGGATACTCAGCTGAACATGAGGACCCATACAGCTTTGTAGCCAAGGAGACGAATGCAGTCCTTAGATGCATGAACAATGGGGTCTCGAGTAGAAGGAAGATTATTTTCCCTCCATATTTGGTATTGGGGCAACTGCTGCTGGAATACTGTGTCCAGTTCTGATGCCCACAATTGAAGGATGTTGATAAATTGGAGCAAACTTTTAATGTGTTAGAAAACATGCCTGAAAGAGCCCAATCTATTTGCTTTAACAGAGAGAAGATTGGGGGATGACTTGATCATAGTCTGTAAGTAGCTAAGGGTGGAACAAATATCTTCAAGCTAGCAGGCATATAACAAGATCCGACAGCTGAAGGTTGAAGCTAGACAGATTCAGACTGGAAATAAGGTGTACCTTTTTACAGTGAGTGTAAACAAACACTTGAACAATTTACCAAGGGTTGTGACAATCTTTAAATCAAGGTTGGATTTAAAAAAAAATACTTTAGCTCAAAAGGAATTATTGTGAGGGAAGTTCTATGGCCTGTGTTGTATAGGAGAGCAGACTGGATGATCCCAGTGGTCCCTTCTGGCCTTGATATTTATTAATCTAGTAACTACTTTGTGGGCTGTGGCACACATTGTCAGTGGGTTGCTGACTTACTTTCTAAACAGTAGTGGCCTATGAGGTATCAAGATTCCTGGGTTCCACTTCTGGCTCTAAAAGGATAATGTGATGGTGGCTGACTTGCAGGTAAGCGCAGTATATTTTTAATGGTCAGAAAATTAAGGATCAACTGTGGAACAAATTCTACTGAATATGTGGTTTTTTTTCCTGTGTAGATTTTTATGTTGGCTATTTTTTTTAATAGAGTTGCATGAACCGAGCACAAGCCACTCTTCTGACAGCAGGACTGGCACATCTTTCTATAAAAAGAAGCAACCATTTTTAAAAAAACACAAAATCCCCTATCTATTTTCCCCTAAACTTGTTTTTCAAAATGATGGAGGAGTTCTTGCTGGAATGTTTCAAAATGCTTCAGCCTGAATAGTTCTAGTTTGGCAAATTTAAGAGCAACTGAAAACAGATTACACATATAGGCTGTATTACTCTGTGCTTTGTCTATAAAGCTCTGTCCAAACCAAAAAAAACTAAGGGCAAGCCTACACTTAAAAGGTTGCAACAGTGCAGCTGTGATGCTTTAATGAAGATGCTCTAAGCTCAGGGAAGAGACTTGTGAGCATAGTTAATCCGCCTCCATGAGAGGCAGGAGAAACCCTCCCACCAACATTATGCTAGCTACACACGCACTTAAATCACCATAACTATGTTGCTCAGTGGTGTGGATTTTTCACACTCTTCAGTGACATAGTTATACTGTAGAGGAGAACTGCCCTCAATTAATGCAGAATTAGAGCTGCCAGTGGTATCTCATGTCATCCCAGAACACTGAGTTCAGCAAAACAAACTTCTGAAAATCAGGAAGTGAAGCAATAATGTACACGTTTGTTCAGCCTTAATTCTGCTCCCCTCTAGCTGATAATAGCACAGGAAACTGCACACTCCAGCCACTTTCATTGTTAGGTGTAGCTATATTGAATGCACCACCACTTAGTTGGTGCAGCCTGGCAACACTATTGTTTGAGATGAGGCAGTTGGAGGGTTGTGCTCCCTCTCTTATCCCTGCGTGTGTGATAAAATAACAGGTGCATATGCTTTGGGTGATGGAGTTTGCCCACAGTGCCACTCAGTATAAGGTTACATAGGTAATCGTGCACTGGGGTCTCCTTGCCATTGGGATTGTCAGCAATGAGGTGGGAAATGCGTGTTTAATGAAATGTAGGAGAAAGCACAGTATTAGATGGCACCGTGTACACAAGGGTTAAAAAGGGCTGTTCTCTGAGGACTTTCTACTTTTTCAGTAGTACATAGATGGCACCACAGAGAAGACTACCAGGATTTTCCTTTTAATGAGACATTCACACGCTAGTTCTGACTTAACTATTTTTTTAAAGTACTTGACACAACATACTTTATCGTTTTTTTACATTTTATTTTCTAAGGTCCTTTTGGGAAAGTAAGTAGCTTTTAAATTGCCTATGTTTCAAAAAAAAAATTATAACAGCAAAGAATTCCCATTAGTTAGAATCAGTGGGAGGTGATGGTGGTGAATTTTTGAGACAAGAATGGCACAATGCCACAATGTTTCAGGACCAAGAGTTACTGTGACAGAATTTTCTGCACAGGTAATACAACACAATGTTTCAAGCCATTTACTTGCAGTTCCTTGAAAATGATACATCTACACTGAGCAGTAACTCAAGAGTGAGTTTGTTTGTTTGCTTGCTCACTTGTTTATTTAATCGTGCCAAACCAAAAGACATTGCTCTAACACAGTGGTTCCCAACTATTTCTCTATTGTGACACACTTTAATGCCTTTAATAATTTTGAGGCACACCACCATATAGGCTCCAAATGAACTCATGAATATTCATGAACCAATCCAGAACTCTGAGTAGTTTTTCAAAAAAATTCCATGGCACACCTGCTCAGGCCTGAGGCACACCCATGTTGAGAAACGCTGCTCTAGCATACAGAGAGCTCAAGAGGAAGGGACAAAAGAGTCACGTAAAGGAAGCCCTTAGACAGGCACAGCAGCTCAGCTTGCTGTCTCACTGACACACTAACATGCAGTTCTTTCATTGTGTCATCATGTGTAAGGCTGTAAGAAAATCACAGAAGTGTTGGAACAATTTGTACAGTGGGGACACTGACAGCCATTGAACTAAACTCTAAGCACTCATGGAAACCAAGTCAGGGGGTGCCGTAATGCCCCCAGCACCTATGGAAAGGCAGCTAGGCCAAATCTGAGTGGGTGACATTGCAACCCGGTTAGGGGCCCACACCAGCCTGCAAATTTGAACTGACCCCACCAAAATTGCCACTTTAACAAATTGCTACCCCACTGTTTGAACCAAACCAATGGCTACTCTCTTACTTTGTCCTGGTGGCAGTGTTTTCCTGTAGATGGCACTGGAGCACAGCTGAGGTACCACAGACTCTCTAATAAAGGGAAGGGCAGTTTGGGCTCAGTTCCAGTGCTCTGTCAAAAACCAGCATGTTTGTCATAGAAACAGCGCTATTACTGGCGATGACCTTGGAGAAGAACTATGAGCTTTACAGGCCAGCCTGCTCTTCCCACCATTGCAGATCTTTTTCTGAGGCCACAGAACTCTGGTTTTGCTCCAGCAAGTATTTGCAGAGAAAAGTAGTGGAAATGCTAACACAGAGAATAGTACTAATATAGCACAACATTTGTACCTATGTTCTGGGGGGGAGGGCTGCTGAATTGGTCCCAAGAGCAGAAGACAAGAAGGGCTGCTGTAACTTGTGCTCCCTGCTGCCATTACTTCAGGGTGTGACACAAATGGGAAATGACTTTGGTGCAGAACTTCCTTGATCATGCCTCTTCCATATTTCCGTTTGCCTGAGCAAAGCCTGTGACAGGAGATTCTGTACAGGTACCGGGCCCTGGAAGCCCCTATCATAGGGAGCTGTTGTGTGGGAGCAACTCACTGAAGGAGAACCTTAAGGTGCCATTACAGCCATTTTGTGTGGCATAGCTGGTGCAGAGGGATGGACTCAAGTAAACCAAAAAATGTATCACTGAGGTAAACTATCAGTGTCTTTTCTCTTCTGGGGCTCAAGAAGGAATTTTTCCCAGATCAGACCTGCAGGAACTTTGTGAGTTTTTGCCTTCCTGTGTGGGGCATGGTTTGCTTGCTAGCATCATCTGGGCATATCTTTTCAGTCAATTCTCTACCATTGCCAAGGCCTTTCTGGCACACAACAGTTTAGTAGTCTGAGAATTTAAATTCTTTGCCTAACTAAACTCTTTTGGCTTGATACAAGTGAAGGGTCTCTGGGTGAAATGTCACATATAGGAGATAAGATTAGGTGACTTAATGGTCCCTGCTGACCTTAAATCTATTAAACTAAAAATTTTTAAACATTTTTAAATCAGGAAAATCCAAAGAAACAGAAATAGTGTGCGAAAGCCAGTAGAGCAGGCTGGCAGATGATCATTCCAGTTTGTGACAATTTTTTAGGTTTTTAAAATTTGCCTTTGTTCCACAATTGGCATCCATGTGGTGCTCTCTTGTAGGGGTGTGTTAGAAATGACCAGCAACCTCAGGATCTAAAACTCCTTCCCAGGAAAGTACATTGCAGTTAAAGCTTTCTGCTTCAACAAACTTTCATTTAGTCAAAAATGTTCTGTCTGGGCCTAGACACATCAAGTTGCTTAACACCACAGCAAATAAGCAAACCAACAATTACAAATAAAAACATATAGACATTTGAACACTTGGTCACACACTTTCCATTGCATAACAAATTTACCTGTCTTGACCACAAAGTTCACACACAGACAACCTGAACTGTCCCCTATGGAATGTCAGGAGAAAGAATGTATGTATTTTATGGATAGAAAAAATACAAAGTAATATAAACTCACTACATCAACACAGCTATTCTGCTAATGACACAGTCAAATGGGACTGAGAGGTATTTGTTTAACACTAATCTTTAGACACCAAAATATTTCTGTATAACAGTGTATACAATGCATAAAGGTACATGACCCACCAGCATTTACAGAGTCATAGTCTGCAAACATTAGTGTTTATATAATTTTTGCAGAAAGTGCAGAACTCAAAAAGAAAAAAAAAGATTAAAAAATAAACCCACCACACATGAATATGCTATTGAATTTTATATATATATATATATATATATATATATATATATATATATATTGTGGCAGACAACCGGCACCCCAGTGGTGGGTCTCATGCTTGCTAGGGCTAGTGGGTCCGGGTGGCTCCCCTGACCTCTTTGGTTATTGCCCTTTGGGCTGCCTTCACTGGCGTTGCTTCTGGGGAGAAGGGGGGCTTGGGACCCAGGCCTGCCCTCTACTTTGGGTCCAAGCCCAGGGGCCCTATGCAGGTAGCTATGTGCTGCGCTCTGATTCACAGTTCCGCAATTCCTTCTCCTAGGCTGTTTCCCCCTCCTCTGCCCCTTTTAGGGTTTTTACACCCAGTATCCCCTTTGGCCAGGTTTCCTTTTTCAGCCCTCTGTTTATCTTCTTCTTCTCTGCCTCAGTCACTCTCTGCACACTCCACTCCACAGCACAGCACAGCCACTGGAGTGGCACATGGTCCAACACCAGGGTGAACCTTCTCTCTAGGAGATAATCCCAGAGGGTCTCCATAGCCCATTTAATGGCTAGGCACTCTTTTCCCACTACTGCGTACGTCTGTTCTCGCGGGAGGAATTTCCTACTAAGGAATAGACCTGGGTGTTCCTCCTCACTCACCATCTGTGACAAGCCTGCCCCAAGTCCCACTTCCGAGGCATCTGTGTGGAGGATGATCCGTCTCAAACTCTGGGGCTGTGAGTACTGGATGACTGCAGAGGGCTGTCCTCAGGTCTAGAAATGCTTCTTCTGCCTTATTGGACCATTTTACCATGTCTGGACCTCAGGCTCTTATTAGGTCAGTCAGTGGCTCTGCCCTACCAGCAAAATGGGGAATAAACCTCCTATAATACCCCACTATACCCCCTGACCTGTTTTTTACGGACAGGTCAGGGCCAGGCCTGGATGGCCTCATCCTTGCCCCACTGGGGTTTCACTAACCCTCTTCTGCCTATGTACCCCAGATATTTGGCCTCAGCTAGCCCTATTGCACATTTAGCGGGGTTTGCCGTGAGGCCAGCTCTCTGGAAGGTGTCTAGTTCAGCTTCTACCTTTTCTAGGTGTGTTCCCCAGTCAGGGCTATGGATGACTATGTCATCTAAATAAGCAGCGGCATACTTAGCGGGGGTCTTAGTAACTTGTCTATTAGTCTTTGGAACGTTGCGGGGGGGGCCCGTGGAGTCCAAAAGGCAAAACCGTGTATTGAAAAAGACCATCGGGTGTGGAGAATGCAGTCTTCTTTTTGGCATCTTTGGCTAAAGGAGTTTGCCAATAGCCCTTGGTTAAGTCCAGGGTGGTCAGGTATCGAGCCTTGCCCAGCTGGTCCACCAGTTCATCAATGCACAGAATTGGATAGGCATCAAAGTTGGAAACTTCATTTAGCTTCCTGAAGTTGTTGCAAAACCTCCAAGAGCCATCAGGTTTGGGGACCAAGACAATGGGGCTGGACCACTGGCTGTGGGACTCCTCAATCACCCCACCCATTTCAGTCCTAATGTCTTCCCTTTTCGCCTTGGGTGTCCGGTATGGCTTTATTGTTACGTGTACCCCCGCATCGGTAATAATGTGGTGTTGGACCACTGACGTATGGCCAGGACATTTGGAAAACACATCCTTATTTCTCTGAATCATGGCGATGACTTCCAATCGCTGTTCTGGGGATATTTTTACCTTCCCCTCTGGGGCTTCCAGTAAAGTGCTTACATTACAGGTGCAGAGAAGGGCTACAAGGATGGTCTGTGGAGTGGAAAACCTGCCCTATGAGTGGAGACTCAAGAAGCTTGGCTTGTTTAGCCTAACCAAAAGAAGGCTCAGGGGGGATATGATTGCTCTCTATAAACACATCAGAGGGATTAACATCAGGGAGGGAGAAGAATTATTTGAGTACAGCACCAATGTGGACACCAGAACAAATGGTTATAAACTGTCCATCAAGAAATTTAGGCTCAAAATTAGATGCAGGTTTCTAACCATTGGAGGAGTAAAGTTCTGGAATAACCTTCCAAGGGGAGTTGTGGGGGCAAAAACCATAACTGCTTTCAAATCTGAGCTTGATAAATTTATGGAGGGGATGGTATGATTACCCTATTTTGGAAATTGACTGACATTTGGCTGCGTGTGGTGGATTTACAAGTGGCCTAAGACGGGGTGCGTTCTGAGTTATTACAGAGAATTGTTTCTTTGGTAACTGGCTGTTGAGACTTGCCCACCTGCTCATGGTTTAACTGATCACCATATTTGGGGTTGGGAAGGAATTTTCCCCCAGGGCTGATTGGCCTGGGCTCTGGGGGTTTTTCGCTTTCCTCTGTAGCACAGGGCATGGCTCACCTACCGGTGAATTCTCTGTATCTTAAAGTCCTTAAATCATGATTTAAGGAGGTAAATAACTCAGTCATAGGTTGGTGCCTATTTCTGGAGTGGGTGGGTGAGGTCTTGAGGCCTGCATTTTGCAGGAGGTCAGACTAGATGATCATACTGGTCCCTTCTGACCTTAAAGTCTATGAGTCTATCTCGAGTAACTAGGCACGCTTCCCAGTCCCTCCAGGGTTTCAGTAAGTTCACATGGTAAATCTGTTCAGGTTTTCTGCGATCTGATTGTTTCACTTTGGCTATGTCTACACTTGTGAATTTAAGTCAACTTAGCATGTCCACATGCAAAATTTAAGTCGACTTAAGGGAAGGTCGCCACACTGGACGCCTAGGTCGACTTCTAGGGGCTAGATGGACCTGGGATAGGTCCACGGTGGCAAGGGGGGCACCCCTTGCCAAGTGCTAGGGGGCTCAGCCTTTGCCCCATTGTACCTTGGTACAATGGGGCAAAGGGGGACAGGGACCCTGGCAGGGCATAGGGGCAGGGTGGGCAGGGCTCTGCTCTGCCCTGTGGGGGGGCACGCCAGGCTGTGGCTGTGTAAGCCACCCTGGCAGGGAGGGCAGTGGGGAAGCCCTGGAGCCCCCTAAGTTGACTTAGAGTTGACTTAGGGCTACTCCAGTTCTACACTGGCTAAGTCGACGTTCTAAAGTCGACTTAGCCAGCAAAGTTGACTTAAAACTAGGTTTTATAAAGTCAACTTAATTTTTCCTTAAGTCGACTTAAGCAGCAGTTTTCGGGTGGGTGAAAATAGCTCCTGATTGAATTCAGTGAAAATCGACAGAACACTGGTGGTCTGGGCTTCCTCTGCTGCAGAGGGTTGGTTGCCCACCCCAGACTCTACCTGGGGTAGCAAGTTCTCAAAACCTGGAAAATCCTGGCCCACTAAGACTGGGCAGGGAAGGCCATGGACCACCCCTGCTGTGACATGGGTGATCTTCCCCTGAAGCCCTATCTGTATTGGGACTGAAGCGTAGAATTTCACCATGCCGTGTACACACATCACCTCTGTACATTTGACCCGGGTTAACTGATCTAGGCCTACCAACTTTACAGAGACCAGGGTGACTGCACTCCCAGAGTCCACCAATGCCATGGTCTCTATACCATTCATCTTTATGGGTCTCATGAACCCATGGGGAGCCGTTATCACCCAGACCAGGTCGACAGACATTCTGGCCATGGATATCTCTACCCAGATCCTGGTGTGGACTTGCAGGGACTGTGGCCTGCATTTCCCACTCTCAGACAATCAGGCTGGGGAGATCATTCAGTGTGACAGGTGTCTTCTGGTGGAATCTCTCAGGAAGCAGGTGGAATAGTTACAGGAGGAGGTGGCTAGGCTCAGGAGTATCCATGCCCTGGAGAAGTTCCTAGATAGCATCCATGAGAAGACATGCAAGGATGAGGAAACTATCTAGGTGCAGAAGACTGCTGCCACACCATCGGAGAAGGATGAGATGGCTCTGGGACAGGGAGGACACTGGCAGCTGGTTACTTCTGGCAGCAGACAGTGCTCCATCCCTGCTCCCATCCCACCCTCCATTGTGGTGAAGAACCGTTATGCAGCGCTGGAGACAAGCGATGAGGTGGAAGAGGAGAAGCCATGCAACCCCGAGGCTGGGAGGATCACAACCGTCACACCCAGGGGGAAACGTCGGGTTGTGGTGGTTGGGGAATCTCTTCTGAGGGGGGCGGAGGCACTCATCTGTTGCCCTGTCATGGCCTATCGGGAGGTATGCTGCCTGCCAGGGGCCTGTATCCGAGATGTTACGGAAGGATTGTCGAGAATCATCAGCCCCTCTGACTACTACCCCATGCTACTCATCCATGTGGGAACCAATGATACTGCGAGAGGTGACCCTCAGCAAATCAAAGGTGACTACAGGGCTCTGGGAGCACGGGTGAAGGAGTTCGGTGCATAGGTGGTGTTCGCCTCGATCCTTCCGGTCAGTGGTAGGAGCCTGGGCAGAGACAGATGCATCCTGGAGGTGAATGCCTGGCTGCGAATATGGTGTTACCAGGAGGGCTTTGGCTTCCTCGACAATGGGGTGCTGTTCCAGGAAGAAGGACTGCTAGGCAGAGATGGATTCCACCTATCGAGGAAGGGGAAGAGCGTATTTGGAAGCAGACTGGCTAACCTAGTGAGGAGGGCTTTAAACTAGGTTTGAAGGAGGAAGGTGACCAAAGCCCACAGGTAAGTCACAGCGAGGGAGACCTGGGGGAAGGGATGGAACTTGGGGGTGCCAGGACTGTAACAGCAGGGATAAAAGAGAGGGTAGTAGGAACTGGGCGGAGGGAGGGATAGAGAATCAAATCAGTCTTATGTGTCCTAATGAAGCCCTAATACCTGAGGCAAGTGGGGGAGAATGACACTGGGAGAAACTGCAAGGAAGAAGATGCAACAGGAGAGATAATTGACAGGACAAAGTAGGGCAATCGGCCCGGTATTTTAAGTGTCTGTACACAAATGCGAGGAGCCTGGGAAACAAGCAGGAAGAATTGGTAGAACTGGCACAGACAAGAAACTATGATGTAATTGGAATAACAGAGATATGGTGGGATAGCTTGCATGACTGTAGCACTGCCATGAATGGGTACAAATTGTTCAGGAAGGACAGGCGGGGAAAAAGAGGTGGAGGAGTAGTGCTATATGTAGAAGAGCTATATGACTGCTTGGAGCTCCACTATGAAAGTGGAAACAAGGCAGTTGAAACTCTGTGGGTTAAGTTTAGAGGAGAGTGCAACAAGGGGGATGTCGTGGTGGGTGTCTGCTACAGACCACCAGACCAGAAGGAGGAGGTGGATGAGGCATTCTTTGGACAACTAATAGAAGTTTCTGTTCTCTGGTTCTCATGGGGGGACTTCAATTATCCTGACATCTGCAGCAATACAGCAGTGCACAGGCAATCCAGGAAGTTTTTGGAGAGTGTTGAGGACAACTTCCTGGTACAAATGCTGGAGGAACCAACTAGGGGCCTTGCACCTGTAGACTTGCTGCTCACAAACAGAGAAGAATTGATAGGGGAAGTAGAAGTTAATGGCAACCTGGGCAGCAGTCACCATGGCTATGTCTACACTTGTTAATTTAGGTCGACTTAGCTAAGCCGACTTAACAAAGTCAACTTAGCATGTCCACACCTAAATTTTAAGTCGACTTAGGGGGGACCCTACAAAGTCGACCTAGAGCATCCACACTGTATGCCTAGGTCGACTTCTAGGGGCTACGTGGACCTGGGATAAGTCCATGGTGGCAGGGGGGGCACCCCTTGCCAAGTACCGGAGGGGGCACCCCTTGCTAAGTGCCAGGGGCTCAGCCTTTGCCCCATTGTACCTGGGTACAATGGGGCAAAGGAGGACAGGGACCCTGGCAGGGCATAGGGGCAGGGTGGGCAGGGCTCTGCCCTGGTCTGTGGGGGGGCATGCCAGGCTCTCCCTGTGCCACCCCCCCGGCAAGGAGGGCAGTGGGGGAGTCCTGGAGAGCCCTAAGTCTACTCAGAGTCGACTTAGGGCTACTCCAGGTCTACACTGGCTTAAGTTGACTTTAGAAAGTCGACTTAAGTCAAAAGTGGACTTCAAATGATGTTTAATGAAATCGACTTAATTTTCCTTAAGTTGACTTAAGCAGCTTGCTTAAGCAAGCTGAAGTCGACTTAATTTACAAGTGTAGACGCACCCCATGAGATGGTTGAGTTCAGGATCCTGATCAAGGGAAGGAAGGAAAAAAGCAGAACACACACCCTGGACTTCAGAAAAGCAGGTTTTGGCTTCCTTAGGGAACTGATGGGCAGGATCCCTTGGGAGGCTGATCTGAAGGGGAAAGGCGTCCAAGAGAGCTGGCTGTATTTTAAAGAAACCTTGTTAAAGGCACAGGAAGATACCATTCTGATGTGCAGAAAGAACAGCAAATGTGGATGGCGCCCAGCGTGGCTTAGCAGAGAACTCTGCAGTGAGGTGAAACATAAAAGGGAAACTTACAAGAAGTGGAAGCTTGGACAGGTGACAAGGGAGGCCTATAAAGATATTGCTTGGGACTGCAGGAATAAAACCAGAAAGGCCAAAGGACAATTGGAGTTGCAGCTAGCAAGGGATGTGTAGGATAACAGAAAGTATAAGTATGTCAGTAACAAGAAAAGGATATGGGGTGGTGTAGATCCCTTACTGAATGGGGCAGGTATCCTCATGGTGGATGATGTGGAAAAGGCTGAAGTACTCTATGCTTTTTTTTACTTCAGTCTTCACAGAGAGGGCCAGCTCCAGGCTACTACACTGGGTAATGCATAATGGAGAGAAGAAGAGCGGCCCTCGGTAGTGGAAGGTCAGGTATGGGACTACTTAAAGAAGTTGGATGCGCACAAGTCTATGGGGCCGGATGAACTGCATCCAAGAGTGCTGCGGGAGTTGGCTGATGTGATTGCAGAGCCGCTGGCCATTATCTTTGAAAATTCGTGGCGAATGGGGGAGGTCCTGGAGGATTGGAAAAAGGCAAATATAGTACCTATCTTCAAGAAAAGGAAGGAGGAGGATCCTGAGAACTACAGACCAGTCAGCCTCACCTCAATCCCTGGAAAAATCATGAAGTAGGTTCTCAAAGAATCCATCCTGAAACACTTGGAGGAAAATAGAGTGATCAGGAACAGTCAGGATGGATTCACCAAGGGCAAATCATGCCTGACCAACCTGATTGCCTTCTATGATGAGATGACTGATTTATGGATGCAGAAGAGTCATTGACGTCATACCTTGACTTTAGCAAGGCTTTTGATACTGTTTCCCACAGCATTCTTATCGGCAAGTTAAGTTAGTACGGGTTGGATGAGTGGACTGTAAGGTGAATAGAAAATTGGCTAGATCAACGGGCTCAGCAGGTAGGAATCAATGGCTTGATGTCTAGTTGGCAACTGGTAACGAGTGGAGTGCCCCAGAGGTCAGTCCTAGGGCCGGTTCTGTTCAGCATCTTCATTAATAATCTTGATGATGGAATAGACTGCGTGCTTAGTAAGTTCGCAGATGACACGAAGCTGGGGGGAAATGGTAGACACACTGGAGGGTAGGGACAGGATTCAGGGAGACTTAGACAAATTGGAACACTGGGCCAAAAGAAACCTCATGAGGTTCAACAAAGACAAGTGCAAAGTCCTGCACTTAGGACGGAAAAGTCCCATGCACTGCTACAGGCTGGGGACCGATCGGGTAAGTAGTAGCGCTGTAGAAAAGGACCTGGGGGTTATGGTGGACGGAAAGATGAATATGAGCCAAGAGGGTGCTCTTGTTGCCAAAAAGGCCAATTGCATATTAGGCTGCATCAGTAGGAGTATTGCCAGCAGATCGAGGGATGTGATAATTCCCCTCTATTCGGCACTGGTCAGGCCGCATCTGGAATAGTGTGTCCAGTTTTGGGCTCCCCACTACAGAAAAGATGTAGACAAATTAGAAAGAGTCCAGCGGAGGGCAACAAAAATGATTAGGGGGCTGGGGCACATGAATTACGAGGAGAGACTGAAGGAGCTAGGCTTAGAAGAGAAGATTGAGGGGGGATTTGATAGCAACCTTCAACTACTTGAAGGCATGCTCCAAAGAGGAGGGAGCTAGGCTGTTCTCAGTAGTAACAGAGGACAGAACAAGGAGCAATGGTTTCAAATTACAGCTGGGGATGTTAACCCTTAGAACTTGAGGGCCTAAAGTCAGCACTCAGGCACTCCGGATCAAAATAAGTTCTTGACCTGCTTTAGACATCTATCAGCCTTGACCATAATACCTGACAGAGATGAGGGTCTCACACGATTGCTTGTCCAACCAAAAATAGATTTATTTTGAGGAAACAAAGTAAGTAACTAAGAATAACACAAACGCACCCACCCACTGCCTGAAACTAAAGGTCTATTCACGGTTGTCTTCCCCCGCTTAGGGTGTTGGAAACCGATCATCAGAGCTGCCAAGGGTGATCCAGAAACTTGTAGCCAATGTCCGGTTTGTGATCCAGTTGTCGTTTCATCTTCTTCTCTTCCTGGTCCGCAGATCTTGGTCCGAAGCCCGCGCAAATAGACTGTTAACCTGGGTTGTCACTCTGTCGGACAGCACCCTCTCAGCCTGAGGGAACTGCCTATATCGAACCTCACTGGCCAATCACAGAGCCAGAATCTTCCTGTCACTGAGTGGAGTTGTGCTCACGGCACCCTCAGTCTCCAGGTCCCCAGTCTCTGCCTTTGCACATGGCCCTGTTGTCAGGCAGACTAGCTGTCTGACTTGGCAACCTGCCAAACCCTTGCTCAGGTGACAGTCCAGGCTGCTGAGTCTTAGTTACAGCTTCCATGCCTTACACAGCTGCATATAACAATCAACAACTAATAACCTATAATAGAATTTTCCTTACAGGGAGGTCTAGGTTGGATATTAGGAAAAACTTTCTCACTAGTAGGGTGGTGAAGCATTGGAATGGGTTACCTAGGGAGGTGGTGGATTCTCTGCCTTTGGAGATATTTAAGGACTGGTTAGACAAAACCCTGGCTGGGATGATTTAGTGGGAGTGGTCCTGCTTTTAGCAGGTGTTTGAACTAGATGACCTCAGGAGGTCCCTTCCAGCCCTATGATTCTATGACAAGACTGCAGTAATTCCCCCAGTTACATTGCATGGGCTCCTCCCAATTTGGGCAGTGAGCAACCATGTGTCCCAGTTCCCCGCACCCATAACAGCAGCCTTTTAAGCCTGCTGGGGTACGCTGTCTTGGGCTACTTTGTTGACCCCCCCCAACCTTCACCCCCTGAGTTCTCAGGTCCCTTCGTGGCTTCAGGCACTTCCTCTGCATTCCTGCCCCCAGCTCCTGATGTTTTCAGTCTTCCCATAGGCCAGGGGCTTGGGGTGGAGCCTGGGTTTTGGTCTGGCCGGTTCTTCTCCCAAAAGGGTTGGAATAACTCATGGGTCGTCAACTGCCTCCCTACAAGGGCGACTATCTCATCGTAGGAAGGGGGGTCATTCCGAGCCACCCAGACCTGGAGATCTGAAGGTAACCCTCTCGTAAACCAGTCTACTACCAGGAGCTCCAGCATCTTCTCCATGCTGAGGACCTCAGGGCATAGCCACTTTCGGTCAGATTGATCAGGTCAAACAGCTGTGACCTTGGTGCCTTGTCCTCACGGTAGCACCACTCATGGAATCTCCAGGCCTGCATGGCCATCGTCACTCCTGACCTGGCGAGAATCTCAGCCTTGAGTTGGGGGTAGTCTGCTGTGGTCTCTGCAGCCATATCATAGTAGGCCTTCTGGGCCTCCCCACTTCGAAAAGGAGCAAGTATGCTGGCCCACTGGTCCCAGGGTCAGGACTGCTGTAGGGCGGTCCTTTCAAAAGCCAGGAGGTAGGCTTCCACATCATCCTCCCTAGTCATTTTCTATAAAAATTGACTGGCTCGCATAGTCCGTTCCCTGTCCTGGGTGTGGCCTCGCTCCACCAGGACCTTCATCTGGCCCACAACCTCCTGTAGCGTCTCACCTGGTCCTGGGCCGCCTGGTTCATCAATAAGCTGTTAGCCTCTGGTTGGGCTGCTGTAGCTTGTACCAGGGCCTTAACCACGTCATCCATTTTGAAGCTAGGAACCCCCTGACTTAAATCCACTGCATAGAGATCCCTCCCCTGACGCCATGTGTGGCAGACGACCGGCACCCTGGTGGTGGGTCCCGTGCTTGCTAGGGCTAGTGGGTCAGGGTGGCTCCCCTGACCTCCTTAGTTATTGCCCTTTGGGCTGCCTTCACTGGCATTGCTCCAGGGGAGAAGGGGGGTTTGGGACCTGGGCCCGCCCTCTAGTCCAGATCCCAGCCCAGAGGCCCTAAGATATGCAGCTATGTGCTGCGGACCAAGTCACAGTTCTGCAATTCTTTCCCCTGGGCTGTTTCCCCCTCCTCTGCCCCTTTTAGGGTTTTTACACCCAGTGTCCCCTTTGGCCAGGTTGCCTTTTTTTGGCCCTCTGTTTTCACCTTTGTCTGTCTTCCTCTTCCTCAGTTACCCTCTGCATGCTTTTCTAATGCACCTGGCTGCCTTTTAATTGCCCTCAGGTGCTCCCAATTACCCTGCAGTGGCCCTGGTCAGTCGCTAGGATACACAGCCTTCAACATCCTGGTGAGCTGCAAAGGGCAGCAGGAGACACATGAAAGAGTTGGTTGCTGCCCAGGAGTGGCTGGCTGAGGCTGCTGTGGGAACAAGCAGAGCCTACAGCAGGGCTGCTGCACCGGGCTAGTCCAGATGTTCCAAGCTGACAAGAGAACATTGGCCTGTTGACAATCACTCTAGTCAAGGCCAGATTAAGGGGTCCTGGGTTGCCCACTTTTGAGGGCCCCCCTAGCCTGGCACCCCACCATAGCCCCCCCTGCCTGCAGCCTGGGCCCTCTATTTGGGGCCCTGGCCCCACACCATGGTGGCCTGAGGGCAGGGCAGACCAAGACTCTGAGGCCAGGGGCCATGCTGCCTGCAGCGCTCGCGCTCTGTCCCTGGGCTGGCTGTTCTGCCTCAGGAGGGTGGAGACAGCCAGCGTGTGGCTATCCAATTTTTGTGTCATCTGCAAATGTTACCAATGATGACTGTATGTTTTCTTCCAGGTCATTGATGAAAAGATTATTATTAGCACAGGACTGATTCCTGCCAGACCCTCCTAGAAACACACTCTTGGGGTACCCAGGACTTGGCATTACCTTGTTATACCTCCCCTCCATTGTGAGGGAGAATTGCTGGTGCTTAGTTGTTTGACCGTACCCTGACATCACAACCCTAATGCCCATCCAGACACTCCCTATGGGTGATGCCAGTCCTTCCTTGGCCTTGCAGGTTAATATTAGATATACTCCAGTTCCAGACTCCCTTTGAAGTATTCCCCTGTGCTGTCCAACCCCTTATCCGCTGAACATTCAGATAACAGGTCTAGTGTCCCCAAAGGAACAACGTACGGCACCAGGTAGTCTGATTCCACACAGGAGCAGCACCTTGCTTAATATCCCAACACTTAGTTTAGTTTGAAAGGACCTATTTTCTATAAACCCATTTACTTTCTAGGTGCAGGATAAGGGAGCATCTTCTTTGTCTTCTACAAGTACTCCTCAAAGTTCATTGTCTTTGCATTCAGCCCGGATAACCAGACATGGTTTGTTTTTCCTTGGTGATCCTTCTCTGTTAATTTCACATCTAACTTCTGACATATATAAATGATATTTACATCCATTGTGTTAGCATAATGTGCTTAATTTACATCTGACAGAGATACATTTCTTACCACTTGTTGGAAGAAAAAACTCGCTTTCCCCCTTTGTCTTGATACAGACTTACAAAAGTATTTTTCACTATATATGTATTTGTACATATATTTACAATGATGTTAAAAAATGTGAGCCCAGGCCACAGCTTTCGTTTAAGACATCCCATGACAGCTTTTGGTGAACCAGACCAGACACACCAGAATGAGAACATTCCTGTAACCTACCTGGCATGGAGGAGTGGTAAAGGAGTCCTTAGGTCTCACACAACTCCACTTGATGCTGATTTCCACATGTTAGTCTGTTTTAGTGCATTTACATGTAGCATGTTAATTTTGTATCTGTATAGTTTCTTAATCAAAATATCATACTATACCATGTCAAATGCCTTCCGAAAGTGTAGTGGTATTACATTAGCACTATTACTTTTCTTAATCAAACTTGTAATCTCGTATAAAAAAGTATTAATTTAGTTTGACAGGATCTATTTTCTATAAACCCACGTTAATTGGTATTGCTTGTATTACTCTCCTTTAATACTTTATTAATCAAATCTTGCATCAGCCATTTCTTTGTTTTGCCCAGGATTAAGATCACAAACAGTGGAAGACGAAGATTAATTCCTCAGGAACATTAACATTCAATAGCCGGTAGGGTTAAGAGCATTTAGCTGTTACCTTGGTGACTGTGTTTGTTTGTGCGTTATATGTGATTGAATGGACAATACATGTTGATTCATACAGTTTAAGGTCCAGAAGGGATCATTAGACAATCTAGTCTGACCTACATATTAAAGGCCATTAAATTTTACTCTCTTATCCTTGTATAGAACACAGTTATCTGTGTTTGACTAAACCAGATCATCCAGAAAAGAATCCCATCTTGATCTGAAGATAGATAGCAAGAGATGGAGATGCCATGTTGCCACCTTTGTCCTTAGTACTTAGTTCAAATTATTTAAAAACAAAATTTTCCTTTATTTCTAGTTTGAATTTGTCTGGTTTCAGCAATTATCCCTTAGTTTTTGTTATGCCTTTCTCTGACAGTTTAAAGAGCCTTTTAGCACCCAGTATTTTATCCCAATGAAGGTACTTACACATTGTAATCAAGTCACTCATTCAGTCTTCTTTTATATTGATCTCTGTTTTTCTGTCTAAATTACTCCTCATAATCAATTTCTCCCATAATTTTCTTCAGCTTCAAGAAAGTAGCTCTTTTGAAGCACCAAGTATATATATATATATATATATATATATATATATATATATATATATATAAAATTAGGACTGTCCTATTGAATTAATCCTATCATGATTCTACCAAGCTATGACACCACCAACTTTCAGTGCAGTGATTAATTCATCTTTAGTTGTCATGATATCTAAAATGAAGTGGACCTGTGTTGTGTGCAAAATCTTTTGCATTAGAAAATTATCATCTACAATTTTTAGAAACTCTAATGATTGTTTTACTACTGGTTGCATGAGACCCTCAGTATGTGTGTCACAAACTGCAGTCAAGTCCCCCGTGACACAATTTTTCTTTCCACACATTACAGACAGTGCTTAAAGAGAAGCTCATCTTGTTCTCTGGTTTGATTTGGTGGCCTGTAACTGACCCCTCACTAGTATCTTCTTCTTGGGGTTTGTGGCAGAATGGATGGAGGGAAAACAAGCCCCTCAGGCCTTCTGCCACAGAGGCCTAGCTGCCTGGGCTAGGGTAAAATACATTAGCTGGGCCACGCAAAGCCACATGAACCCTGCTAGACCCTGACCTGAGGAGGCAAATGAGAATAGCTGTGCCCCTTGAGAGGTGGGTGGATAAAAAGAAGCCTGCTGAAGCAAAACTCAGGGAAGAAGGTTTTGTGTACTTCCTGGTAGTGTAAGAGCAGGAATACTATGCCTCAGGGGTCTGGTTGGGAGTGGGTAGTTTAAGTTGCACTACTGAAAATAAACCAGTATGGGTGTTCGCACTAGATGATGCCTCAGAGTCTTGTTATCTGGAGGGTGTGGGGAAGACCCCTGAATGGACCCAGAGGCAGGGGCAACTGCTTACTTGTGGAAGTTTGTCTGGGATCCCCCAGAAGCCATTGCTGAGTGGCCTGCTAGATGGAAGTGACCCTGAGATGACTGTGCAGGAGTTGCAGCAGGCTCAACAGGTCCTGCTGACATGACAAACAGCAGCACTGTAGCCTGCAGAAGCAACAGTGAAGCCTTTAGGACTTTATGAAGGCTCAGACTCTTGTTCAGCAGCAACTCCTGCAGTGAGCAGTGAATTCCATGGGTGAGGACAGTACGAGGGCGGTGGGTTGGGGCTATGTTAAACGGGGCCCAGGGATGACCCTGATGCCGTCTTAGGGACTCTTGAGAGGGTTGTGATGGTGGCAGGCTGGGAGAAGGGCACATGGGCTCTCAACCTAGTCCTGTATCTTGGAGGTGAAGCTCAAGCTGCATATATGGCCCAGGGGGTGGCCCAGGCTAGACACTATGAAATAGTGAAGGTAGTCATATTGGACAGACTGAGACGCTTGGTGGAATGGTACCATCAGAAGTTTTGGGCAGCTAAGTGGACAAAGGGCCTGTGACCCTGGGCATTTGCTCAGTGCTTAACAGACTGGGCCACCCAGTGGTTGAGGCCAGCCACCCAGACAGTGGAGATGTTGCTGGATGTGGTAATCCGGGAGCAGTTCCACCACACCTTCTGGAAACCATACGGGTCTAGGTCTGGTGGCACAAGCTGGGCTGAGTGGCAGATGCCATGAGACTGATAGAGGCGTATATGGAGGCAGAGGCATGCAGGAGGGTGGGAAAGCCTGCCAAGGGCACAGGACCAGGCAGGAAGTTCCTAGAATCCACAGCAAAGGGAGAGCCAGGCCTGGGTGCTGACTGACAGGCAGAGTGGCTGTACCAGTCATAAGAAACAGGACTTCCATGAAATGGAGTGCAGACTAGTGAACTCTTGTGGGTGGACTGAAAGTCAGGGAGGGCTAAGAGTGTGGCCACTGGCCATGATACCTATCCAGGTAAGGGCTGGGGTGGTGGGAAGCTGCCTCCACCCAATCACTGGTTAGGAAGGGGCTGGTGAAGAGCCGGGAGATGGTTCCAGGGGCAAGGTTGGACTTGTTGTGTGTCCATGGGGATACCAGGAGGTACCCTTTAGCTCAGCAATGCAAATGACACCCAGGAGGCATAGTGGGAAAACTTTCCCACTCAGTGCTGATAGGGAAAGACTGGAGGCCTCTGCCTGGAATGAGAGAAGGCTTGGATGAGCACCCAAAAGGAGAAGGCTAGGAAGACCTGGTGGGAGAGAAGCTGGCTGACAAGGAGACATTGGACCCCAGTAAGGAAAAAACTCCTAGACACAAGCAGGAAACAGGAAAGGAGGAATGCCCTGGGGAGCCAAGAGTGAGTGGACAGGACATGAAAATAAAGAGAAGGAAGGAAAGGCAGGTTACCCAGGCCTTGTGCCACCTGTAGAGACTGGTTAGTGCTATGCCTGTGGGAAGAGGGGCCAGTGGTGGAAGAAATGCCTGGCTCAGGCACAGCAGAACCTTGCTGAGGTAGCACCCATTGGAGGACAGGGGCTGGGAGTCCTGGAGTCACCACCTACAACCTCCAAGTCAGACCTCTTCACCACATCCTCAAAGATCTACAGTCTATTCTTCAAGACAATCCCTCACTCTCTCAAGCCTTGGGAGACAGACCTCTCCTTGCTTACAGACAGCTCCCCAACCTTAAACAGATACTCACCAGCAACTACAGACCAAACAACAGAAACATTAAAGCAGGAACATATCCCTGCAACAGACCACGCTGCCAACTTTGCCCTCATATCTACACTGATGACACCATCATGGGACCAAATCAAGCCACCTACTCCATCAAGGGCTCATTCACCTGCTCATCCACCAATGTGATTTATGCCATCATGTGCTGGAAATGCCACCCTGCCTTCTATATTGGACAGACAGGACAATCTCTGCGCCAAAGAATAAATGGACACAAATGTGACATCAGAAATTGCAACACTAAAAAACCAATAGGGGAACACTTCAATCTCTCTGCTCACTCCCTTGACAACTTGCTAATACCTGTGCTGAACCAGCTGAATAACAAATCACAGCTTCAAAGAGAAACTGCAGAACTAGAATTTATATGTAAATTTGACTCAGTTGCCTTGGGGTTAAACAGGGACTATGGATTTTTCTCTCATTACAACAGGTGATTTGACCTCACCTTCCTCTATGTGCTGTTCCCCAGTGTTTGAATCCTAACACCTATTTTGATTTGCTATTACAGCCTGCCCTGATCCTGTGTCATACACTCCCCTGCATTTAATTTCCTCCCACTCTGTAAATTTCCCATCTTCAAAGCATCTGACAAAGTGGGATTTTCTCCCACAAAAGCTCATGCGATAAATAAATCTGTTAGTCTTTAAAAGTGCCACAGGACTGTGTTTGGTAGTGATGGGTAGCTGAGGACCAAGAGGGGGCAAGGTTTGGTGAACCTTGTGGTTCATTAAAGGCGGAGGTGTGGGCAGAGTAGAGGGGAAACAAACACTTCAGGGCCTCTCCTATGAGTGCTCTTCTGCTTGGGCTGGGGTAAAATGTATTAGCTGGGCCACAGAAAGCAGGAGAGGGAACCGCAGCTGATGGCACTGATTAGGCCCTGCTAGACCCTGGCTTGAAGAGGCAAATGAGACCAGCTGTGCCCCTGGATGGGAGGATGTGGATAAATAAGCCTGCTGGGGAGAAACCCAGGAAGATATGGCCAGGGAGGTGTTGTGTATTTGTGCGTCTCACCTAATTGCCTGGGTTGCTATAGCAACCTAGCTCATGGGTTTAACTACTGCTATGGCAACTATTAGGGTGTTAGCTCAGCCAGTTTGGGCTGATTCTTGGAGTTTCCTAATAAAGTCACTTAAAAACATGAATGGATCCATCCGTCTCTGTGTGTCATCGTCATATTTTTTTGGAAACAAGCTGTTCCAAAGATTCAACATAACAGGAGGAAGGTTGGCACTTGGGAGCTCAGTGTGCATCCTGTCACCGTAAGGGCAGGAGCCCTACACCTCAGGGGCTTGGTTAGGAGTGGGTAGTACAACTAAATAAACCAGCCTGGGTGTTTGCACTGGTGATGCCTCAGGCTTCTGGTATTTGGAGGATGGGAAGACCCCTGAATGGACCCAGAGGGCCAGAGGCAGCTATAGTTGCCTACAAAGTTTGTTTGTTAGCACTTTGATCCATACGTATTCCAAATCCTTGATCCTGAATTACCAAGAAATCTAAAAGGGGAATAGTTGCTTTAAAGTAGAGAGTAATCCTTACTCCATCACCTCTTTTCCTCCCTTTACTCTTCCTAAATTGTTTGCAACCAACATTTTTTACATTCTAATCATGCAAATCACACCTTTCCCAGGTTTATTATTTCCACCTATATATCACATATATTTCATCCATAAAAATTTTCAAGTCCTCATCCTTGTTACATAAACTCTCAGCATTGGTAATATAAACAATTGAAAAAAAGTCTGATCTTGACATTCTTTGCTACTTTGGCTCAATTTTTCTCATGCCAAACTGAGTTTGAGTTTGAATTGTACTTACCGCCTTAATATCTTTCACTTGTATTGCTACGTTAATATTCTTCTGGCAGCTCTCTGACATTGCTTAATTTGTACTAGAGCTGAGCCCTGACACCTCTAGGCTTGGCACTTCATAGCCCCAGCATCTCTGGGCTTACCACAGAAGTTATTAAAATTTTAAAAAAAGATTGTTAGGCCCCAGCACTTTTCATTACAAATTAAACGCTGAGTTCCCCTATCCATGAGATGCAAGTTATACCATTAGTACAATCTCCTCTCCCACTGGTTCCATGAGACCTTCAGCATGTTGACTAATGCTCTACACACAACCAAAACCTTCAGCTTCACACTGTTGTTCAGCCAATGGTTCACCTCCATTATTTTCTGCCTTCTCTTACACATAGTACTGGAAGGATCTCCGCTTCACCGTTTCTCTTCTTCAGTTTCCTTCCAAGATCTCTGACGTCTTCTATAATCTGCCATATCATTGATTATAATTGTGTTATATGTTATTGTGACAATTATGGCACTATCCTGGACAAACTTTACTGAATTAAGATTAAGTAGTTTAGGCACTCATTACACTGTACTAAAAATGCAAATATTTATGTGTGTTCTTGGGATTGCAGGTAATTTGTCCAAGAGAAATGACTAATGTGAATGTTGGAAAGTGTTAGGAGATTCAAAGGACTATTTTTAAATAATGGGCTAAGACAAGAATGAATTGAAAGTAACTTTCCTAGGAAGTACTTGGGAGGAAGGCAATACAAGTGCCCACCTCTGGATCTGATTTTTTGAACATTCATGCTGGGGAGGGAATCTTTATCTACAAATTACCTGTTCCCAGGAACAAAAGGCATAAAGGAGCAACTCTCAGATTCATGGGTGTGGTGGTTCTGAACCAAGCAGTTCTGAATTGTAGCCACTGAAAAATCCCTTGCTGGGATTTGAAGGGCTGTTCCCAGATCAGAGCCTGTGCTGGAGTTAGGGGGAGTTTTGGGGTAAGCTTGTTAACATGCATATCAGTTCTTATATTGTTGTACCATGTTTTCTTTGTATTTTTTACCTTATAAATAAATGTGCTTAGAAAGAATTGTGTGGTAACGTAGCTGTGGAAATTACACTGTTTATCATGTATGTGGAGAAAAGCAAAGCAGACTGCTTAGGAAGTCTGGCTTTGCTGAGAAAATCATGGTGGAGGCAGAGAGTTGTGCAGCCTGTCTCTGCCCATGAGAGGCTTTCAGCTCACCAGCCATCACCTAATCATGTATGCCCTTGATGGAGCATAGAAGGGGAATGTTAAGTGCCCTGAACTGTGACAATATTCATCAATGGAAACCTACCTGAGAACCTCATAATCTGAACAGGTTCCTCAGTAGTTTACTCACTGGGTTCTGATCATAATTTGATTCTTCGAGCCAGGTTGAATGGCTTCTTTTTCTGTTTCCTTTCTTAGCCACAAATCACCGTTCTGCTCCCTCAGGGTTTATACTCCAGTTTCTTACTGTGATCCTTTCTCTTGTGCTGTCCATGGCAATGATTTCTGAATAGTATTGTCCAAGATGTCTCCATTTTCTCAGCTGCTACATGCTGTTGAAACTTGCACTTCTAGATATGTATCCTCTCTTCCAGCATGGTTACCAGCTTGCATGTGATACTCCATGTCTCGTTAGTCTTCCAGCAGACAGGAAAATGTAGCATGCACAAGGACAGGGCACAGTGAGTGCAGAATTATGTTGAAACAGAAGGACTAACTGTGCCTTTGAAACTCCCCAGTTTGCCTCTCCTGCTCAAAGATGCCCTTGAGAATTGATTTATATACAAATTCTTGCTGCTCAGAGTCACTGTTCAGGACAACTGGACCTATACCCCCCCTATGGCCCAGCAAGAGCACCACTCTTAGGCTTCCAGCTGTCCACTCATCACCTCTTTTGGGTGGAGACAAGTCTCTTTCTCCCAGGTTGCACAGTTCACTACCTACCCTGTGAATTCCCTAGCAAGGCAGACTGCCTTAGTTGGTTTGATTTGCTTTTCTCCACTGAGGCTACAAACAGCATAATTATCCAATTGTCAGGTACTTCGCAGATTTTCCAAAGCAATAATTTATTCTTGAGGTGAAAGCATTACAGAAGAGATCTACTGGATTGGAAAACCTATTGCGCAATAACAGGCACAGCGTCCACACACAAATCCATGTTGTTGCGCAGTAACAGCCGTCTTACCGCGCAACATGTAAACCACCAAAACGAGGGTGGTAGTGGCTACTGCGGAACAGCTGTTCCACGATAGTTCGTGTGTGTACGGTTGCCGCGCAATATGAAACCTCCGGAAATGTCCCAGAATTCCAATTCCATCCCTTCTGCACTTCCTTCTGCACTCTGTGGCTGTGACGTGACTGTACCCGCCCTCCCATCATTCCCGGGAATTTTTGAATTCTTCACTCCTCCTGTTTGCTTGGTGTGGAGTGCAGCTGCAGCTGTGTACTCCAAGAGCAATGGCGGCTCAGCGCAGCAAACGTGCTCCAGTCTGGACCACAGCCGAGGTGCTTGATCTCATAGGCATCTGGGGAGAGTCTGCTGTGCAGGCACAGTTATGTGGCAGCCGGCGGAATTTCGATATTTTTGGCCAGATTTCTCGGGCAGAGAAGGGGTACGAGAGAGACACTCTTCAGTGCAGGTTAAAGGTGAAGGAGTTGCGGATTACGTACCACAGAGCCAGAGAGGCAAACCGGTGCTCCGGCTCAGCGCCGGCTACATGCCGATTTTACAAGGAGCTGGAAGCAATCCTGAGCGGGGATCCCACAACCACCCCAAAAGCTCCTGTGGACACGTCAGCACCCCCCCATGAAAAGGATACCGGAGCAGACGGTGACGAGCAATTCATCGACGAGGACATGGAGGTGGAAGATGACCTGGAGGGTGAAAGCGGTGCAGCCAACCTAGGGAGCCAGGAGCTGTTCTCCACGCCACCTGACACGTGCTGCCCAGATACCTTCTCCATACTGTCTTCGGAGGCAGTTTCATCCGAAGTTTGGTAAGTTTCATGAGAAGCGGCTTCTATGCTAGCTGGATAAGCTTTGCGGGCAAATGAAGAGCGGGCAGGAAATAGGTGTTTTGAGTTTCATCCTTTCTTTTCTTTTTTGGTTGGGGGGGTCTACCCTGCATTACATGAGCAGTGCATCAATGCATTAGAAGGGCATCAATTGGAGCCACTAGTTTCCCTTTTCATTGCATCAATCCCTTAACGCGGAACAGCCCTATTGCACGTCTGTACGCCGTTGTTGGTATCGCGCGGTAATGATTGTTAATATACGATAAAGTGATCGTGTGTACAAGGCCTGAGTTATTCTTTCTTGGGTGTCTGGCTAGTGAGTCTTGCCCACATGCTCAGGGTTTAACTGATTGCCATATTTGGGGTCGAGAAGGAATTTTCCCCCAGGGCAGATTTGCTGGGCTCTGGGGGTTTCTCACCTTCCTCTGTAGCATGGGGCACGGCTCAGTTGCTAGTGAATTCTCTGTACCTTAAAGTCTTTAAATCATGATTTGAGGACTTTAATAACTCACTCATAAGTTAGAGGTTTATTACAGGAATGGGCGGGCAAAGTTGCGTGGCCTGCATTGTGCAGGAGGTCAGATGAGAGGAACAAATGCGAAACACGATTAAAATGGAAACCAAGGTTTTCTGTTTGCTAATTTAAATCATAGTTTGAATTGGTAAATCATTCAGGGTGGCCTGATTCAGTCAAAATGAGAATGTTCTGCAACCTACAGTGCCTTGGAGAGACCTGTTGCTGTACAACATGGTGCTTTCCTGTGGCAGAGTCCCACCACCCCACCCCACCCCATGACAGACGAGGAGTGTATTTTCCACTATCCTATTGCGAGTTCTGTCGTGCTGACTCTCAGTTGTCAGTTTGTGCCTGTTCGCAGGGAGCTGAGGAGTAAATTCTTGGTTAAGGTGTACTGGACATATGGCTTCATTCAGGGCTCAGCAAATCCCAGGTGCTCAGGATTTTGTGGTTGGCACCTATTTGCACTGCAGTAAGCAGGGAAGCGAATGCCACCCTGGAGCCTAAAAAGGAGCAGCAATACCCCTGCCTGCCTCCCTGCCTGCTTCCAAAAGCACCCTTGGCAATGGCTTTTTTCTGGCAGCGGTGGGGGGGTGTGCGCGTCTTCAGGGCAGTGGTTTTTTGGCAGTGGGGGGCCCTTCACTAGCACATACCTCAGCTCCTCAGTGTGTGGCACATTTGTTGAGGCCTCGCTTAATTCCATGGGAGTTGAGGGGAGCAGAAATCACCCGTGTGTAGTGTGACAGGAGCTCTGCTGGCCAGTAGTGGATAGGGTCCGTGATCAAGAACCAGAGCAGCATAAGGGGCTGAAGGAGCCATGTCACTGCTTAGAAGTTCTGCAGAGCAGGGACCACATCTCCTTTTTAGTTTTTGAAAACACAGCCAAGCCCCTGGAGCGCTACCACAACAGAAATACTAAGTGGAGTCCCTAGAGGACAGTGTCACCTGGGCTGTGGAGCCCTCTTCCCCACGACGTTCCCCACACATAGTGACAGACGGACCAAGGGACCATCAGTGACTCCCTTCTGAGGTTCCAGAACCTTCCTTGCAGCAGGGCCCAGGGCCGAGGACACTTCCTCTCAGTCCTCCAGCTCCCACGCCAGCTAAATAAAGACCCATGCAGCTGTAAAAAAGGGCACTGTTGTCCCATTTAATGAGTTCTCATTTCCATCACAAACACATACACGTCATCACACCACAAATGCTCAGCAAAGCAAAGTGCATGGAGGGGGCGGGGTGGAGGGGCCCATGGCCCTTTCCCGGTCCCCACGGAGAGAAGAGGCTCCCGATACCTTAGTGCAGCACGGCACAGGGCCCATGTGACTGTTCAGGGAGCGCAGAGAGCGTCCAGCGCTCGGTCCAGTTGGCACCAGTATTTGCAGAGGGGCACAGCTCCAGTTCTACTTCTGGAGTGCAGGGGGAGACAGATCAAGTATACCAGGACAGGGGATGGAGGCAGTGGGTCGGGGAGGTCCTAGGAGACTGGTCCCAGGGGATGCTGCTATAATAAGGTTTGGTCCTCCCTGTCTGAACCCCAGTAAAATCAAAGGGGGGGGGAGAGCACAGAGGTGGGGAGAGGGAAGGGGACCCTGCATGAGGGCCCTCAGCTCTAGCTAGCTGTTCTCATTCACAACTGAACCCATCCTTTTTGGATACATTCCCCACCCCCGCCCCAAAGGAGGAGGGATACGATGGCAGAGCTCTAGTGGTGGCTCCACGGCCCAGCCAGCCCTGCTCACAGCCTTGCCAGGACGGGGCAGGGCCTCTGGAATTATCTGATGGAGGCGTCGGCTGAGAGGTCGTGATTGGACTCCTCAGTTTCCTCGCTCAGTGTGGGCTCATTGTTGGAGAGCGGCGTGAAAACAGGAGACTTCCTGAAAGAGGAGAAAAAGTAGGAGTCAAAGAGGCACCAGACTGCGGGGAGGCACAGCTGTTATAGGGAGGACTGTTAGGGTCAAAGGAATTCCTCAGGTACAAGGAAGAGGTGTAGTTAACACTGGGGAGTAAACAAGTAACATGAAATGGGTCCCATGGGGCACCACTGAGCGGCCAGAGGAGCCTAAATAAGGGCTGGGGATAACCACCAGGAGCTTTGCTCAGAGCCGTATCCAGCTGAGGAGGAGGGAAGTGCCAGCATGAGCTCATTGGAGCAGGGCCCCACCCAGGGCTGCAGTGATTTCATCCTCCCACAGGCCAGCAGGTCCCAGGAGATCAGTGATGCTTCATTTCTCTTTAGACAGAGACAGCACCTGTCAAAGCTGACACATGAGCAGGATTCATCAGCTCTAGGCACATGGCACCAAATTCAGCTCCTGAATTTTCAGTTTTGGTTTAATTTTAGTTAATTTTCATTAAATTAATTATGGGAAGGAATAAAAAAAGTGCCCAGGATTTCCAGCTGGCCGTCCAGAGTCCACTCGTCTGGACTGCCAGCCTAGTTCCCTGCCCTTCAATGAACTAGGGGAACAGATGCCAGGCCTCAATTTCCAGTGCACTACTAGCTCCCAGAGCTGGGAGATGAACCTTGACGGTGTGGGAGCCAGAACAAACCTCACTACCTTCTGCTCCAAGAACAAGGAGCATTTCTTTGCCTTTGGCTTCTCTAGCATAATGCACAGTGCAATATGCACATCCAAACAACCCCCTTACTCCCCCCATAAAGCATTGCACTGTTCTGCGTACACGCTGCTCCCTGGGGACAGAAGGAGCGAACAAACAACACGTGCCAAAGGCACAGCCATGATGCTGCTTCACCAGGAAAGCACTGAGACACTGCTGTGCCGGGTGCAGTCTGAGAACCTACCCAGAACAGCACTGAACTGAACGCGGGAGTCCTCACTCAGCCCTGCTGCTCTGAGCCCAGCCAGCACTGGGATGGGAACCAGCCACCCTGGAGCTCACCTGTCTCCAGACTGGGTGATGAGCCGGCGGCAGGTCTCCATCTGCACATCCAGCCCTCGCTTCATGCTGCACATTTCCATGTACTCATGCAGGTGCCGATTCATGTCATTCTTTGCTGTGGCAAGCTCCAGCTACACACGGGGAAGCAATGGGGAGCTGAGCCTGCTGGCCTGGCACTACCCATGCCAGTAGGGGACATTGCATACTCTCCCGAGCCAGCCCGCCAGGGACACTGCCTGCCCTCCTCACCCACCAAGGGACACCGCCCAGCTTCACCAGCCAGTCACAGGGAGACACCCACAATTACCACCTTTTTTCTCTCTCCTATCCCTACATTGCCTATCTCTTTAGCCCCCCCTCCACCTTCTCCATTCTCTTTCTCCCACCTCTATTTGGTCGATGGTTTCCTGATATTCCTTCTCACGGCTCTTGAAGAGTGACTCAGTGTCCTTAATCACCTTCTCCAGACTGTCATCCTGCTGCTGGGGGAGAAGAGGTGCCATGACATTTGGAGACAGGGCAGGTGCCAGACATCAGAAACCACAGAGTGAGAGATTAGAGAAGGACTCGGCAGCAGAGGACAGAGTGAGGACAGGGCAGGGAACGGAGACAGCCAGACACACAAGATCAGGGGGTGGAGGGTGTTCTCAGTTCACCCAGATTCCATTTAGCAGACCTGACCCTGTATTTGCATCCACCCCATATTTGCTTGTACAGCAAGCTACACCTACAGACTCACCAGGCCTCTCCCCCTCTAGCAACAGGGATGGGACAAGGAACTGAAGGTCTGGAACCACTGGCAGTGTGAAGTTTTGTCCAGCAAGAGGACAGCATTGCCCAGAAACACTGGGGATTGTGCCAGAGAGACAGGCCCACCCCTACCCCCTGCCGGCAGCCCATCTGAGAGCCCCAAGTGTTAACCCACCAGGTCAAGGGGACCTGGGGCCCTGAGCTGCCCACGGCACTCCTGCTCCACACCTGGGCTGGCTGGTCTGCCCCAGCAGGTCAGACCTGCCAGCGAGGGGCAGGATGGGCTGGGGCATGGCAGCAGTGCTCCAGCAGTGGGGCCAGGGTGGTGAGGCCTCCGGAGGTGGTGCTCCAGCACCAGGCCAGACTGAGCTGCAGGAACCAAGCTGGTGCTGTGCTGGTTTGAGTGGGGCCAGATCACTGCAGCACAGCAGGGTCCCCTTTAGCCTGGGACCCAAGGTTGCAGCCCTTAAAGCCCCTGCCTTAATCCGGCCCTGCGAGGGGAGCAGGTGGAGTGTTGGCTGTGTAGGGGCCTTGGCCAGCTGGGCTTTCAGGCCTCATCTCAGGCTGTGCAGAATGAGTTTCCTTCCCTCTCAAGGAGCTGATAGTCTTGTTGGCAGGTATCAAGGAGAAAATGGGGAGTCACTGGAGTCTAGAGCAGCTAGCAATGATACCTTCCCCGCTGGGAAAGACTCTTCTGTGCTTGCTGGCTTTGGCAAACACCTCAGACGAGAGGCCTTAGGTCGGTAGAGGCATTTTGCAGGGGCAGGGTGGTGTGTCTAACTAAAGGGAGGGGAAGACTTGTAGCTCCTGGCTTGGGGGTGGTGGTGTTGAATAGTTTATATTTGAATGAGAGATTCAGGGGTTACACACACTCAAGACTGTC
This sequence comes from Pelusios castaneus, assembly GCA_007922175.1. Lineage (NCBI taxonomy): Eukaryota > Metazoa > Chordata > Testudines > Pelomedusidae > Pelusios > Pelusios castaneus. The sequence continues at coordinate 1,028,383 of ML685916.1, read as the reverse complement.
TGGCAGTGGGGAACTGTCAAATCCATTAGAAGTGGGTGAGTATTTGTGTGGGAATTAACATAACCAGGAATGAGGGATCCCCACTGTACCAGAGAGAGAAGGGCAGCTGGAGACGGGGTGCGAAGGGAGCACGAAGCTGCGGTTACCTCCCCTTGTGCCTCCGCAGCCGCAATGGCGTATCCGGAGAAATCCTCCCAGAGCAGCAGCGTTTCCTCTGTCTCCTCCCAGGTAAGACTGTCACAGTCATCCTCGAAATCGTATTCCCGCCTGCAGACAAAGAAAGCGCAAATCAGCAAAGAGAGGGGACTCTCACAGTAGGACAAGCTGTGGGAGTGGGGCTTGAATATGAACTGCGGGGGAATTCTCAGTTACTTCAGTCCTGGCCTTTCCCTATAGCAAGGTGCTGTCATGAAGATGAAAGGGCCATTGGCTCTGAGGGAGCTTTCAGCTACATCAGTCCTAGCCCCTCTCAGCAAGCAGGGGGAAGAGCTGTGGAAAGGGTAGGAACTCTGGCTGTGAGTGAGCTCATAGAAACTCCAGCCCCAGCCTGTCCCAGCAGGAGTGGGGCAGAAATACAGGCTGGGTTGCACTCACAGCTGGTTCAGCATCCTCTGCATCTCCTCATTGATGCTCATGGCTGTGGTTTCTTCATCTTCCTCCTCTTCAGGCTTCTTGGAGGCGTCGCTCTCAGACAGTGATGTGTCCTCGTCATTGATCACCCTCCGCTCCCGCTTCCGCCCCGCCGTGGCTGGGACCTTAATGGGAGACAAGTGCAGAGACTACAGAAACAAGGCCGGGTCCAAGGTCCGGGGGGGTTGGTGAGAGGAGATGGAGGGAAAAGGAATAGCACAGGGGTAGGAAAATAGGGAAGCAAGAAAGAAAAAAAGAAAGAAAGAAAGAAGGAAGGAAGAAGAAGGGGTGGGGGAAGAGAGAGAGAGACGGGCTCATTATGATCAGGTTAAAGATGGTGCAATGGCTAAAATGTGATTTTAGAGTATTTTTAAACTAAAAACTACACAACTAGAGATGGAATCTGTGGACCTGATGAGAAGAACAAAAAGCACACCCAGATGCAGAGACAGAAGGAAAGAGAAAGACAGAAGAGACAGTCTAAGAAAAGTAAAATATGTCCATATTTACAGTCAAACTTTAGTTTACAGAAGTGCCTAAATTGTACATTTTCTTAACTGAATGAAACTAACCAGCTGCTTCTGTAGGGCAAAGGGGAAAGGAGAGAGAGACAGGGACAGCAAGAAAGAGAGAGACAGGGACAGAGAGAGGCAGAGACAGAGAGAAGGGTGGGGAGGAGAGAGATGGGGTTAGAGACAGACACTTTGCACCATGTCTCCCTCTTCTGTAGCTGCTCCCCCATCACACTGGAGTCCCAGGGCCCAATTTCTCTGAATAATGAGATGGGTGGGTACTCCCAGTGTCTCCAGTAATGTCTGCAGCTCTCAGCCTCCTCCCTTTGCCTCTCTGCCTGCTGCTCCCCACCCTGTACACACAACCCAGTAAGGAGAGCAGGTGAACTCATGGAACAAGGGTCAAGGTGACAGAGCCCCTCCTCTGCAAGAGGCACGGACATGTTTTGGTCTCTCCCCTGGCCAGAAGCTCCCTTCCCCTGTGGTCGGTGTTTCACTTGGGAATATGCAGCAGGCACATCTCACCTGAAACATTTTGATCATGTCCTCGCAGTTACGCTGCTGTGCCACGTCGCACAGCTTGGCTGTGATGTCGATGCGCCGGCAGATATCCATGTCCACTTTCATGGCCTTCTCTTGGATCTTGGTATCCAGCTCTGTGAGGTTCTAACCCGGTGAAAACCAGCCCAGAGCACAGGGGCCAGGGAGAGAGGAAAAGGGAGAGTTAGACGAGGCACACGAAATCCTCTGGCACAGTGCCTTGAAGCTCAATTCCCTGGGCACTGTAAGTGCCCTTTCATGAGGGAGATCACACTGGAGATGATGTGCCCTGGGTCAGGCACCGGAAGGGCACTGCTCATGAGGTAGGCTTCCCCCCATCTACTCAGGCTGGGCACTGCTGGGTCACCCTGCGGGCATTCCCCGTTTGGGACTACTATGAGCAAACACACAGTGGCCAGCGGCTGAGGTGTATGCTGGGTGGACCTGGGCACTCACATTGCTCATCAGTCCCTTGAAGACGACCAACTCTGCCTTGAGTTGCTGCACCTTCATGGCCAACTCCTCCTGGCATGCTTCAGCCTCCTGGGCCTCCTGCTCAGGGGGAAGGGAAACCCTGCAATCAGTGCCAGGGAAAAAAGGCCAGGGTGCAGGGGGAGAGAGGATGGGACCCTCACCTCATGCAGCTCAGTCACTCGGTCTTGCAGCTGAACACGCACAGTATACTCCTCTTCCCACCTAGTGAGACAAATGTGCCAATTACGCCCCGCCTGCCTCACCGCACCCTCTGCTGGGGACGCCAGAGCTGGCAGCTGCAGACTGCTTTCCTCACTGCTGCGCTGTGCGCTAGATCCTCTCTACCCGTACAAGAAGCATTGGGAGTGGGGAGAGAGAATTTGCTCTGGAATTTGCTGCTCTTCCTTTCCAGACAGCTACAGCTGTTAGATGCCCGTCACGCCTTCTGATCATGAGCTGGTCCTTGCCACAGCCTCTACTGATCTCACTCAGAATTCACCAATCACCTTCCACATCACACTTGGGGGACCTCAGGACATCAACCACAAGCTATATATAGCAGCTGGAATGCACTCCCTCTGTACCAGACTGGCAGCTGTAGCCCATTCTCCTCTCTGCTGCTCCCCACTATGCCGGGTCAGATGCATGGTATCCAGCCTGGGTTATACTGGGATTTGCTCTACTGGAGGGGTTTATATGTTATTAAATTGAGCTGTCCTGAGTGAGCTCAGCAAAGGCGTCACTTTCCAGAATCGCCATGTGTTGTGATGGGCTATAACAGGCAGTGGGCTGAACAGTCTTGCATTGTGACAGGCTGCCCTGAATTGGCCTGTTTTATGCCAGCTTGCATTGGCTATCCAGGGTTACATTATACCAGGCTGTACCGCACTGCCATTGGTTGCAAAGACCGTTCTGCCCTGGTTCCGTTGGGCGGTGCCAGGTTGCACCATACTTAGCCTGCATTGTGTCCCAACAGATTGCCACAGGAAGCTGTCTCACACTGCAGCACACCGGCTCAGCCGCAACTAATGCAAGTTGAATGGCAGTTTTATGCTGGCTGCATGGGGCTGCGATAGGCTAAGACTCTCAGCTGTATGTCATAATCACAAGGGAGGCCCTCTGTGCTATACTGCGCTGCGTGGTACAGGTTTGCGTTGCGCTGCATTGCAATGTGTTGATCTGTGGTTTGCTATGTTGTGCTGCACTGCATTTCCCCTTGCTAAATAAATTAATGGTGTCACCCCACAAGACATCCATACTGGCTGGTGGTGCAGGGACCAGTCTCTGCTCTACTGTAACGGGCAGTTCAGCACTGGGTTGTGTTGCTATTCCACTTCCAGCTCCCCTTAAAGGAAAAGGGAAAAGCTTCGCGGGCAGGACACGCACAGAGGTGCCAACTCTTGCAATTTTATCATGATTCTTGCAATATTTGGTGTTTTTCTTAAGGCCCCAGCTCCTGGAGTCGTAGAAGAGGATGAGGATCTCTCTCTCCTTTCATTTTGAACAAAGGCCATTTCTAGTGCTCATGGCTGGGCAGAAAAATTTGAAAACGCGAATCCTAAAAGTTCAGAAACCAGAAGGCAAATAACAGGAACCTCACATGATCTCCTCATTTTTAAGCCAGTGTTCTCATTTCTGAGGCCTGACTCATGATTTTGGCACACTTGGGTTTGGCAGTACTGCTCGTGCTGACTGTCGGAAAATGGCCAACCCTAACGCTGAATGTTGGCCTTTTTCCAGATACCCCAGTCCACTGCCCTGAACAGACAGGCAACTCACCCTCCATCCACAGGGTAAGAGTCCATGGGGGTTCCTCTGAGGTTTATAAGGGAGATCAGGAAAGAGGGAAGAAGAAAGAAGAGATACAACAGAGGGAGGTTCCAGAGGGGTAGCCATGTTAGTCTAGCTCAGCAAAACAAACAAGGAGTCCTGTGGCACTTTTAAAGACTAAAAAATTTATTTATCGTGTGAGCTTTCGTGGGTGAAGTCCCACTTTGTCAGAAGCATCTGTTGATGTGGGATTTCACCCACAAAAGCTCATATGATAAACAGAGGGAAAACAGAGATACAGGCAGGATGTGGTCTTACATGGGAACTGATCAAACTAGGTTTTCATCACTGAGGAGAAAATGTGTTTCCCTGACACAAAATACTTCCGAGTCTCTTCCTCTCTCTGCTTCTCCATACAGAGCTTGCTTACCATGCTCTCTGCCTCTGTTTCCATTGCTCCCCACCTCTCTAGCCTGTCTACTCTAGGAAAGCAAGCTACTGCCGAAAATGTGTTTAAGTATTAATTCCCTTGAACCATTGTGAAAAATGGGTTAAGTACTGGTATAGAACAGAGAGATGTTTCAATGCTGGGTCAGAAAATGACAGAGATTCTGGGTGGAAGCAACACATCTGTGTGCCCTCTCCATCCTTCACCACCCTGCTTACTCTTTTCCGGTCTCACTCTCTCTGCGTTCCTCTCCTCCTCTCAGCTACTCTATCGTTCCTATCTGCAATGCACCATTCCTAATAATAACCTTCCTGAGCCACTTCCCCCACACTGCCCAGAGCAGCCAAAAAGCTCCAGCTTGCACCCGGGCCGCTGGCTGTGAGCAAACCTCTCTTCTATAAACCCTTCTCACCATCCCAAGTTCCCACCGAGAGCCACAAATCCTTCCCATCTACCCAATGTAATACACACATCACTCCGGTACTGCAATATCCCAGTAACCAGAGGACCAGAAAACGCGTGGGGAGGAAGATCCTGATTCTCTGCCCCATACAGACCAGGTTACCCACCAGGTAACACCAGGCCAGTATTTCCAACCCACCCCTTCTCACACCAAAGACAAGACCCAGCCCCTCCCCCTCCCAGCCGCATGACACCATGAGGAAAACAATAAGAAAAAAAAATCTGTCTTTAAAAAAAATCAGCGTAGGCCAATCTGAGACACCAAACACTAACATGCCTTAATTATCATCACACGGTTATTGTATGGTGCCACTAGGGGACAGAGTTAAGGTTATCTGGATGCTTTAAATGGTATAGTTCCAACCTTAACATGTTTGGATGATGCTTTTAAGTTTAACTTTAACTGTGGATGTCTTTGGTCTGCATACAAGGTTTGGGGATAATCATACCATCTCTGTGACGTAGTTTATCCTGAATGACTGATACGGACTCTCCATCTTCACCACATCTTATCATAGTTTGTATCTGGGAATGTATATATGTATGTGGGAGAATGGGAGAGGGCAGACATGACTGGGCTCTCAGGTGAACGAACCGTGGCATGTCTGCACACGTGCTTTACCCCCCTAAGATCATTGACTTATTTAATTTTATCCACCTCAAGTGCGGTTTACTTGCAGCTGCATCACCACCCTTCATGTTACAGTTGTATTCTGCTCCATTTGAAGAGAAACTTTCCTCATCATACTCTTGGGGGCTCAGTAGCCTTTGGGGTTCCTCTGGGCAAGGAGCAAATACTCAACACTGCCTTATGGCCTTCCAGAATGCGACAGCTTCATTCCCCAAACTCAAATTATTAGAAAACCAGAAATACTAAGTGCATGTGACTCTTCCTACCAAACACAAGCATAGCTCTGTGCCTCGCAGAATGGCTATAGGAGCAAGGAATTTCCCAGGTCTGCAGCATTGAAATTTAAGAAATTAAATTCTTATTGCAGAAGGACAGGAGAAACCCAAGGCCGGATTGAGAAACTGCAGCCCAAGTTCCATGGTTAGTTAAATTTTTGCATATAAACTTCCCATTTGGCTTATTTATTTATTTTTAAGAAAGTGAGGCCCTTGGAAATGGGGAAGGCTTCTTGGGCACACCTTGCCACCCCTCAGGTATGAGCTCCCTCCCCCTCCAGCACAGTTAGAAGGCCAATGAGAGGAAGGAAGCTGGTTGTGGAGAAGCCTTGAGAAAATCAGCTATAGACTGCACGGGGTGGGGACACCTAGAATCCATATCTCATGTGGGGACTATTAGCGGGAAGGGTCTCTGCACTCCCCTTGCCCTTACAAACATGAGATGGGGACTCCCAGAAGCCCTTCTCTTGATGTGGGAAAGGGAAGCCCCACATCCTCCTCCCCCCAATCGGGACCTTAGGAGGTTCACAGCTGCAGCTGTGCATCTCAGAAGGTTCTTGATTCAGGAAAGGGTTATAGGGCTTCTCTTTCTCCTGTCCTTGTATTCCTGGCAGAACAATGTAGAAATAGGTTACCAACCACAACACTGGCCTCCAGGCCTGCAGTGTCTCTAAACATCCTCCTATGTCCCCTCCCAAGGTATCCATAGAATTGCATAGACAACACTCCTCTCAGAGCTGGAGTGAATATGGGACAAAGCCTCGGAAGTTCTTCAGCACCAAACCGGCTAAAATGGACTCAAACTGTGAAGAAACCAAGGGAGTTTGGTTATGCTCCTGAGGTTTTCAGGTTTGGAAGCCACCAGGCAGAGATTAAAGCCAGATCGGCAGAGGTATTTATACACCTAGCTCCCATTGAAATCATTGGGAATTAGGCCCCCAAAATACCTTTGAGGATTTGGACCTAAGTGACCTGGTTAAGGAAAATCAGGAAGTCTGCAGCAAAGTTCAAAACTGACCACTGGGTTTCCTGAGTTCTCATTCAACACTTTAGCCCCAAGACCACTCTTCCTCCTACAGCTCACTGGGGTGGGGTCATTCTCCAAAATCCCTCAGCAGGGTAGCCAGCTCCAGATATCTGGTTTAAGTGACTGCTCAACGCAACACAGCATGTCTGTGGAGGGGCTTCAAAAACAGAAACCAGCTCTCCTGGCTCCTGCTCCACCGCCCTAACCACAAGACCATCTTGTTTCTTCCTGCAAGCCCTGGCTCCTCCATCACCACAGACACTCCATCTTGTGTAACTAGAGCCCCAGGCTACTCAGCTTTCGCAGACTAATTTCAAATGGCTAAGTAAGTGGCTGTCACTCACTTGGGGTTGCCATATTAGAGACCTGGATTCTATTCCAAGCTCTGACTGAGGTTGCACAATGTCTCTGATCTGCAAAAAGGGGCAATGAGAGCTGCCTGCCCCTAGGAGAGGGCTAAACCCTTACTTCACCATCATAATAATGTATGAAGTGCACAGAAAAGTAACACGAGGGATCTAGAAGAGGAGCTTTGAATATCTCTTTCCCAGTCTAGTGCACCTTCTCTGGGATATCAGGTATTTCATGGAACAGTCAGGTCCTCCCCACCCTCCTCTCCTGTTCCATTCAGACTCACAGCAGCACGGTTTCCTCCTCCACGGAGCCAAAAAGAAAGCCTGATTATTTTTTAATTATCTGGTTCTGGACCAGGATCTTGGTACCTGACAGCCCTTTCATTGCTTAAAAAAAAAATCTCCCAAAAACATCACAAGAAAGTTTTGGTTGTTTTTTTTTAAATTCATATAATTTAGATAGGGACATGGGGTGGGGAAAGAGATTAATGCCTTCAGAAACCCTCTGCCAAATTGCCCCAACTTTGCACCCAAATCTACCTGGTGCCCTGAACTGGGACCTGCTTGTTTTTAAGAGGATCTTATTATGGAATAGTTTCAAGACTTAGCTTTAAACCGAAGGGTGCTTTCCACCTTAAATTATGGTAAAGCAAGGACTTCTGATGATATAAAAAGACTACTTAGAACTTTGGGCACAAGCCAAACACTGTACTGGGGATCAGGAAGACACTTTTGCTGGGACAGGTTCTCTCATTATCACCCATCCCTGCATGGTTTCCTGCGCCTGCCCTTCAAATAGCTGGTACTAGGATACCAGACAAGCTACACTACAGGACTATGTTCTTATATGAAGCTCAGAAAGGAAGGCCAGGAAGAAATGGGGTTAGTAGACAGTTCTATCAGGGATTTCTCCAAAGATTCCCACTATACAGCAAGGTTCCTTGGTCTCTCACATTGAATTACCAGAGTCTGGGAAACTCTCTCTTGCCCTCATCCAAACTGCATCTCCTCCTTGACTCCCATTCGGCCCTGCTCCCTATCACCTTACGTTCTGTATCACCTACTCAGTGTTGCTAACTGTCACTATTTTTCTTAAAGCCTCGGCTCCTGGAGTCATGTTAATTCAGGAGACTCTTAGCTTTCATTAACAAAAAGTTTCAGTGCCCTGTGGTTGGGGTGAAAAGCTGGAGAATGTAACCCAAATGCACCATGAACACTCCAGAACCAGAAAGTAAATGAAAAGAGCCCAGCTTTTATCATTTTAAAAATATCAGGATTTTGGGGACCTGACTCATGATTTGGAGTGCCTGGCATCTGCAACTACACTCACCTTTAATCACCCATGTCTCTGTGCTGCCATCCCTCCAACTCTGCTCTCTCACCTACTCACCACTCTCCTCACACTTCCCTGCAGTCGCTCCACTTTCTCACCCCACCGCCCCCTCCCACTCCATTCCCTGCCCCACTCTCTCACCTGCGCCAATGCTTCTCCTTTTAGTGGCCTGCCTGTTACACTCACTCCGCTCCCCTTCTCACCTGCGCTTGTACTCGTCGCGCTCCCTCTTCACCTTGGCCAACACATTGTAGAGGGCCCGGATCTCGGGGGTGATGGTGTCGATCTGCACGCCAACGCCGTCGGGGTGAACCCACGAGACTCCTGGCCCCTGGACCAGAGTGGTCTCAGGTCCCGGGCCCAGCCGACGGGACTGCGAGAAGGACCAGATGGTGCCGGGCATGAAACGGGATGAGGCTGAAAAGGGGCTGCCACATAAGGGGGCTGCCTGGGAAGGCGGCGTGAAGGGTCCCCCAGGGTGGCAGCCTGGGGAGCCCAAAACCCTGGAGGGGGCACAGAGCCCAGCAGGCCGGGGGGTGCCCAGGGCAAGCCCCAGCGGACGGATAGGGCTGATGAAGCTGGTCTGCACTGCCTGATCTCGGCGCTGGACATTGCGCTGACGGCTGCCCCCCTCCTCCAGCGCCTGCTGCAGCTGCTTCTCCAGTTGCCGGTTGCGCCGCTCGAGCTCGTGCACCTTGGCCAGGAAGCAGCGGAAGCGCAAGTTGAGGGTCTTCAGCACGTTGATGTTGGAGCCCAGGTCATTGCGGAGGGCCATGGCGGCGGGGGGCGGCGGGAACGGGGGGGCCGCCGCAGCGGGGCCCAGCTCGCCGCTGAAGAAGTCGCCCGGGGGCTCGCGCGGCAGCACCTCCGGATCCGCCAGGCCCTGCTGCTCCTGCTGCAGAAGAAAGAGGTTGGGGCCGAATAACGGGTTCATGGCTGCGGCTGGGCTCCGACCAGAGCAGGGGCCCAGGGCAGCGGCGGGAGGGAGGGAAGAGAGAGGGGGGCCAATCAGGGCCGGCCTGCGGGGGGCTGCTGCCAGGCGGAGGCGGGCCAGAGGGGCCGACGCGGACCTCAGCCTCCCTCCCAGCCGGGCCGAGGGAGGAGAGGAGGAGCTGGCGAGAAAGCCGGGGCAGCTTCCGCTGCAGATGGGAGGTGTCCTGAGAATGCAGTGTCGGTGCCGGGGGGCTGGATGCCTGCACGTCGGAGCGGCCGGGGGGCGGGGAGATGCCGGAGCTAGGAATAAAGCGGGAGGGAAAATCCTCCCCCCAGATCAGCCCTCCCCTCATTCTTCAAGCCCTCTATGAAAGGGCTCCGGCTTCTCCCCGGCCGGGCTCGGGGTGGAATCCTGGGGACAGCTGGTTATCAGCGATCAGGAGACACCCTGCCCTAGATTCAGGCGTCCCTGGCCCACTCATCACTGTGACGTCAACCCCCTGCATTCGGCCAGCAAGAAATGCCTTGTTTGTTTGGTTCCCCCACAGGCCCTGTGCGTTTTGTTAGGACCGAAGCTCCCCCTCAGGGGCCTGAAAGCCACCAACTTACCCATCCAGACAGAGGCGGCTTTAGCTTATCTGGGGCCCTAGGCAAAAGCCCCTTGGAGGGCCCCATAGAGGGCTCCCTGGCACCGGTCATGCCCCTTCCGGGTCCCCCAGGGCCCCAGAATCCTGCGGCTGGCCTCCTCCACCCCACTGGTGCCCCAACCCACTCCTGCAGCCACAGCACCCTGGGTCTCCACCTGGGGTCCACACAGCCCCAGATCCCTACTGCCCCAGCACCCTGGCCAGGGCCCCCGTGGCCCTGGATCCCTGCGGCTGGCCTCCTCCACAGTCCTGGTGCCCCACTATGGGCCCCAGAAACCTCCTGCAGCCCTGCCTTTTCATGACTGGCCCACTCTTCGGTTCCGGTTCCCTGTCAAGGGCCCCAAAACTGGATCTGGTGCCCTGCTGGGGACCCCAACTCCCCCACTGCCAAAGGCAAAGGGCAGGGCAGAAGCACAGAGCTGGGCCTCAGGGCTGACCTGCCCCACCCCACCCCCAGGGGTGGAACAGCCAGCCCAGGGGCAGGACAGAAGCATGGAGCCTGACCTCTGGGCTAGCCCATCCAGCTTGCCCCCCCCGGGGGCCTCCACAGGCTTGCCTGCTCACAGGAATGCCACCCCTCGGCCACAGCCCCGTCATGTGTTCTGCAGAGCGGGAGGCAGACACAGCTTTTGAGGTAGGCGAAGGGGCCCCTTACTGCTCGGGACCCTAAGCGGTCGCCTGCTTCACCTACCCCAAAAGCCGCCTCTGCATCCAGAGGTGGGCCCCCACTGGCATGGTGTGATGGAATGGCCATCTGATGATGGCTGGGCAGGTGGCTAGCTGAGATTTTGTGTATGTGGCTCATCTGTGTGATAACATGGTGTTTGGCCTCCCTGCCCCCAAATAGCTGTTTGTTAGCTCACCCCTTCAGTCTCGCCCTTGTGACTGTAAGCTAGTAGTTCTCAACCTTTTGTGGGTTGCACCACACTTGATGTGCACCACCCTACAGGACATATCTGCCCTCCTGCAGGACAAATTCAGCCCCACTCTGGCTCTCCGCAACACACTTATCTCAGCAACACCGTGGTTGAGAACCGCTGAGCTAGAACGCTACCTTTATTGGTCTGCTACTGGCTTGCTGAGTGACCATGGGCAAGTCACTTAAGCACTGTGCCTGTTTTCCCAATTGCAGAGTTAATCTCTAATGACATGATCATGTGCTACTTTTTCCACAGGACCCATCTCATTCAGTGCACAAGGTGGCTGGGGCTCACAAAATGAGCAGCTTTATATATTTTATTTATTCCATGTTACTCAATACGTGGCCCCACGCCTTAGTCAATGCTCTGAAGAAAAAAAAAATTCCTCATTGGCTTTTTTGCAGGGCTCATCACTATAGAATCCAAATGTTTTACAAACATAGTAACGTTCAAAGTCCAGCTCCAAGAGACTTTACTTGCATCAGTGAGTGTTCACCATTTCTGCAAAGTGAGGAACACAAAATTATTGATCAGCTCTGAAGAGTTTGGTTGAAATGACTGGCCCAGCATCAGACAAGAACTCTGTGGCAGAGGCAGGAATGGAATTCTCCAGGGCAGCATTCAACTGCCTTAATCATGAAAGCCTTTCTCTTCCTGCAATCCTTTGTCTGGTTCACACATATCTAATTTCTGCAACAAATGAGATGGGGTCCTACAGACTGCAAATTCATCCCCATAACAAGTCCAGTGAATGAGGCTTATAGAAATAATATGCGATGATCACATAATTAAAGACTGTACTGTAATGGATCTGCTGAATTAAAGCTATACAGGCAACCTTAATTATGGCACTTCCTGACTTGTGTTCCTGATTTTGCAGTCTTACTAATATTCTTTTAATGTTCCATCTGCTCCAGCTGACTTGTTGCTTTAATTTGGCAGCATCTCCTTTGTGATCTCTGTCTTTAACAGAGCCTGTGTTATTGCCACAAAACAACAGGTATCTCCCAGGTATCCTCTGTAGTAAAGACTGACCAAAGAAAATATTTCCCTGCACAGCCCTGGGCAGAGCATGGGTGGCCCCTGTCAATGAGCAGACATACCACCCCTGCACCAGAACAGCTGTTTCCAGTTTGGCCACTTAAGTGGACAGTATCTATGAATGAGGACTCTAGCAGTCTCTGGGGAAAACTGCAGAGACAGGAGCAGAAAGTTCTCAGCAAACACTCCTGGGGAATGAGGGAGGACATTGCGGGAAGCCAGGGAGGAGCTAGTGCTGGGAGGCTGGAAGCCAGTGGAAGAGCTGGTTGGCTGGTATCTTCACTTAGAGCACTACGGCTAGAGAAGGTGGGAGATGGGTAAAAGGTGGAGAGCTACTGAGGGAAATGACTGCAGGCTGTTTGAACCAGAGGAGTGAGGGACACAAGTTCTGGAGAGCTGGGGTGCAGTGAGGGACATTGGGGGGCTCTGAAACACTCTCAGGGGCAGGACCTGAATTATGATTTATGTGCAGGGGGTTCCCTTTTGCAATAACCCCCCTCAGGATTATTTCTACACAGAAAGAATGGTTGGCATATTTCTCGGGACTCAGAAAGAGGGAAACTGAGTGCCAGGGTCTGCCACAAGAGGGCACTCCAGGCAGGGCCATCCTGTATATTTCTTGATAACCCACCCAAGTAACCTAGTTATGCCAATATAAGTTTGTACTATAGAGCAGAACTTTATGATGTAGAAAGAGATCCAGGTTTGAGCTAAAAACTTGTCATACTTCTGCAGGCCCCTGCCCTGGTAGCATACAGACCTGACTGCAGCTAGGACTCACTCCAGGAGGGCTTGGGCAGAGGAAGTGCCAGCTGGAACACAAACCACTGACCAGTACTTGGGGGGGTACTGTGCTGGGAAATGGCTTATCTCCTCCCAGGAAGGGGAGAGGCCCAGAGGATGATCATGCCAGGTGCTAAAAAGAGACTGATGTGTTTACAGTTCAGTATGTGGGGAAGGGGAGTAGGAACACTTAAGACAAATGAATTTTATTTCACAATCCATTGTGATGTCAAGCTAGTAGGAGGGACTGACTTAAGGTTCGGGATGGAGAATTGGGGCAGGGGCTCACCAAGGACCCCACAGCAAGGCAACAGCAGAAATGAGAATTCAGCTGAGCTCCTGTACACCAGGCCATTGCCAAAGTGTAAACTTCCTTCCTGCAGGAGAGGGGGCTGGGCAGCCTTTTCTATACTTATCTGTGCAGAGGAAGAAAATTTACTTGTAAAACTGCCTCCAAACAGGGTCTGCCCCATCATGATTAGGAAAGAAACTGGCAGGCATAAGCCCATTTGCACAAAGGGCTTCTAGAGTACAGGTAGGCAAGCTGACATTACCTTGGCACAGGGCAGTTGCCAGGGGTTGTACGATGGTTAGTAGCCATCTAGCAGAAGCAACTCTTCCATCCTTTGCTGGCCCCACTTAGCGAGCCACCTCATCTGAGGGTGGGTGAAGAGGCAAATGTACAACATCCAGGCTGTGGGGCAGCCCCCATCACTGGCCAAAGAGAGAAAAGAAGGGGCACGAGGAGAGGAAAAAATGGGGGTGGGGGGGTGGGTGAAGAGACATTGGAGTGGACGACATCAGATTGGGAAATAGGAACAGGGTCTGAGTGAGGGAGGAACAGAAAACGAAGAGACACAAAGGGAGAGCGGAGTAGAACAATGGAGGGAAGTAGAGACGGAGAGGCCACAGTGCCCTCTTCTGCAGCACAAGAATCAGTGGCTACCGCTGAACATTCGCTGTAGGTCTAGCTTCAGGGCACTAAACTGAAATAAATCCCTGCCTTAAACACGCAGGGGAAGGGAGGGAAATTGATCCAAGTATAAAATCTTTAATGACTCAGGATCTATCAATCCAGCACCCAACCACAGGAGAGTGGAGGAAGTACACTGGACGGCCAGAATAAAAAGTTGACAGTTGAATAAACACCCCCTTTACAGAGACAACAGCTGTCTCAGACATGCACTGCTAAAGCAATCATCTGCACGAGATGGGAAAACCAACCCTACACGGGTGGAATCTGGAGAGTCCCTGACACTGAGTCTTCAAGTAGAACATTCCACCCCAGAACCAGGGTCTCATGGAACCATAGCCCAAATCCCAGAGAGGCAGTTCCTCTTATTGTCCGCTCCGGTGCACTTTGTGCTGCTTCCTGGCAGGCGGCCGAGCTCCTAGATTCCGGGGCAAGGGCCTCCGCTGCCTTTGCAGAGACCCTCGCTTTGAAATGGGCTGCTTCTTCTTCCCAGTGGTGACTTTCAACTTCTCAAGCCTCTTCTTTTTAAGCTGTGGCTCTACAGCCTCTTCTGGGGCAAGCTCTAGACTTGCTGTTTCCACAGTAGACTCCTCCTCTAGAAAAAGAAAGAAGAGTCAGATCGGAAAGCACAGAAGATGCTAAGCGGTGAGCAAGCCGTGCTGCCTGGATGGTGAGCTCTCTGCTATTCCAAACTGACCAGCACTGGACATGAACAAGGCTGCCATTCAGTTACCTTTCTGCATTTTGGGGATGGCATTGGAGAATTTCTTGAGCTTGGCAATGAAGAACCCATCCATGTTGTGGGTGTGAGGGTAGAAACGCCGTGTGTTTTTGAGGGTTGGGTGGAAGCGACGGTCTTTGAACCTGGGGGGTAGGGGAAGCAGGAGGAAATGTTAATTTTCCAAGTGAAGTCAGAGGGTTATATCAAAGCAAGCTTTCCTCCCCACAGTCCCCAGAGACTCAACACACCTGGTGAATCCTTCCTTGCCAAAGTCGAGCCCTGTGGACACCAAGCGAACATTGCGTCTCTTCAGGGCATAATCCACAACCCATTCATTCTCTTCAACCTGCCAGAGATCAATGTTAGAGACACTGTGGAGTCTCCCCAAGCGAGAGCTCCCTCAGTACTGGGGCCAGATGCCTGGCACTCTCAGGGAACTTACCATGATGGAGCAGGTACAGTACACTACATAGCCTCCCGTCTCTGAGGCAGCATTAACTGAGTCGATAGCACTGAGAATCAGCTCCTTCTGCAGATGGGCACAGCGCAGGACATCTTTCTCATCCTGAGACAGACAACAGGGGGTTAGACCTGAAATGTGCTGGTTCTGCTCCTTCCCCTAGCCTACCATGCTGCACCATCTGCAAATGAAAGTGTGGGGAGAGCAAGAGCCACACATGGGGAATTGGCAGGATTCAGGTGGGCTTCTACCCTCAAATCTGTGCCCAGAACAGTGTGTGTGAGGGAGAAAGGTTGATTTCTTCAGGTTTCTCTGGTCCACAATCTTGGTGCAAGGAAAAGGGAGTCCAGAGCCCCTCTCTCTTCCGTAACCTGCAGGCAAGCTGACATTTCACTCCATACCCCACACCACAAGTCAGCCATGCTCCTTCTCCCCCTTCTGTGTTGCCTCTGCCCAAGTTGCTCACCTTGTTGGTTTTGACAGCAGGGTCCTTAGAGATGACACCTGTGCCACTGCAGGGAGCATCGAGCAGGACACGGTCAAATCCACCCAGCACCTAGAGGTGGACGGCAAGAGAGATGTCTTGGCCTCAATTCCACATAGACAGGACACCAGAAAGTGGGGAGAGGGAGAGAGAAAAATGTCCCGGCTTTCCTTTCTTGCAAGTCACCCACCCATAGCGTACTCAGTCAAGGAGAGCACAGCTGGATTGGATGAAGCCTTGTGCCAGACACAGCAAGCGTGAAACTACCCAGCGGCTGCGTACCTTTGGGAATTGGCGTCCATTGCAGTGGCTCAGGACAGCATTGGTGACTCCCAGGCGGTGCAGGTTCCCCACCACACTGCGCAGCCGCTCAGCATTGCTGTCATTGGCCAGGATCACGCCCGTGTTCTTCATCAGCTGAGCTGCCCAGGCATGAAGAGGTTACATCACGACCCAAACAATGGGCACGCCCCCCGTCAGCAAGATGAGTAAAATCCCTCTCTCCAGTGGACCCCTCACTGCCTCACCCTCCTACCAAGCAACTCACCCTCCAGCTCTCCCTAATTCCCTGCCCCCAAGGTGTCCCAACACACCTTTTTCCCCAGGTTCTCCCAAACTCCACAGCCTTAGTCCCGCCCTCCTTTCCCTACCACTCCCCACCCTCCAGTCGAGTACCTATGTAGCTGGTTTTGCCTCCTGGGGCACAGCACATGTCCAGGATGCGCTCATTCTCTTGTGGGGCCAGAGCCATGACAGGGAGGAGGCTGGAAGCCCCCTGTAGCATGTAGTGTCCAGCCAGGTACTCAGGGGTGGCCCCTTGGGGGTGGGGGAGAAGAAACAGAGCCATAAGAGAAGCAGCCAAGAAAGTGAGTCAGTCAGTTCAGCCTGTGAAACAAGGGTCAGTTTCTCACCAATGGGCACAGAAGAATCGTAGACAACGAGGCCAGTTTTCGACCACTTCCCCAGGGGGTCAAGATTCACCCCACGATTAATCAGAGCCTGAAGGTTGAAGAGACAGGGGTGAGCCCTTGGTACCACAGCTGGGACAGAGGTGGAAGATCCATGGAGCTTTGCTCACCTGTGCCAGGTCTCGCCGCCGTGTTTTCAATGTGTTGGTACGAATGGTCATGGGGCGAGGAACCTCATTTGATTCCAAGAAGTTGATCAGCTGGAGATAAAGTCAGAGGTTAAGGCTTGTAGGGCCCAAGAGATCATCTAGTCTACCGCCATAGACCACCAACACCAGCCAGTATTCTCACACTAAATCCAACCACCATATTTTAGAGCAAAGTAGTAGGCTCATTAGGCTATTATGTGCCGTGGGCAGAGAATAGGAGGGACCAAGATGCCCCCAGTGCCCAGGCCTGTGCAGTGGCAGGGAAACGTTTAAGGGAAGATTAACCAAATAATCCTGGCAAGTGACCTGCACCCATATGGTGCAAAGGAAGGCAACCTCCACCTTCCACATTCTTTTCCCCTTTCAGATCACTGCCAATCTGACCTAAGGGAAAGTCCTTCCCAAACCCACATATGGCAATCGGTTAAGACTCTCAGAATGTAGCAAGATCCAGCCAGCCAAGCACCTGGGAGAGAGGAAGGAGACAAAAAACCAGAATACATTGCCAGGGACGGTGCCCCTTCCTGACCTCTGCAGATGCCCAGCTGAAATCCGGAAGCAGGAGATTTTAGAAACATCTGACATGAACCAGAAGGGATCGCCCAGGGGTGCTGGGCCATGCACCTCACCATATTACCCCATTGATAAATTGCCCCCAAAACATCTAAAGGCCGTCGCAGAACCTCACTCCTCTACTGGTTAGAAAACTTCTTTAATTTCCAGCCTGAATTTATTCACAGCCAGTTTACATTCATCTGCTCTGGTGCCACTGTTGTCCTTTATCTTAAATAGCTCTCCACCTCCCCAGGTGTGTCTAATCCCCATGCATCTGTAGAGAGACATCATATTCCCTCTCAGCCTTTGTTTTGCTAGACTAAATGAGCCAAACTCTTCTAGTCTCCTCTCAAAGTAGGCTCCCCATTTCCTTGATCAGCCCAGCAGCTCTTATGTACACCTGTTCCAGTTTAAATGACTCTTTCGTGAACATGGGTGACCAGAATGGTACACAGTATTCCAAATAAGGGCTTGTATAATGGCTTTACTACTTCTCTATCTCTACTGGAAGTGACATATCACATTTGGGTTTTTCACACCTGCATCATATTGGTGGCTTAGAGTCTTCCTGTGATCGACCCATACACCCATCTCTCTCCTCTCTGTGGCTTCCAAATGATGAGCGCTCAGCTTACAAGAGAAATTCTTATTACACCCTAGCTGCAAGAACTTGTACTTTGTACTATTACATTTCTTCCCATTTCTGTTACTCCTCCTGTTTTTGTATATTTAGAATCTCCTTCATATTGACTACATCTCCCAACTTCAGCAAATTTAGCAGCAAATTTCATTAGCATGCTACATTTTGTGCCAAAGTCACTAACAAAAATATTAAACACAATGGGTCCCCAAACCTATCCTTGAGGAACTCCACCAGTAACCTCCCTCCAATCCGATAATTCATCTTTCAGCACAACTCTGCCTTCTCTGCTTCCAACCACCTTACAATGCTTGTACTGCTCCATCTTAATTTAACCAACAATATCGGAAGTGGCACTGTGTCAAACGCTTTACTGAACCTCTGCATATTACGTCTGTTGCACTTCCCTTATCTTAACAAAAATATCTCAAAGACGATCAGTTTAGTCTGGCATGATCTACTTTTGGTAAACCCATGCTGCATTACATCCCTTTGACCATTTACCTCCATGAATTGAATTCTTCTTTTCTCCACAACTGGTTCTAGAGCCCTGCATGTTACTGAGGTCAGCCTACAAGCTCTGTAATTGTCCAGATCACTTTCTCCCACCTTTTATAAATATAGGTACAGTTGCTGTTCTCTGGGGGAGAACAGAGAATGAGGCATAGAACAGGGGAAGGCAGTAAAGAACTGTAAGTCCCATCTGGGAAGGGAGTGGGCAGATGTGTGAACCCCAATCAGTATGGAAAAAGGCTGCATGAATCCAGATACCTCAGAGACAGGGAAGAGCTCCATAAGCTTCTTGAGCAGAAAGTCACTGTAGGAATAGTAGGCAGCCAGATCCTGGCGAAGCAGGGTGAGGTATTCCTGTCGGGCACGCCCCACCTCCCGCTTTGCCCCAAAGTCCTGCAGCACCTCCACGTTGTCCTTGATGCGCTGATGAATGAGGTGCAGGTCAGGTGGCTCGGCTGGTGAGGAGGCAGTTAAGGAATCACAGGAGTCACACACACACCTGGGTATTGCTCAAATGTGAGTATTTTGTGCATGTGCCATGACATGCAATGCACAGCTACCTGTGCTTCATGACTTTCAAGCTAATGTATGGTGCCAGACAGGCCACTGCTCTGTTACACAAGTGGCACGCTGGAGTGTCCCGGTCCACATCTCTCCAACACAATACAGGAAGCCTGAAATCCCCCTGACACAATGTAGAAAGCCTGGTATGGAAAAGGTTGAGAAACACTGGTCTAACACACACTAATGTGGCCTATCAGGACAAATGCACCTCTGCTGTGCAACGCACATGTACAAGCCAACATGGTTCTGTGCAGGACTATGGATGCCCAGCTGTGCTGTGCACATGTAACAGGAAAGGATATTCTCTTTCTCCAGATCCTCACTAGTGGGCAACAGAAACTGCTCATCCATCTCCATGTTGAGCTGCAGGTCTGTGCCCTCCTTCTCCATGCCTAGGCCACTCACCTGCTCTTCTTCTTCTTCATCTTCACTGTCATCCTCGCTGAGACCTTCCCTGAACATAAGGGAGAGAAGGGTTCACATTTAAGCTTGGGAACCTCCAATCCTCTCTCCCTCTCCCCCAAGGAAAGGGAGAAGCTACACAACCGGAACACTGGGTCCAAGTCTGGTGTCCACAGTGCTAGAAGGATATTGATAAATTGGAGGGTTCAGAGATGAGCCACAAAAATGATGAAAAGATTCCAAAACCTGCCTTACAGCGATTGAGCTCTTTAAGTCTATGTATTTAGCTTAACACAGAGAGCTAAAGGGTAATTTGACCACAGTCTGTAAGTGCCTACATGGGGAACAAATATTTACTAAGAGGCTCTTCAATCTTGCAAAGAAAGGCATACCATCGTCCAAAGACTGGAAGCTGAAGCTAGACAAATCCAGACTGGAAATAAGGAGTACATGTTTAATAGCAAGACTATTTTGCTATTGGAATAATTTACCAAGGGTTATGGTAGATTCTCCACCAGTGGCAATTTTTAAATCAAGATTGGATGTTTGTCAAAGGAACGTGCTCTTGGAGTTATTCTGGGGAAGTTCCATGGCCTGTGTTATATAGCAGGTCAGATTCGATGATCACAGAGGTCCCTTCTTCGTTGGAATATAGAAAAACTCTTGTCCATGTTAGAGATGTTAACACAATCTCACCCCATCCCAGGAGAACCTGTGGCCTCCAGTTCCTGGAATCCTTACCTGCCAGACTTCTGCTTCTGGGCAGCTTGTTCAATGGGCAGCAGCTAAAAGCATTGCAAGAGAGTAATGAGACTGTGGCATCAGATGACAACTTTCTGCTATCCCCACTTCCACCCCTGTAAAATTCCCTCACTCCATTCGAGAGCTCATACAGATTAGCTGTAGGTGAAGGTAAGAGAAAGTATTCCATACTTGGAACCCTGCCTGCCATTCTTGAGATTTCTCTCCCATGGGGATAAAGCCCCACAACTCCCTCCACTCAACCCAGGCCTCCTCTATCTACCAGAATAAGGCCCTGGGGCCTCAGCTCCACACTGTCCCCAGCTGGGGAAGTCTCAAATGTTTACTGTGACATGAAAGTCAGGGGTCCCTACCTCCTCTTCCTCAGAAGACGAGGCTCCGTAGTCATCCACCATCTCCTCATTGCTCCCGTCATCCTCCATACTCTCCCATGCATCCATCACCTCATCTCCCTCACTTTCACTGGATTCCAAACACTCCTTTTCATTATTCCCAGTGGGCCATGATCTCTTGACCACAGTGCTGGCTGGAGTTAGCAAGGATGAGCTGCTGTCACAGAAGCCAAGCCGAGGGTGACGAGAGGCTCCTTTCCCTGGCCCCCTGTGTTTTCCTGCTATCTGTGGTGATGCCTGCCCTGCAGCTGCAGGCAGAAGAAAAGGTTAATGACTCATAGCAACCCTCAAAACCATCGTGTCCTGTTCAGTACAAAATGAGGGAGCTGGGAATTCTGCATTCTAACCTATAGAATCTAACGTCAGAAGGGACCAATACGATCTTCTAGTCTGACCTCCTGCACAATGCAGGCCAAAGAACCTCACCCACCCACTCCTGCAAATCATGATTTAAAGACTTTAAGGTACAGAGAATCCATCAGCAAGCAAGTCATGCCCTGTGCTACAGAGAAAGGTGAAAAACTACCAGAGCCCAGCCAATCCTCACTGGGGGAAAATTCTAGCTAGAAGGGCAAGTTAACTTTCTGTATGTCAGTTTCCTTACACACACTGAGGATACTGATAGCCCCCCAGCAATCAAGAGGTTTAATACTGAATTTTTAAAATTCTATTTATTTGTTATGACATTTCTCTTGGGTAATTCCAAGCTATTTAGGTTCTTATGCTACATCTACCGGCATAACATTGGAGCACATTTCATAATGCATTATGGACAGCTGCTAACACTGATTAGTTTTAGTTGTTATTCCCCGCCCTTGGAAAAAGGAAGGAAAGGAGAAAGGGGTTTTTGTTTTTTAAATGAAGGATGTATTATGAGTTTTTATTAGCAAAGGCAGATCACAAAAGTGCATCCTACACTTTCAGTAGAAAATAGTGAGGCTTCTAGTGATTAAAGAATTGACAGTTTTGTAAAAGGCAGCACTGGAGTGGGACTCTACAGATCTGGGTTCAATTTCCCACATCACCATAGATTTGTCTCTCTGAACCCGTCTCAGTTCCCAGTATGTGAAATGCGGTTCACAGTGTTCGTTAATTTCACCCGTTTAGCTTGTAGTCAGGGAGCACTTTTCACTACATTTGGACGGCCATTGCTTCACCCAAGCGATTGTGATCTTGGTTGGGACCCTTGCAGATGGGAATGCGTCAGCCCAGGTGCTAGTAAAAATAGCAGTGTGTACACTGCAGGATGGATATAGGACTAGGTTCAGCCCAACCACCCAAGCTTGGACACAGGAGAGCAGACAGGCTCCAACTGGGGTGACTAGCCTCAGCTGCTGCATGTGCTGCAACATTTGCACAGCTATTTTTAGCAAGCAAGAGCGAGCATAGCTAGCACAAAACCCTGGCATCAGGTAAGGGCAGCAGAAAGAGGTCCATTCTTTAAAAGGACAAACTATGCCAGACTCCTATTCTTCTCATGGGTGGCAACGAAAGTGACAAAAATGGCATTAGAACACATTGGGATTGAGCTAAAAAGCTTTAGAATGTGCAGAGCTCTTCATTAGGGAAATGCATTTAAATGATTGATGTCAACTGGCAAAATACATACCTGCACTGTTGTCATCCATTCCCCCTTCATCTGGTGGCTTCTTTAGCTGAAGCAGCTTCTTCTTAGCTTGGGGTTTTCCTGATCCCATTTGCCTCTTTGCAGCCCTGAAACCGCATGGAAAAGTGAACAAACCAATACATGAACAGATAAACACCCTTACACCAGAGAGCTTTCAACTCCCTCTGATCCACAGCATCACTCTGACTTACAGATGCCAGACTGTAACTAGTGCCTCGGATTCCATCCTCTCTAGAGGACAAATTCCTTGATGTACTTGTACACTCACCTTTTTCGTGCATGGCTGGATAATTTTTTCCCACTGTTCTCAGTAGCTAGAAACAAACAACAGATGGCAGAAAATTAAGAAATCAGTAACAGAAGCAACAAGACAACCAACAGGATGATATCCCTCTTTAAAAGGTCAGTTTCAAGTGTGATTGTGTGTGGTGAAGGGGGGCACAGAAGAAGACACAGAGACTTACCTGGGGGAAGGAACTTGGCTAATTCTACCTCTGCTCCCTTCTGTTTGCGGGCTTTGCGCCCTGGGCCACGTTTCTCCTTCCTAAGCACATCCAGTTTCCGCCCCATAGCGCCGGTCACCCTGCGGGGTAAGGGAAGGAAGGAGAATGAGGTGAAAGAAAACAGAAGGGCCACCGACCCATCTGCTCACAGGGGTTTCCTTGGGGGCGGCCCTGCCGTTCGTCCTTGGCTCTGCCTGTCGCTATCTCACACCCCCAACTTGGGGTGCCCCCCACCTTCTTGCTGGGATCTCACAGCTGCCTTCCTGGAAACCGCTGATCAGGGTCTGTCCCAAACGGCCCCCGCCCCGTGTCCAGCGTCTGTCCGAGTCCGGGAACAAGAAGCCCGCTGCTAGCGCCCCCACCCCAACTCCCCAGGCGCGGGGTCGTCTCTGCACAAACCCACGCGCGCTGCCCGCAGGGGGACCCGAACCGGGCCCCGCAACCCACCTCCCAGTCCAGCAGCACGTGCGCGCGCGCCAACTTCCGCCGAGGAGCAGTAGACTCCTCCCCCAGGGCACGCAGGCCGGCGAGTTATCCCGGCTCCGCCTCCTTCGCCCTAGGATTGGCCAGACGCTTCAGTCTCCTCCCCCTCCTCGCCATTGGCTAAATTCTTCTCTGTTCCGTGATTGGCCATCTTATCCCCCGCCCCCAGGGAGGGAGATTGGAACCAACTCCGAGCCCCCCTAGACCCCCCCCCCCATTCCTTCTCACAAGGGCCGAACCTGCCCCGCCTGACACGAGCTTGACTGGGCTGCGCCCACAAGGCTGGCAAAAGCTCCCCTGCAGGGTTTTGTACACTTGCCTCAGGCTGGCCCTGTACACAGCAGCTGGAGGACTTGCATGGGGGGGAAAGGGTGAGGTTGCACATGGAAAGGGCACAGCTCAGGTTTTTCTTCCTCGGGTGGAGCATTAAAACTTGGTAGCAGCAGAGAGGGTGCTGTCAGGTGTATCCACAAATCAACTGCAGTAAGGTTTGCAACAGCAGTCATGAGAAAGAGTTGAGGGGAGGGGTGTATGTACTCATGCAGTCTGGGGCTACAGCAGTTAACCCCCATACCCCTCCTGAGCCCTGCTTCAAACAGTGTGGAACTGCCCCCAGAATCAACTAGACAGGTCCGGCCAGGGCTGTGCCGATTGTCAGCTGCTACTGCTGTTTCCAAGGCAACAAGACAGCAGCCACCGTGAGTGAGAGCAGGTGCAGGTGTAAAGCTTTCTGGGTCTGTTTCCTTGCTGTCACCTTTGGCTATGTCTACACTGCAATAAGACAATTCAGGGCAAGGTTTGTTAGTACCCAAGCTCTAGGATCCTCCCACTTCAGTGTCCTAGAGCCCAACCAACTACACTGCTGTACAACAGGTCTAAGGCAAATAACACAGGAGCTCTGCAGGTTTTAATTGTGGTGTAAGCAAACCCCTGCTTGTAATAAACCACTTACACAGCTCAGCATTTGTAAAGGCACTGAATCAGGGGCAGAAGAGCACCAAGCCAGCACCAGCCCACCATTACTTGAGCAGTAGCATCACCACTGCGCCTGGAAAGGAGGTAGCATAGCATGCAAGGCTTTTTTTTTTTTGGTCCCCCTTTACAAAGCACAGAACAAGGCTTATACTACACGATAGAGGACCTATGTCTTGTGCCCTGCAACAGAAGCAACAGTAGTAGTTATAGGAAAGTTAGCCCCATCAGGGCTTTCCTGAGGGACTAGTGCCTGGAGTTTATAACCCTTATTTACAGCACTAGCACAGATTGCTTGACTATCATCTGCTATTTCCTCCTGTCCTACCCCCCCATGCTTGCCACAGCTAACTAGACACAGCAGAATAAAATACAAGGAAACCTTTATTTTTCAGATTTTATCAAGATTTTTTTTTTTTCTTTTTAGCTGTTATTAGTGGACAAGTCCAGTCAGTTTTTGTATTAAAAACGATCTTGATGGAGGTAGCTGTGTCTCTGTCCTGGCTTTTGCTTGGTCATCTGTACACTCATCTCAGTCAAACTCAAAATAAGATTAAACAAAAAACATGGAACTCCAGGCTGAGGCAGCAAGCAGTGCTGGCCAGGATTCTGTGTAACAGGACGTGGCACTGTGGCCTCCAGTCATTATGTACAGAGTCCATCATACGTCTCCTCTTGCCCTGGCATACTCCTTGCTTGTGTGGGCTGTCTGCAGTGGGAGGAGTTTCCTCTCCCCCCAGGAGGCTGGTGCAGCAATGTCCACCAAGGGAAACAGCATCCCATCAGGAACATCAGGCAGAGGGGTACAGTGAAGAGGGATCGTTTCAGCTGGGTTGATGGGTCAACAGTACCAAGCCAGAAACTCACTGCTGCTGAGCCACCTGTGGGGGTGAAAGGAACATGTGTTAGGAATCCACACTAACAGCACTCATCTATCTGGGATGCTCCAGATAATGACCAGATTGGGGTGGCACAGCTTAAGCTCCAAGAGGGATGTGGATCCCCACTGGCCGGGGGATGGGAGGGAGGTTACCTGCTGGGGAGGTGGTGGGGGAGGAGGTTCACTGCTGCGGTTGGCCAGTCGGCTGAGGATGTTGCGCTCCGACATCTGAAGGCGCACTGCAACAGGTGGGATGCGGGCAATGGTTGCAGGCAGCCGAGTCACATCTGCCTTCATGTCACTCAGAAGCTCCTCCAGCTGCTTCAAAACTGGAAGAAAAAGTGGAGTGTATTTAGAGGGGGAGGGGCACCTACATGGGGACAGGGCTGGAGGGGATAATCGGCACCAGACACAAGCCCATCCTTGCTCACCACGATCTACTGCCTCACCTTTGTGAAGAACAGCATTGGCTGGCTTGTTCCCAGCCATTGACTCCTTGGACAGGTGCTGGTGGCTCTCTGCCAAACATTCCACCTCAGCAAAACGTGTATTCAGGGCCATAGATGGATGTGATGGGTCTTCTGACATGTTCAGATAGGCAGCTCGCCGCAGCTGCTCCTCAATCACCAAGGCCTGCTCCAGCAGCTAGGTGAGACAGGATAAGCTTTAGAATCTTACCACTTAGAATCTCGTTCCCTCCTGCAGAACAGTTTACCATCAGACCTTCCTTCTTCCCCAGGTCCCAAGACTTACCTTCGGCCAACATCCCCAACCCATCACATCAGGCCTGACCTACTTCAATTACTTCTCTGGAGCCCTACTTCCCAGGCACTTATTTGTATTGGGGTAGTGCCTAGATACACCAATCAAGAATAAGGTCCCCACTGTACTAAACACTATGCAGAAAATAATTACAATCCTGTTCCCACGACAGAAAGTCATCTAACATCCTCCCCTCCATGCAAGTATAGCTCCCATTTTCAGGGACTGTTCCCTCAGATATCTCCACTATTTCATTCCCTTTATCCCTGGTGGTCTGTTTGCTCCTACAAGAACTCATTCACTGTGGGTGTTCCTTGAAGGAAGATCTGGACCTTCAGGCCATTTCCTCCCTCTCCCCCTAAATCTCAGGAGCAAGCCAACTTGTAAGAATACTGGCCATTTTGCTGCTTTCCAGTAAGCAGAGCTGCCTGGCTTTTCCTCATAATTCAATCGGCAAAGAAACAAGTTAAAACAAAAAATAACCTCAGTCCAGTTCATGTGTCATCTCAAAGGGCATGGCTAGACTAGAAGAAAAAAAGGTTTTTTTGAAGTGTTTGTTAACTTGTTCTAGAACCCTACTGTAGTGGTGTTAATAAAAATGTACATTGTCTACACTAGGATTTTGTAATGTGTTCAAACAAGTAGGTTAAAGTCATCTTAACCTAGTCTAGATATAGCTTGAGTGGACTGTAAGAGCAAGGAGGTTGAGGGTGAGATATCCACCCACCCTCACAGCAACTGAGCACATTACTTGGGAAACACTTGGAGAAAAATAAATGAACCCCACCCCTTTAATAGCAAAGTACCCTCAATCCACTGTGTAGGTTCTCCTGAAACCAGGGAAGATAAACAGTGGACAAGCATGGAAGATTATTTCTGGTAGACAAAGTGCAGGACAGCACAGGGGCTCAATTTTCCTTCTGCAGGTCCCCTTAAAAATGGAAGGTCAAGCTCAGGCAGGACAGCTTGTCTTACTCCTAGTTTACAGGGCCACTGCATGCTAAAAAAGGCATATGCCACCCAGGAGGTAGGGGCTCCCACCTTGAACCTCCTGGCCAGGAACTTGTTCTTAATCTCCAGGAAGTTGCCTCTATTCATCTCTCCCTTGAAGGGTTCGTTGAGGATGGCGTAACGTGGATCATTCTGAATGTCTTGCCAACGGGCATAGCCATGACTGAGAAAGAGGAGCTCAGGCAAACAAAGGCAATGAAAACAAGGGAACACGCAGGCAAATATGATTGTATCCTCTGGGATGGGATGGGGAGATGAAAGGGGGGGAAAAAATCTTGTTCACTGCATCCTACCCACCCCATTAAGATCTTGACATGGAGCTATGATCTTGGTCAAGGTGTGTAAATGTGGGGCCAGCACACTAACTGTATTCTAGCCGCCACTCACTAAGATCCCCTTTACAGGAATAAGTCAGATTCCCAGAAAGGGGAGGGGGCATTCTACCAGGAAAGGATACTTTATTATCCCAGCCAGGAGCCAGTAGTCATGGCGCCGGTGCCAGATCTCATAGGTTTTCTTGGTGACAGTCGCTGCTCGTTCTTCGTTTTGCCACAAGGAATGCAACTCTGGGAATGGGAGAGAGACAACAAAGTCAAAAGGTATTTCACCAAAATGAGCACAGGCAGAGTAAGCATAGCTGCACTCAGGCTACTCATACCAGTGAAGCCACCATCTGCTATGTTGAACATGAAGCGTTGCTTCACTGCCTTTTTATGTCTCTCATCAATTGAGTCCTTCAGCATCTCCCCATTCTGTAGCATCACTACATCTTTCTTGTCATTGTCCTTCTTCTCCTCTGCAGACACAGGGAACCATTAGAGTGAAAAGCAGGGTACCACAGCAGCTACATTCATGAAGCACCCCCAGGAAGATGGATAATTAAGAGGGCTGGCACTATCCTGCCACACTCACCCTTCTCATCCAGGTTGATAGTTGGAGGTTCAGCAGGGGGTTCAGACACTCTCTCTTCAACCTTTTCCACATCAGCTACATGAGGAAAGTAGAACAGAAGCCATGAGATCCAGTCTGGCAGCGACAGAGGATTTACTGTTCAGTCTAAAACCTGGCCTGTTTCCTCCATTATAGCCCTGTGATTCCCATTTATGCTTAAGAAGTCTCACCCTAACAAAAAAGGATAGTCTCCATACAGCTCTAGGGTGCTGCATTCTGTTCTGGCCTCTTAACAACTTCCAACTGATACCTTTGCTTTCCATTTCCATTGGCTCCTCTGGTCTTTCCTTTGCCTCGGCTTCCTCTGGCTTTTTCTCCTCTGATTCTGGGGGGTTCACTGGGGATTTTGCCTCCTGCGGGAGCGTCTCCACAGGTTGGGGACACTGCTCAGGAGAGAAAGCTTGTTAATTCAAGGAGCGGCAACCACCAGTGGACAGAGCCTGTGAAACACCACCTACAAGCAGAAGCTGAAGATGGGGTGAAAGACATTTGAGAATGTCTTTCATACAGCAGAGGGTGGCTGTGGGAGAATAAGGTGCAGGACACAGGCAGAACAGAGCTGGCCTACTACCTCAACAGAGTGTCAAAAGGAGAGGAGGACTCCTAGAAATTCCAGAATCTAGCTCTGTTCCAGGCATGGGGGACAGACGGATGGACAACAACGGGCACAGCAAAGGAGACGCTTACAACAGTCTGAAACAAGCATCAACTCACTCACCTCCACTGCGACGTCTGCTTCAGCAGCAGCGAGGTTGGATTCCTTCTTAGGCTCCATGGGTTCCACTTGCTCCTTGATGGTGGCTCCCTCTTCCACCTTCGCTCCCTCTTCTGTACCGCCCCCACCCCAGACCAGCATATTTTTATATAAATAAAAAGATTAAAAAAATAAATGAAGATCAGTAAGCTCTGCCCCTCATTGCAGCATGGCACACTTCTCCCTTAGCTCCCACAAACTGCACCTCCACCCCTAACCTGAACCACAACTGGATCAGAACCCTCAGATGCCGCCCCCAAAAAAGGTCATGTTCTCTCCTGCCTTTAAGGGCATGCACATCTCTTAGGGCAGCCCTCCTAACCTGAGAGGCAAATTGATCTGCGTCCGCTCCAGGGTCCCCCCCACCACAGTTCTGGTGAGGGGAACTGCATTTGCAGGAGCAGGACATGAGGCTGGCTATATAAAGCAAAGGCTCTCACCAGGTGGAGGGATAGGTGCTGGTGTGTTAGGCTGCGTGTCTCCTGGTGTGGAGGGTGTGGGAGTCTTGGGGGAGGGTGAGCCTGGCTGCAAAAGCTTCTTGTTCTCC
Organism: Pelusios castaneus; assembly: GCA_007922175.1. Classification (NCBI taxonomy): domain Eukaryota; kingdom Metazoa; phylum Chordata; order Testudines; family Pelomedusidae; genus Pelusios; species Pelusios castaneus. Next base: position 999,531 of record ML685916.1, on the reverse strand, counting down.
TCTATCTCTGCCAGTTCTGGCATACTCCAGCGCCCATTCACATGCTCAAATTCCTGCACCTGGGCGAGTGGGAGGAAAAACACACATATCATGGGATAGATCACACTAACCTGCCCCTCTAACCAGGACAGACTGGGGCAGGTGGTCCCCTAGCCTGTGATGTCTTGAGTGGTCCCCAAGATAGGTGGGAAAGGAAGAGAACATCCATTGGCTTTGTCCACTGCATACAAGAGCTATAGGTTCCTGTGAGAAGAGGACCTCTGAGGAGAAAGGAATTATGTAGGGTAGAGGGAGAGTTTGGCATTTCTCCAACAAGCACCCACCTTTTTGCGTATGAGTGACATGACCCCAATGCGGGTGAGGACATGCTGGCGGGACAGCCCCTCCCGTGGAACTCCATCTGCGAAGGTTTCCGCACCATCTGCTCCTGGCTCACATAGATGACGCATGAACAGCGAGACATAGGCCCTGCAGCAGTATTAGATCAGCCTGAAGGTCCAAGACATAAGAAAAAGCTGCCCCGAGTCTCCTAGCCCCCTAATCATCTAAGTAATGGGCTCCTGGCTCAGACCCATAAGTGCTGCAGGACAATTCCTGAGCGCCTTTCCCTTGATTTAGGTTCTCATTAAGTTATTCCCCAATCTCCTCAAACAGGCTTCTTGCCCCTGGAGCGTGCAGCCCCTTTTATCCTTGAGCTCTCGGCTATCATTCTCATCCTTTCCCAGTAGGTCCAGATGCCACCTCCTCCCTTCTCTTGCCCAATGCAGACTCACTTGAACTCCTTCTCAGATTTGCCACGCAGGTCCCGGACAAGCCACTGGGTGGTGAAGGCATCCTGGGGCGGCATCCCATAGCGCATGATGGCATTGAGGAAGGCCTTGCGCTGGCGGGCATTGAAGCCTAGCACCTGCACGAATAAGGAGAAATTTAGTTAGAGCCCCATGTACACAGGGACTCAAAGGCCCTTCCTAAGGTACCACTTACTTCAATGTTCCCTCCCACACGGGCAAGAAGAGGAGGCAGGGGCTTGTCCTTGTCGTTTCTTAGGCCTTTGCGACTGGGCCGACGAGCAGCTGGAAGGAGACAAGAAAGTAAGGAGGTGCACAACGTACCATGGTGAGAACATGCACAGCTGTCTTGGCTGCCAGAGAGAGAGAGAGAGAATGTTGTCCAGGCTCCTGGGACACCTACCTTCAGACCTCTCATCAAAATCCTCATCTCCTTCCTCAGAGGCCACTGAATAATCTGACTGGTTATCTGACTGGTCATCCTGCCAATCTGGAGGAGGGGGAGAAAAAAAATAAATAAATAAAAAACAGAATGACAGATCCTAAACTTGCAGGTCCTGTTCCCTGCCACACAAAAAACTCCCCATGGGTGTCACTTCTGTACCTCTGTCCTCCTGAGAGCCATCATTGTAGTTGACCTGCTTGCGGATACGTTTGCCCTTGCCCAGGTTCCTAGCCAAGTCCTCCTGTTGCTGCTCATAGTGGTGACGCAGCAACTTCTCCCAGTAATCAGGGTCCACTGACTCCTCCTGTTTAATGATCTCCCGCTCTACCTCTTCTTCCTCCTGCTCCAGGGAGAGGGATAAAAGTAACAGCCCTGCATTTAAAGCCTTCAACCTCACAGGGACTAACTACCTGCTCAACCCTCTCCCACTTCCCAGAGGAAGCCCATCCACATCTGCACATCAGTTACATCCGTGCCGGTTTAACTCCTGCACCCTGGAATAGAAGAGGCAAAAAAAAAAAAAAAAACAAAAAAAAAAAAACCAAAAAAAAAAAAAAAAACAAACTCACCCCCATCTCCTCCTCCCGTACCACGTACTGGGCCACCTTGAAGGAGCTAAGGTACTCATTCATGCCCTGCAGCTCTGTGTCTTCAATTTCATCCTGATTTCGGTCCAGTAGTCGCTCGATTGCTTTGTCATCATAGTGGATGACACTGCTGTCCTCACCCTCTTTGCTTTCACCTGAAGAAAAGGAGTAGAGTCAGCTGGTGTTCAGACTCAAGGGGCTTTTGAGAGAGAGTACCATTCAAGGCCTCTCCATGAGGCAGCACTTGGCATCCTTGCCATTCAGAGGCAAAGCAGCATCCCCTGCCACACCCAAGCACTCACCACCCTCAGTGGCCTCATCCTTGAAGAGCTCTTCAGTGCCAAACTTCAAGATGTCATCAAGCTCCTGCTTGGACATTGAGCCTGTCTTGGAGCCCAATCCTGGCCTCACCACCAGATGTGTCAACATCATCTTCTTCTTGGCCACCTGAGTGATACGCTCCTCCACTGAAGCCCGTGTCACAAAACGGTAAATCATCACTTTCCTGTTCTGTCCAATCCTATGTGCACGGCTGAAAGCCTGAGGGGAGAAGGTGCACTCAGAACCCCAAAACCAAATTGGGCACAAAGAGTCTGACTTTGTTTACATAACCCTGACCTTCCGGACTGCCCCACTTCAATTTCCTGCAGGTTTCCCTTGGGACCAGCCTTTGCTGCCAAATCCCTTCCAGTTGCCTCTTCCTCACTTAGTGCTTGGTTTCTCCACAGTTATGTCTCCTTCCCTGCCCAACCACGTACAAACTTCCTTCCCTTCTCCCCCCCCATTCCTAGGCGTCACCCACTAGTGACTTCAGTGCCATCCTATAGTCTCACCTGAATGTCATTGTGTGGGTTCCAGTCTGAATCATAGATGATCACTGTGTCTGCTGTGGCCAGGTTGATACCAAGTCCCCCAGCTCGAGTGGAAAGCAGGAAGCAGAACTGCTGCGCACCAGGAGCTTTTGGTGATGGAGGGAAGAAAGGGAGGAGAACAAATGGGTGGGGGAAGGAGACGAGAAAGAACATTAGATTCAACTTCACAGACACATCACATCTAGTCCCTCAGCCCCACATGCAGTTTCAACCCTGGAGCCTAGAAATGGAATAGCAGAGTGCAAGAGCAGATGTTTGGGGCTCTAAGCATTGTGAGGTGAGGGAGAGTTCTCATGTTCTAATGTATGTACAGAGTTCCATACCATTAAAGCGATCAATGGCCTCCTGGCGCATGTTCCCTGTGATCCCACCATCAATCCGCTCATATTTGTACCCTTCGTGTTCCAGGAAATCCTCCAAGAGATCTAACATCTTAGTCATCTGAGGACAGGGAGAGAAGAAAGCTGAGCAGGAGGATACCAGCTGGATTGCTTCCCCTCTCACACAGACAGTTCCCTGCCTCTGGGAGAAAGTGTCCCATTACCTGTGAGAAGATGAGCACCCTGTGGCCTCCTTCCTTGAGGTTCTTCAACATCTTCTGGAGCAGGAGCAGCTTGCCAGATGCCCGGATCAGGGCACTACCATCATACATCCCGTTTGGCATCTTTGGAGCTTCCTGTGGGAGGAATTGCAAAAGCTCAGCATCATTTTTTGTTCAACTGTTACCTTCCAGTTTCGCTCCTACACTCCCATTTGATTTCTCTGCCTTCCACTCTCAACTCTACACTCATGCTTACTGCACCTATCCTCCCAACCTTTAGTGACCCCTGCAGGAAGACATCCTCCTCCCTCTCCCTGGTTTGCCACATGGAAGGGGCTGCAGAGGGAAATAAAGGACAGGCCAACCAGGCATTCCAAACCCAAATTAAGATACAGAACACCACAGAGAGAAGAGAAGGATAGCTGCTCCAGGTGCAAGGAAACTCAGGCTCACCCCATATGATTGGCAAGGGGCCTTGCACAGAGGAGGCTTGAGGGACTAGAACATACCACAGCAGCCACGGGAAAGAGGTAGGGGTGGTTACAACATTTCTTCAGATCCATGACCACATTGAGCAGGGAGACCTGGTTGCCACCACCTCGTGCATTCAGTGCCTCGAAGTTCCTCGTCAAAATGTATTTGTAGTATTTCCTGTGAAGAAAGAATCTGAGTCACTAAGCCTCCCATCACAGAAGGTCTGATAACCTCCTGCCTGCCAAGTTTGCATCAGCTCTGCTCCTAGCACTAACTCAGCAATGCTTCCCAGATAGCGCTTCCTACATGCCCTGCCAGTGACTGCCATTATCCCTCCATCCCTTACATGAGAGCGTGCAAGACCATTTCTCTCTGGTATTTTCGATCCCACCTAGCATGTACAAAGCAAATGGACATAGAGAAAACATAAGACCCTCCACCCTCCCATACTCACTTCTGCATGGGGCTCAGCTCCACTCGGACAATGAGTTCAGTCTTGGAGGGCATGTTCTTGAAAACATCAGCCTTGAGGCGCCTCAGCATGTGTGGACCCAGCATGTCATGTAGCTTCTTGATCTGATCCTCTTTGGCAATGTCTGCAAACTCTTCCAGGAAGCCTTCCAAGTTACTGCAGGAGAAACGAGCACTCAGACAGAGCAGGAGGCACAAGAGAAGGAGATGCAAGTCCATGGGGACATAAATGGGGTGGGGGAAGGGAATAAGGAGGCAGACTCATCCTGCGTCTGCATTACAAGACATACTGAAATCTTTCAGGCGTCAGGAAGTTGAGCAGGTGGAACAGTTCCTCCAGATTGTTCTGCAGAGGGGTTCCTGTAAGCAGCAGTTTGTGCTGGAGGGAATAACCGTTCAGCACCCGGAAAAACTGGGAAAAGAAGAAAGGAAGAGAGTCAATGGACTCATCCAGGTAGTCTGCTGGTCCCCCCCTCACCCCTGCAAATATAAGACACTGATTCTGGAAGGAATTTTCCTGTATGGCACACTCTTTTAAGCCAGGGTTCAGCTTCTGCAAAAATCCTAGGTACTGCATCTCCTGGCCAGTGTCATTAAAGGCTGATCTCACTCACACATTGCTTGTACAGTTACTCCTCAAACCTGCCTGGGTGATATCCTGCTGCAACAAATTCCCACAAAGTCAGCTGCTGTATGTTTCCTTTATGCCTTTTCAACGGTCAACTCTTCCAACCAGCCAGGCTTCTAAAGGCTGGCATACTGTACACTCTAGCGCCTCTTAAACTGCAATCCTTCATTCCTTCAGCACCCTCTTCCCTCAAACTGTTTAAAGAGACCTGGCCAAGTAGCTCTTCTAACTATTACTGGCAAATTTTAATCAACTGTCAATACTAGGGTAGCTCTAGAGGACTGGAAAAGATATAAGGCTGCGTCATTATGTATAAGCAGTAAATACGGAATGATCCAGCTAACAGGCTGGTTTACCCAACAATCAGTCCCAGGCAAAAAACACGGCAATACGGACATGGTACTCAGAATTAAACAAGACTCTGTGACAGTCAACCTGGTTCTATGAAAAATAAAACTGTCAAACAGACTTGATATTTTGAAATTAAGTTTATTGACAAAGATGATTAAAAGTTAGAATTCTAACAAGCCAATGAAGTCCATATGAAATGCATCCCTAAATGTTACTTTGTAGAGAATTGTTCTGATGGGGATCTGTTGTTGGTTCAGTATTATTAAAAAGCTTTATTAATTATCTGGGAGAAAGTGTAAAATTGTTGATGAACTTTGTAAATAATAGTTTGGTAGAATGATAAATGATGGGAATGCCATTCATGCAGAACAAACTGAATTACTAGGAAAACTGGGCTCCAACAAGCATTTTAATATAGCCAAAGGGAAGGTCATACATCTAGAAACCGGGAACAACTATCAGACTTAGAGGATGGGAGGCCATCTTAGAAACCAGTGACCAATAACGACTTGGGAGTCATGGTGCATAATCAACTAAACTTCCAATGAAACACAGTAATGAAGAGAACCAACATGACCCTTTGTATAAAAACAGGAATATCGAACAGATGTGGAAAAGTAGATAGTAAAACTTCTATATGCAACATTGATGAAAACGTCCCTGAAGCCTCCCTGTCCGCACTTCAAAAGACATTGAAAAAATTGGAAAGCATTCAGAAGACACCTACAACAAGGATTTGAAGGCTGGAAAACCTGCCTTGTAACAAAAGCCTTTGAAGCTAAGTCTATTTAGCTTATCAGAGAGGTAAAGAGGTCTGTAATAATCTATATAAGGAGTAGATTTCCAGTTGGAGACAGCTCTTATATTAGAGTCAAAAGCATAAAAAGATCCAGTTCCTGGAAGTTAAAGCTAACTAATTGAAATCAGAAACAAGACAAGTTTTTAAACAATGAGCTCATTAGAACAGCTTAGAAGGGATGTCAAATTCTTTATCATGTAAAGTCCTTAAACCAAGATTTTATCTAAGACATTATGTAGCTCATCTAAGAATTATGCTCTTAATGAGGAATTACTGGGAGACATTCTTTGTCTTGTGTTATGCAGGAATTTAGACTAAAACAATATCTGACCTTAAAAAAAAACAACAAATCTCTAGCACTCTTTCTGTACCTTTGATTGGTTGTTCTTGAGCCGGTGAGCTTCATCCACAATGAGACAGGCCCAGTTAATGGAACCCAGAATGGCCATGTCAATTGTGATCAGTTCATAGGAAGTGAGCAACACATGAAACTTCACTGATGCTTCCTTCTGCAAGGACAAATGAGAATTTAGACACAGGGAAGGAGAGGCACAGCCCCAGGTCAGAGCAGCAGGGGCTGGATCTGTGTTTCCATCAGTCTGCCCTGATCATTCATGATTTCAAGAATCAGTGTGTTAATATTAGTCACTGGATGTGTCCAACTTGGAACTACCTCATTTTCCTCCTTAACAGCCATGTTCAGTTAGATATAGGATTCTCCTCCACAAGTTAATGTTTAGGGAGGCTGCTGTATTCTTGCCAAGTATGATTCAAAAGAAGTTCAATGGTTTAGAAATGGGTGATAAGAGGAAAGGAAAATGCTAGGGAAATGGACAATTAATAAAGAACAATTTGGGATGGGAGAGGGAGAAAAGCAATGCTGCTTATTGGCCAAAGAACTAAATTCACTCCATACAATTCTGGTTAGTGACCATGCTAAAAATAACTTCATTGAGCTTCAAACAAACACTCATAGAAGTCAACATGATTCATATTTTCATTGTCACTCACAGTGAAAGCTGAGGAAATCTAGCTTCCCTATACTGCTATGGAAGCTCTGAGCAGCAACATCACTAATCACCATGCTGACTGTCTATGGTAGGCTTAGCAAGGCAAGCAGTGAATGTAAAGGCTCTTTTCAAATAGAAGGGTCAAAAGTTATTTACCAGGAAAGCTAGAATTCTGCAGAAACTAACAGCCATGGTGAGGAAGGTTCTCTACCTGTCAGGGAATGAGGGGTGGGGGATTTCCAGCTCACTAGTCAGGTACCACTAGTGTCACAAGAACTGGCCCAGAGCTGCACACTGTGTTCGAATTTAATACTTTGCTCTTACCTAGTGCTATATATCATCCATCAGCCCCTGTTAGCAGCCACTCTCACTGAGCAAGGCCCAGATCAGAATCGGTTTCTAGAGGCTTACGTCCTCATACCCCTCCGTCCTCAAGCCTTCAGAGCCAGCCCAGTCTGCTGTAACCTGGGGCTCAATGGGAAGCCATTTAAGAGCATCTGTACCTTCATCCTGGATGCCTTCTTGCCCCCACGGATGGCATGGTCCTCGAAGGAGAACTCATTCTCCCGGATGATGGCTCGACTGTCCTTGTCCCCAATATAGGTCACCACATACATGTCTGGAGCCCACATCTCAAACTCCCGCTCCCAGTTGATAATTGTGGAGAGTGGGGCGCTCACCAGAAAGGGTCCCTTTGAGTGGCCCTGGGGACAAAGTCATCAGGAGCATTAGAGAATTGCATCCCATCAAGGCAGGAGAGCATCCCCCTAGATGTGGGTGTCCCCAGCCATTTTTGCCCCTCACCTCTTTGTACAGAGAGTACAAGAATACAGCTGTTTGCACCGTCTTGCCCAACCCCATTTCATCAGCCAAGATCGTGTCTGTTCCTTGTGTCCAAGAGAAGCGCAACCAGTTCAGCCCCTCCAGCTGATAGGGATGCAAGGTCCCTCCTGTTACATCAAGGTACTCTGGCTGCCGGTCATACTTCACTGTGGGCTAGAATGGAAACGGGGGGAGGGGGTGTTGAGTCCCTTTGCATCAATCAGACAAAAATCAGCCACCTAGACTTGTGTTTCTTATGCCTCCGGCTCCAGCTTGCCTCTCTAATTCTAGCACAGTAGTTAACGCAGCAGCAGGACAAGTCCCCAATTCTCAGTGCCACATGTCTCAGCTGGCCCTGAAGGGCCTTTCTTCTGAAAAGCTCAAACACTCTTTACAACAAGCCAAGCGGTCCACTCCCCAAGTGGCAAGGTGAAATGAATTTGAATGCACTGTATCCATTTCCCTTCCTCTTTAACCCAATAAGGGGCTCTGGACACAGTATCCTTCTACCTTCATTTTAGTAATTTACTGACATGTCAGATGCAACCGCTTGAATCACTGGTGGAAGTGAAAAAACATGCCTCCCACTCTACCCCTGAAGATGCAGGTGTCTCACATATCCCAGTACCCACTCGACTCTCAAACAGGGAGCAGTAACTTACATCCACCGTGGGTGTGTCTGGGGGCCTTTCCAGCTTCCGAATCTTCACCTTCTTTATCTTCTTGCCAGGCCGACCTTCTTCACCTCTCATCAGTTCCCTGTACAAAGGTAGCCCCACCCAAAGAATATGAGTTTTATGGAGTTTGCAGGTGACACCAACTGGGGAGGAGCTGCAAATACCAGGGAAGACAAGGAAATGATCCAAAGTGGCCAAGAGACTAACCAACCCTGAAACACACCGCAAGGTAGGCAAAGAGCATCTACTTGAAAGCATAAGAAGTCAGTAAGGGCAGAACGATTCCTTGATCTGCTTGGTATTACAAATCCAATAGAGATCAGGGATTGGGAACACACCCCTTTCCTCTACCTTGCTTGTAGTTCACGTCAATTCCCCCACCCACTTACCTGTGATTCCAATAGGCCTGCTTGTAGAGATCATAATCTTGCACCTCCACATCCTCACTCTCCCAGGAAGCCTGGTCATAGGGCAGGTCCCTCCATTTAATCAAGTAGTGGACATTCCCCTTCTTATCCACGCTGTAGGGAGATACACGGAACAGTAAATCTCATGTATAGGAATCCCTCTTCCCTCAATCAACTCTATGCACAGAAAGGAGGTAGGAAACAGAAGGGGAAAGAGTAAGAGCAGCCAAGTCTATGATCCCCAGCAAAACTGAAGTCAGAGCTCCAATCCCACCCTTACCCACAGAAGGGGATCTAGTTGATCCCATCACATTAGGAACAAAGCCACCAACCCTGCCGTACCTGTAATGGGAGACCACCTTTTTTCCTGCCAAGCATGGCTGCTATCTGGGGGCTAGCCTACATTTAAACTTCTAGCAGCTGAGCCACTGTAAGAGCGCATATGCAGCTGCGTTATGTCAACGCGAGAGAGCTCCCCCTTAGACATAATAGCCACCTAAACGACCGGCAGTGGCTGTATCAGTGGGAGAGCATCTCCCACTGACAGTGTTGGACACACTAGCGCTTAGGCCAGCAAAAGATCTGTAGCTTCTGGAAAAAAACCCAAAAAAGCACACCCCTGAGCGATGAACGTTCTGCTAGCACAAGTGCTAGTGTAGACAAGGTCTGGGGTTAGGGACTCAGTGGTTCTCATCACAATAGGTATCCCTTTCCATGGCTGAGAATTCAGTGGACCCTGTCTGCTTCATGCACTTGAGAGAACCCCTGCTACTGCTGTAAGCTGGAATCCAATGGATCTTACTGTGACAGACCTTTGCTTCCTTCCTCACCTGTGGTTCAGGATCCGGTGGATCATCATCCACTCAGGCTTGATCCCGTAGCGATAGAAGCGTTCCTCCATTTCAGCAAATGTAGGATCCTTGTTCTTTCGCTTGCGGCTCTTCTCCTCCTCACCTCCAAAGTCCCCTGAGGGTGGTTCATCCATATCATTCTTACGCTGGTAATTTCGGAACATCACTTGGCAATGCAACTCCAACTGGAGCCAGGACAGAGATATGGTTAGTGTGGCTTCGCACATTCCTCCCCCTACAGGTGTAGTTGTCCATCCCCATAGGCAAGCCCAGAGCCCACTAACCTGCAGCTCAGACACCCATGAACAGTGCCAATAGGACATGCCCTGCCATTTGACGAAAAACTGCCGCTCCGGCCGACCCTCCAGGGGTTTGGGGGAAGGAGTGTTAGGGTCTGCATCAGCTGGTCGGGGCACTGGAGTGGGTAGCGGAGGCTGGCCCCACTTCCAGGTCAAGATCTTCTGCACCTTCCCCTTCATAGATGGGCACTGGAGACGAAAGAGAGAGGTGGTTATGCCAGAATTTAATAGAACCCATATTTCCCTCCAACATCTGTACCCTTGAGACACATGCCAGTGGATTTTTCACATCATCCTTGGCCATGGCTACACCAAGCCACATAGATTTTACGCTCTGTCTCCTCAAAGCCTATGGTCCTTGAGTATGGTCTGCAGCTTTTCTCTGAACTTTTGCTAGTTTGTCAGTGTTTTCCCAGAACAAAAGAGCCCTCTGCCAAGCGCAGGGGTGGGGTTGATTCCCAGAGCCATACAAATTCATATCGGAACATAGAAACTGCTGGGCTGATCCAGCCCAGGGTCTGCCTAGTGCATAAAGGACCCTTCTTCCCAACTTGTCAGAGGCTGCAATATGCACTGAATCAGTAGAGCTGTCATACTTTTCATAACTGTGGATGCCCTCATCATCCACGTATACATTCAACACCATTTTAAAATTCTTTTTAGTGGTATCTAGTGGCAATGAAAGTCTATCCTCTCTGTGGTAGAATAAGTCTTACACTGGGGCCCAAGACCATATAGCCCCTTCTGGGAAAGCCGGAAGAACAGTTACATCCCTAAGGGAACAATGCAACCCTGAGGCAGGAGGAGCACCACGCTCTGCGAAGATGGGGCAAATAGGGAGAGCAAAGACTCACAGTACAGCGAGGGCACAGCCATTCCCCATTAGGAATCTCTGGCAGTGGGGGATTTAAGCAGTGGATATGGTAGGAAGAGGGACAAGCATCACAGCAGAGCAGTTCTCCTCCATCCTTGCAGACCCGGCAGAACTCCATGTGGTGGTCATCTTCCTCCTCAGGGTCTCCCACAACATCCTCCAGTATCTCCTCACCTTCAGAGTTATCCTCTTTTGCCTCCCACTGAATTCCCTCCTTCTCCTACAGTGAAGAAGGAAACTATTAAGACCAGGATATACAAAGCCCCCATCTGGACACAAGAGCCTTTCACCACCTCTTCAACTTAGCTTTCTGCTCCAGAAGGGAGTACAGAACCACTTCCTTCACGGTTCTCCCCTTGGGTACTCACACAATGTGGGCAGCTCCATTTGCCCTCTGGAGCTTTCTCCATGTCTGGGTCCAGGCAGACCATGTGGTAGGCACGGGGACAGGTATCACACAGGATGATTTCTCCTCCCTGCTGACACACTTCACAGTAGTCCTGGTGGTCTGTCTCATAGCCATCCACAGCCACTGTGGAGTCATCTTCACCTGGAGAGGGAGGAGTTGACAGTTACACATCACTGCAAGCCACTGGCAGGAACAGAAGTCCTTCCTGCAGCAGTTGGGATACCACACCACATCAAAAAGCTATGTGAGGACAGAGACACTGCTCCAGATCCAGACAAAAACGGCTACGGTGCAGTCAGCTTCTGCACCCACAGCAGCCAAGGTGAGTGGAAACAGGAGGTGGCAGCAAGGCAAGCTGTTGCCAACCACAATGTTTCTAAGTGTCCCTTCCAGAACCCTACACAGGATTGCTTCTCTCAGTCCCTCCTTCAGAAATCAGACCCCCTCAGTGCTAGTTGTGGGTCAGACTCAAGTTCCCTTCTCTCCCAGTGTACTTTGATACCTTTCTTTTTCCTTTTCCCAGCCTTGAGTTTTTTGCGGCTGCGGCTGCTGCGGCTGGTGGAGCCATCAGAAACAGAGTAGCTATTGATGCTAGCATCATCAAAGTCTGACTCCACATCCAGATCCTCATCTTCACTCTGGGGAACAGATGAAGAAAGTATGGTAAGTCAAGCAGTTATGGTCTATACCTACTAGCCTTCTGCACCCCTGGACCATCCTCATGCATTGCAGGTTGGGAAGCATGGAGCTGGTCAACTGCAAGTTTGTCACCACCAGTATATCAGCTCCCCTTACTGGGGAGAAGGAAAGAAGAGTCACTCACTGATGATCTCTTACGCTTGGAGCTAAATCCTCCCAGTTTGATTTTCAGAGGAGCCACCTTTTTGGTTTTGGGTTTCTTGATATCAGGAACACGAGGACTGGCCTTGGGCTTCCGCCGGGCATTGGGTCCTAGGAGTTAGAGAGATGGTGACTCTCTGTCTCAATCTCTAGCTACTAAATTTCACCTCTCATTCTAGTTTTTCATCTCACCTTTGCCCTCCTTGGTCTTAGCCTTACGGAGTGGCACATCAACAGGGGGCTGGGGCAGGACAGCATCCACATTGGCCACCATACTCTCCACCACAGCCACAGCTGCAGCCGCTGCAGCTGCCACAGAGGCCCCCGAACTGCCCTTGAAGGGGTTGTTAGTGCTGAACTCCCGCCACTTGGCCCCCAGCACCATCATCATCTTCGATACAGCTATCTTCGGGTTCTTGGCAGCTATAAGTGGCCTGCATGGGAGCAAGGAGGGAGTGTTATTGAATGGACCCAAATACAGGATCTCCCCCTTCTTACTCCAGGAACCACAATCCTGCCTAGCCCCAGGGTTACTAGCTGCTGTCACCCTCCTGAGGGGGGAAATATTCCTGGCTCTGGGAATGGAATGATGTCTACATTAGAGCAGAAGGGGGCCTGAGTATATGGACTTGCGTCTCACAGCTTTACCACTGACAGCAAGGCCATGGGACCAATCACTTCATTATCTCCATTCCCTTTGCCTGTAAACTGTGAGTAATTGTCACCAAAAGATGGGCATTTAATGTCTAAAATGCTTTGGTGTCTTGGGAACAAGGCTATTTTGTCATGTTTCCCTTCTACTCCAGGCCTCCAAAAGCCCCATCAGCTCAAAACTTACCTGACAAACTGACTGAAGGCCTTATAGTTGGTGAGAGTGCGGTAATCCTCCTCAGTGAAGATATGATCGATGTCCTCCATACCCCAGTCTTCCAGGAGCTGAGCAGATGATTTGGGTTCCTATGCGAAGGGGGACAGGTGGCAAGTTCCAGGGCAATCAGACACAATGGAAAGGGGTTTAACCTCTATATACAGCAGGAGAGCCCATCAGTTTGAGTGGGAGAGTGGTGGGAAGGGGAGAGGAGAGGGATGACAACTCTAGGTCCAGGGATCCCACTCCAGGTCCAGGGATGAGGGGAAGTATTTAGGGCAAGTCTAACAAGCAGGACAGCCCCTCTGTATAAAGGGACATTGTGATAGTCTCTCCAGGTCAGATCTATAGGATGGAGTGTGGCGACAGGCAGCCTCTCACCTTTGAGTCATCATCTTCCTCTTCTTCCTCTTCCTCCTCCTTGCGCTTGGCTTTGTTTTTCTTCTCTTTCTTGGGCCCTAATTTCTTCTTCTTCTTCCTCCCAGGGGTGTAGTCACTGCCCTCACTGTCTGAGTGCAGCACCTCCTCTTCCTCCTCCACAAACTCATTCCCCTCACCAGAGCTGTCCCCCAGCTGGGGGAAAGGGGGAAGAGAGAAGATCAGGCAGCTGTGAGAAGAGACCCGAGAGGAGCATTCACCACACCCTCCCACACACTCCAGGGGCTCAAACCAGGGGTCACTGCTTCAGGCTGTGCAGGAAAAGAAGTGATCCCCTGCGGGCCCAGCCTTCAGAGCCTGTTCCATGGCACACAATCTCCCCTTAATTCCTCACCTCTTTTTTCTGGCGCTTGCTAAGTTTGGGTACTTTTGGTTCCTTCAGCTTCTTGGGTTTCTTCTTCTTTTTGATTTTGGGAGTTTCAGTCTCTGATAGAAGCTCTTCCTCCGGCTCCTCTTCAGGTTCTGGAGTGGACATGTAGGCAGGGAAGAGCAGAAGAGTTAGGAAGCACTGATGGAGATCAAAGTGCCACCATCAAGCCCCGGGCTTAGCTGCACAATTCAGGGGGTGCTGCATAACAGCACACCCCGCTGCCCACATACAGCTCAAGTGCTTGCCACACACATTCATCTTAGCCCCACCTAACAATGTCCAGTAACAGACTGATCATGCCATACTGAAGCAGGGAACATTAAAAGCTACTAGACCCTCATACTACCCGCACCATCTCCCCCCCCCCCCCCAGTTGTCCCACTGCCCCTTCTCCAAGCAAAGCCACAGTTCATTTAGCAGGTTAGAAATTTCCTGCCCCCAGCAAGCACAGTAAAAACAGAGTTCAGAGTTGCTGGACACATGCAGAGGACTCGGTAGCCAGAGATACAGGTTGTCTCAAATAGCAAGGGAGGAAAAGAAATACATGAAACCCCCAGGGATGAAAGCAAGGGCTCTACCCCAGGGTCCCCAGAAGAAACCACTATAGCACAGGGGCCCTGCAGTAACAAGCAGGGAACAAAACAGTCAGCTGCAACTTGCTCTTCCCCTCCCATCTAGGTAACTCACTCAGCAGATCCTTGCCTCAGGAGCCAGCCCACAAGCACCTCTTTCCCCGGCACCACAACCAGCAGGCTCAGTTCTTTGCTGCAATGCATGCCAACTCTCCCCCACCCCCACCACACATTCCCATCTGTGTTCCCTCCCCCACCCTCCCACACAAAGCCCAGAGGGGAACGGACAACGAGAGAGACAGCCCTTTCCTTTGTGACAGGATCCACAGCAGCCCAACCACTCACCCTCCCTCCCCAGCCACCCCACCCATTACAGAGCCAGAGTTACTCATTCTCCCTCCAGGGGAAAATGGCCTCCTGACCACAGAAGTGAAGCAGGATGGGAGAAGCCGCAGTTCACAGCAGATGCAGTCACCAGAGAACAAGAGGCAGCGGAGAAGATGTTCAGGATGGAGTCCTGTCACCCTTCTGCATTCCCAATGGACACAAGCACATCCCTTTCCAGCAGTATTTGCCCCATCATATCTACCAGCATGGGCCACATATCCTTTCCTTCCAACCACTCCTGATTTAGGGCCCTCTCGTCCCCATCCCATCCCACCCAGTACATTCCATGGGGCGCTTAAATTCCTGGTGATTTCCCTTAACAAGACTCCCTGCTCCAGCTTCCCAAACGCTCAAGTGCTGGCTGGATAATTCTAGAGCTCGTTTCTCTTGGTTCAGCCTCACCCTGTTCCCTCTAGTTCTCTCCAAAGTCATGGAGGTACCAGGTGAACCTTAAAACAGACCAGCCATAATAAAAGCTACATCACAGGAGCACTTTGTGAAATTTAGACTCGTATTCATAACCCACCACTACAGGATGCACATCATTCCTATTTTATAGAGTGACAAAATTAATTGTACACCATATATGTCAGCAATAAAACTGGAAACAGAACCTGAGAATTGACTCCCAATCTTCAGAGCTCTAACTTGGTCCCCATTTCCTGTACAGACTCAAGTAATAATGAAAACCAGGTATGAGGCCTGAAGAGGCAACTACCAAGAGAACCACATCCCACTAGACTCAAACTGCACAGGCAATAGAGCTACTGACACAAAACACAAAAACAGGGCTAAGGTGAACAGTGAAGACTGATCCATGGGAAGCTTGGAGAACAGGGTGTGGTGAAGAAAGAAAGTGGGTCATGCAATAGCCCTAGGCACAGTTTCCTCTGGACCATCAGCAGGTCTGAGCTCCCAGAGGGATAAGAGGAAAGCCAGATACCTTGCCCTCTCACATACAGTTTCCTCTCCCAGACATGGCACATACACCTTGTAGGCACTCAGGTGCCCCATTAAAACCAGACTCTCTGCCCTATGACTCTCCAACAGCCCATACTAGCTTGGAATATAAAAATCTATCTCACCAAGGTCTGCAACCCTCAGCTTTTTAAAAAAGGACACAATACAGAGACCAAAATATTCTAATCAGACACACACCCAGGGCTCCTAATAAAACTTCTCTCTGCACATCTTATACATGCATCACACATTCAAAAGAATAGAACAAACCCACTACCAATGCCTTTTACATACTGCTTGCCGTCAACACCGTACAATGCTATCTGTACCTTGGTGCTGGGGGATGCTGTTAGTCAGCAGGATCTCCATCTCCTCATCATCACTGCCAGCAGAACAAGGTGATGGGGATCCAATGCCCGATGCCATGCCCTCCAAATTGGGGTACCTGGGCTCTGACAGCTTCGGCAGCCTTGTCTCCTTCCTGCCAGTCAGGCCAGTATCTTAATGGAAAAGCAAAAAGTTAGTATGATAATTAGAGTGAACCCACACACAATCATCCTGCCTGAGCGGTGACCTAGGTGAGAAGGCATTAAAGAACATCTGTAGGACTTTTAGAAAGTGCAGGACCCCCCCAGTAAGGGCAGGGTAGGAAAAGTGGAAATGCTGAGACTGGGCAATAGTTTAGGGTCCGGATGAGAATGGTTTTGTAACCACGGGCTCTTAAACTGTGTCCTTAATTCATTTCATGCAAAGGGCTGGCTCTCAGTAGACCCTGGCCCTGTGCTGCCAGGTTGCAACCAGTGCTATGGGGCACGGCTGGGTGACATTTAGCCCACTGGCTGCCAGTCGGTTCGAAGCAGTTAACACCTTTGTCACAGCGACTCCGGGTGCTCCCGAACTTTTGCACGGCTCGCAGCTCTGCAGAGTCAGCCGCGGCTGAGCGACAGGCGGGCACAGCGTGGAACAAGTGCCCGGGGAGCAGAGCAGCCAGACTCGCCCTCCCACACCCAGCGGCCGGCCCCCAGCTCACGTGAGACAGGGGCGCAGTACACACCAGCCGGGGAGGGAAGGGGGGCGCGAACCCACAACGAAAAATGCCTCTTAGGACCGCGGGGACTGCAGGGCGGCCCCAGCACCGGCACTGTGCACGGTCGCACAGCCAGGGAGCCCCACCACGCCCCCGGGGGCCGGGCAGAGCAGGGCCCCCGGATTTCGCGCAGAGAAAACAAAGGCACAGCAAGCCCGTGGCAGGCACCGCGCGGGCTCCCGGCGAGCCTGGCTGTCTCCCCCGCGCGCGCACACCCGGGGGGGGCGGGGGCGGAGCGCAGCACGCGGCCACCCCGGCCCCTCGCGGGTGGGGGGAGGGGGCGCAGCTGCGGGCTCTGGGCGCGCGGCCAGGGCCGGCGGGCGGGGCGGCAGCGAGCTGGTCTGCAGCGAAGCCTCGAGCCGGGCCGTTCCCCGGGGGAGGGGCGGGGGGCGTCTCTCTCCCAGCCGGGCCGGTCACTGCAGCGAGGCTCCGGCGGGGGCGGGGGCGGGGAGGGGGCCTGGATGCCCAGCGGGGACACAAGGCGGCCGGGCTGTGGCCGGCGCCCCCTGGGGATCGGGCTCCCGGGGCGGGGAGTGGAGGGCAGGACCCGAGGTCGGGGGGCGCGGCGGCGGCAGTCGGTGTCTGAGGGGGCTGCGTCCCCTCCCCGCGCCCTGCCCTGGGGCGCAATTTGGGCGTGGGGGGTCGTGCCCCGTGCCCGGCCCCTCGCCTCACCCTGCTCGCCCCCGGCTCCTCTCTCGCTGCTGCCGCTGAAGGGAAAATGGCCCCGGCTCCGGCACCACCTCTTAAAGGGGAAAAAACCCGGCCAGGCCCCTCCCCGCTCCCGCTTCCAGCCCATAATATGTCCAGACACCTCGGCAATGGGTCCGCCCCCGTCACCCTGGCAACCCCCCAACTGAGACATCCCATAATACTCGCCCTCCCTTCAGAACTCCCTACTCACTGGCCAGCCCTGCATCCCATAATAGTCACCCCTCCCATCAGGAACATCCCATAATACAACAACCCTCCCTCTGAGAAACATCCCATAATAGTCTCCACACACCCCCTCACTCAAACAGCCCATAATACTAATCCTTTACTAAAATGTACCATAATAGTGCCCCCTCCCGCATCATCACCCTGTCTCATTGAGATAACCCATGATATTTGCATTCCCCCCACAGATATCCACACTCAGCCCCAAGCAACCCATAATATTCCCTCCTCCCCATCCCATTCCCCCTCCCTTACCAAGACATCCTACAATAATCTCCCTTCCTCCTTAAAATACCCCTTAATACTACACACTCACTGCCCCTTCACATCCCATAATAAGCACTACTCCCTCTTCAACTCCCCCACTGAGACATTCCATAACAACCCCCATAACATCCCATAATAGTTATACCCCAGACATATATCCCATCCTCCCCCTTCAGTCAGGCATCCCATAATACTTGCCAGGAGCCACTGTCCAGCCAGGCATCCCATAATACTCTCAGCAATTCTTAGCCACAACCCACAGTACTCACACTGCCTGCCTGCCCCCCCACTCCAGCCAGGCAGCCCATAATAGTCACATTCATGTGTTTCCCCCTCCACCCAGGCAGACCAGAAGGAACAGGGTGCCATCTGAATAGCCCACAGTACTCAAGCATGGAGACGAGCATCCTGTAGTAGTACCTACCACATCACCCGAAAGAAAATCTCGTAATAATACTCATGAGCCACACTCAGCATGCACCCCACCCCCACATCCCATCTACACAGACCATAATAACCACTGGGGGCACAGGGCCAGCCTCATATCCCATAATACTCTGGCACAGGCTGCCAGGATTCTTTGTTCCTCCAGATGATACAGACTCAACGTATCCCATAATGATCAACACCTCCCCAAACACACGCGGGCAGCTAGCCCATAATATTCACTTAACTCTACCTCCAGGCAGACATCCCATAATAACCTGCTCACCCCACTTTTCAAAGAGAATCAAGCATCCAATAATACAAATACACCCCCAGTAAAGAATGGCATCCTACAATACAGAAGAGCAATCCATGTGAACAATTCTGATACTCAAACATCCCTAACAAAGTCTAACATACTGTCCACCTGCTGATCCTAGACATGACCATCCCTTAAATTCATGGTATAACATAATAGTATCCATTTCCCCTCCATTATATGCATGGACTTTCCCCAATAGTATTTATCCTTCTTTATACTCACAAATATTCTATAATTGTGTCCTTCCCATAGTGGGTACATGTATGCATATGTGAACATCCCATAATACTATTCATGACCTTCATTATATACACAGACATCCCATATTACAATCTTTCCCCCTCTATTACGCACAAGGGCATGCCATAATAATATCCATACAACCCAAGTATACACATTGGTATAGTATCTAACTTTCCCGTTATAAACATGCACATCCTATAATATTGCCCTTCCCCTTTGTTGTACACACAGACATCCTATAATACAATCACTATAATCCCTTGCTATACACGTGTAAATCCCATAATAGCATCTATCCCTATTTATGCATACACATAGCCTGTAACACAAACCATCCTTCCATTATAAACACAGATACCCATAAAACTATCCATACCCCAGTTATACAAACTCCCCATATTGCTATCCATTCTTTACATTATAGACATGGACATCATGTACTATACATCCCCCATTATGACCACAGGCATCTCATGATACTAATCACCTTATATCGACCATAGACATTTCATAAAAATACACCAATTATACATATTCATAATTTTAATATGCACATCCAATAATACTTACATTCACATTATACAGTGACATTCCATAGTATATTCCAATCTTCATACTTATTGATAACCCATAATACTATCCTCCCAATTTACCATGACATAACACTGTCAATCTCCCTGTTATAAAGACAAACATCCTGCAGTATCCATCCCACCTAGTAGACATACAGATATCACATAATGCTTCCCATTCTTCATTATATATGGACATCCTATAATGCCATCCACTCCCCTCATTACATGTGCAAACTTCCCACAGCAGTGTCCATCCCTTTTTATAAACACAAATATCCTGCAATACTACTGAGACCTCCCTATTACACAGAGCCATCCAGTGACTATTTCTGTTATATATAGTCATCCTATTATACAATCTACTGCCATTCCCCTTTCATATTCATAGTCATCCCATAATGCTAACCATTTCCCTCCATTGTTTGAATCCCATAATACTACTTGTCGTCACTGTACACATCAACATCACATAATACTATCCATCTCCCCCCCGTTGATCCTCCATATACAATGCACGTACTTACATTACTATCAAAACCAGACTGCTCAGCCTAAAATACTATTTTACTACTCCCCAACTTGTACATCTGTAAATCCCATAATACTTTCCATCCACTTGTACCTACACATACAATATATCATTTCACCTCGTTGCTTCAGTTTCCCTTATATAAAGTGGGATAATATTACCCTTCCTTTAGCTGAGATCTAGAGGTAAAAAATGCTGTATAAGAGGTAAAGGATATTACTACTATGCATCCCCCATTCTATATATGGATATACTGTAATACTATATCACCTATTATAGTCATCCCATCCCCCACCATACATGCAAACATCCCATTCCATTTCCTCTTTACAAAATGCCATCCCATGCTCTCAAGGTAGTGGTTGGTTGAGGAGAACTGTGATAGCTCCATAGAATCTTTAGGAGTAGATCTAGTGATTAAAAGTAACACAGGCAGAATCTTAGATGGCCAATACCAGAGTTCTCTTTCTGGCCTGGTCTACATTACTGATGTAAAGCAGCTTAAGTGAAGGGGGCAACTGTGCTTCCGGCAGGAAGTTGAGAGCCTGGGGAAGCCAAGAGATTGCGGGGGCAGCTGCGCTCCCAGCTAGTCTCCTAGTTGGGAGCTGTGTGCAGAGCTGAGAGCCTCACACTGTCCCTCATAAGTCTGTGGAAGTACTCCTGGTGAGGACGCACACAGCCAACCCAAGGAGGGTAGCGTGGACATCAACCACTGCCAGAATCCTCAAGGTGTCTATGAATCGACCTAACTGGGCCCTGGTCCACACTGTAAACGCTTTTCGGTGGCAGTCAAATGGAGATATGTATGTTCCTTAAAATCACGTGTGTATCTCCCTTTGACTGCCTAAGCTTACCGTGGTATGTCCATTGCCTTGAGTCGAAGGGAAATACCCTCCCTTCGACACAGAGCTACTCCACTTGAGGTGGTGGTCTTCAGGGATCGAGCTCCTGATCGACTGTCTTCACAGACCTGCTCAGTCAATCAGAAAGTTCGATCTGACAGCAGCAAATTGCCCCTGTACGTGTAGACCTGTGCCCATGGACTAAGTTTGCAGTATAGACATGCCTTCTGTATACCCTATACTATCCGCCCCATTTAGGATTATGATCTTGGGAAAGTTATATACTGCCATGATATAACATAGGCCAAACAGTTATTCAACAGATATTATGGAGATTCTGGCACAGATGTTTCAGACTTTCCATATGCACTATAATAGCCAATGTTCACTGAAATCTTGGGTATTGACTATGTTTGAATATATTTTTCATGATTAATGGTAATTCTCTCCCTCTCCCCTGGTTATTCTTCATAAATTAACATTTCTCATTCAGCAGAAACCCTAACTCAGCCTGCAGTGACAACATGCAAAAACCACATTTTGGTTTAGCAAATTGTTTGTTCCCTGGTATTTCCTAAATTGACATTGTCCTCTGCTCCTGTATCAATTTTGAACTTGAGAAGAAATTCCTTTGTTATTAGGTAACAAATGGTCCATCACAGTAGGTTGAGGCCTGCTTGGAGTTGGAACAGGTCTCCAGTCCTGTGAATAAAGTACTCATATCCAGCCCACGTACAGGAATTTTGTCAACTTTGTAAACACCCAGGTTTAACCTTTGCTTAATCTGGCAAAGTAGTTTTTACCATTCTGCTTGTGAAAAACCTTTTTGTATGCTGGGCAGTTATCTGGGTTGTGCACCGTTTGCACAAGCCCATTTCATCTCTCTAAGTTTGTTTTGATTTCTAACTTTCTTGGGTTGATCCCTTGTGGACTATTTTCTCAATTAGTTATCATGAAATTCCTTCTTTATTGTACTGTCTCTTGTCATGACCTAGAGTTAAGATCTTGTTGCTTCTGCTATGCAGCACCTCTTCTTGTGAGTTCAAGTCAGAGTCTCTTTCCATCTTTAATCTGTAACACAGAAGACAATTTTGTCCTGGATCATGTAACTCATTATAAGCCAAATTCACGGATACTTGCTTTAACTTTAAAATCAGTAAGAAAATGTTCTATAGTTTTCCCTTCTGTTTGTGTGCTTGTTTATAATCCCAGAATTGATGTCTCTTGAACACTAAGTTGCTATATTTTTACAGTTGCTATATACTTTAAACTTTGCAATGTCCCCTGGACCATCACCACCAGTGAAAACAAAAATACTAAATATTTCAAAGTCTTATTCTCATATATTATGCAAAAGGATTGCTACTTGCATTTTCTGGGGCTTTGCCTCTGCTCCAGATGCAGCCAAATGTAGTGTGAACCACTACTCCCACCACTTCTAGTTTTCTGCAAGATTTCCACCTTAGGCTAGGAGTTCTAGGTAGTTGCAATTACCCATTTTGTTTCTCTGTTGTTGCCTTTCCTTTTTTCCTCTTTCTTTTCTCAAAGAGGCATTTCTGACTATGTAATGTCCCTGTTTGGCATCAGACATGGAGATAACTAACAAAATTGCCTACTCTTGTGGAGAAAAGATGTGAGCACTCAGGCCACATCAAGTGGTCACTCCTGGAGGAAACAGATACTTGAAGACCTACAGGGTGCATCTACACTTGTAAATTAAGTCAACTTAAGCAGCTGCTTAAGTCGACTTAAGGAAAAATTCAGTCGACTTTCTGCTTAAGTCAAATTTCTAAAGTTGACTTAAGCCAGTGTAGACGTGGAGTAAGTCAACTTAGGGGCTTCCAGGGCTTCCCCACTGCCCTCCCTGCCAGGGTGGCTGGCACAGGGAGAGCCTGGCATGCCCCCCCAAAGGGCAGGGCTCTCCCTGTCCCCCTTTGCCCCATTGCACCAAGGTACAATGGGGCAAAGGCTGAGCCCACTGGCACTTGGCAAGGGGTGCCCCCCCCCCCGCCACCGTGGTCCTGTCCCAGGTCCACCTAGCTCTACAAGTCGACCTAGGTGCCCAGTGTGGATGCTCTAGGTCGACTTTGTAGGGTCCCCTCAAAGTCAATTTAAAATTTAAGTGTGGACATGCTAAGTCGACTTAAATTATCAAGTGTAGACATAGCCACAGTGAGATGTGTACAAAATACAGGAGGGTGTAACCTGCACAGGACCAAGAAACACCTTGTGAACCAGAGAGTGCCTTGGAGGAAAAGGTTGCTGAGAATATAAATGCATTAGATATGCAGAGAATCCTATGACTCAAACAACATCCCCTATGAAACTATTTATTCGCAAGCATGACTATTGGTTTAATAAGCAGTAAAGAACAGTCGTAAAGACTGCTCCCAGTGGTGGGCCATGAAGTGGTGGGTGACCTCTGACCCCCATGCATTATTTGTTGAGTTACATGTTTGTGAGTTTAGCTGATCATTATAAAATATATTACAGGCATAGCTGTCAGTAACATATGTAGTTAAGTTTGACAGACACTTTCCTTTATAAATTGCTGTTTTCAGCTGCTTACAACTATGCCAAACTTTGACTATTTGGACTGAAATTTTCTAGGCCTAGTGTCTACCTTGGGCTAATCTTTATGTGTGTGTGAAAAATTCAGCAAACACCATTCAGACATTTCAGAGAATGAGATTAAGAAAAGTATGTTTTTTTGCCAATGTTAAAAAATTCTTGAAACCATTTAATTGAGAAGCTTTTTAGCAAGCAGAGACTTGAAATTTGGCAAGGGGCTTGCCCTGGGGTCACAGGTCATTTTTGTGAAAATCCAGACAAATGTGTAGCCCTATATCTTATTTACCAAACCCAACATTGACAGAAACTTTTCACCATTTTTGCCTTCATCTCTCTATACCCATTCCTTTATCAGTAAAATGGAAATTATAATAACACTTTACCTCACAAGGGGTCTAAGAAGATACATTAATTTTGTAAAGGACTCATATACTATCATGATAAACATCAAAAAATCCATTGAGGAAATTAATTCTGTATTCAGTGCAGAATTTGGATGCTGGGCAATAAATAATGCACAGTGCCATACATTGAATGATACGGATATGTTGAACAGCTGCCCATTCAGTCAGTACTATCCATCCTGCATTGAATGAGGCTTGGGTTCTGTAGAAATAGGACTTGACCATGTAATTAAGACTACATACACAAGAAGGCTGAATTAAGGTTGCATAGGCAAGCTTATTTCTGTTTTCACTTAACTTCCAAGTGTTTGACTTAGCAATCTTAACAGTGTTTTATTGCAATTTTTTTAATATAATTATCGGCAAAGCTGCCAGCAAGAACAATAGTTAAGGTAGTTTAAAACTTTCCATTAAAAGATCTTGTTTTCATATAGTGAAATATTTCTTTACCAGACCTAAAAGTTATGCACACCCAGAAGTGAACCAATTGGTTCTGGTTGTGGTACAAGCAGTGTGACCTCAGAGTCAGAGATGCTGCAAGAAAGAACTGTTTATTTGAACACCTAGAATGATGTCTCTGCGTTACCTGCCTCTATGCCCTATACTAAACTGAGGACGTAATACATCATCAGTCCTGAAATGCATCCCCTCTTACAGCTGATTAACAGTGACCCTGTCTTTTAGTTTCATGGTTGTATAGCACCTAGCACAATGGGATCCTGGTCCATGAACTACTAGGCAGGGGTCTACTATTAAAAAAAAAGATTTGGGGCACAGCAGCAGGGGGAGGGGAGGGGAGGGGGAGGCAGGGACAGCGGGGCTGGCCACTCCAGCAGCCACTCCGTCCCCAGAAAGGGAGTAGAATGGGTCTGTCATTCACGGTCAGGTCGGCGTTGTAGAGTGGTGCATTGCAGCGGCATGGTAAGTCTGGCTCTGGCCCAGGGACTGAGACTAGCCCAGCATGGGGATGGGGCAGACTGGCGCTGTAGTGGCGCTGTAGTGTGGTGGTGCTCTGGGCTGGTGGGGCCCCCCTGAGCATGGGCTCCTGGGCTGCAGCCCCTAAAGCCCCTGCAG
This sequence comes from Pelusios castaneus, assembly GCA_007922175.1. NCBI lineage: Eukaryota > Metazoa > Chordata > Testudines > Pelomedusidae > Pelusios > Pelusios castaneus. The sequence goes on along the minus strand of ML685916.1, from coordinate 974,515 downwards.
CGTGGATTAAGGCAAGGGCTTTAGGGGCTGCAGCCCAGTCACCAGGGTTAAGAGGGGTCCTGCCACCCATCAAAATAAATTGGGCTCTGAGGAGAACCACCAAGGTGCCAGCCTGCACCATGCTACACCACTAGCCAGCCACAGTGCCCCACAACGCCGGCCTGCTCCCGAATGCCAACCTCACACCACTCTGTCTCCCTGTTGGGGATGGAGTGGCTGCTGCTCAGCTGGTCGAGGAGACAGCAGCATCAGCGTGGTGACAGCGGGGGTGGGGGGGAGCAAGCAGAGCAGACTCACTCCACTCATTAATAGACTCAGGGCATGGGCCCTAATGTGCCAGTGCCCAGCAACTTTAGGTGCTACAATAATACAAATAATAAATAAAACTCAACAAGTTAATAGAGGAAGTGAAGAAATCTATATCCAGCTAAAACTATGAGGGGAGTTTGCTGCAGAGTGGTGTAAAAAATGAATCAGTGTGTGGTGTGCTCCCACTGGAGTCAGCGCCGATGGCAGCACCCCTTGGGTAGTACTGAGGGATTTCTGTGCTGTTAGACGAGATGTAAATCTGAAGTCCTGATCTCTCAGGGGCATTAAAGTTTCCTTGTAATTTTGGTGGGTGTGGTTAATTCCACCTGGTTACATATTCCCACTCTGAGTGATTTCTGCTGTTTCTGATGACAGGTCAGGGCACAAACTGCCAGAGTTTTGTACATGTTTCCAAAAGACAGCAGTGTCTGGAGGGTGTTTTCTCATGCTTTACTTTGGGTGAAACCAGGTGCACTGCAGGGTAACACCCTTCACTGAAACATAAGGAATAGGCCACTATCAGAAAGCTCCCATGCTCCATGGCATAAACGGAAGCAACTGAACATGTCCTCATCTAAATGAAACTTTGGAAAAAGACAGCTTGTGTGTCTCCTTGTGTATTTCTGTTTTCTGGAATCATCTACATATGTGCAAATTATGAGAATCTCAGTGTCCTTTTTTTTTTTGGTTAAGTAAGTTTGTAGCCCTCATGGTTGTTGAAAAAAAGCTTGAAAATGCAGCCTCAGTTCACCCCAAGGCTCAAAAACAAAAGACCCCTTCCCCACCCCCATATTATCTTTTTTCCCCCCAATCTCCTGACTTTTGGTGGCCTGACCCACAATTTTTGAACAGTTGCCTTGCTAACACTGATTCTCCCTCTGTGTGTCTGTCTCTATATGCTTATCTGCCCGTCTGTGTGTGTCTCTCATATATATGTGAATATGTTTGCATGTCATGTGTGTCTGTTGTTCTCTCTCCTCTTTCCCATTTCTCTCCCCTCCCCCTTACCAGAAGCACTGTTAAGGTCCCTGAACAACTCTCCTGGGCAGCCCCACCCTGCAGAGCCAGACACATCCCATAATAGTCCACAAAGGCTAGTCCATCCCATAATAGCCATCCACAGGAAACGTTCCTTAGCAACCACCCCCACCTCCACACTGTGGAGCAGCCATCCCATAATATCATGCCTGCTGTATTGGTTATGTGACCGTTGAGAAACGGGAGGGAGAGTAGGGGAGAGGGGCCCTGTGGTGCATAGGAGCAGGCAGCTGTAATAAAGGGACAGTGGTGAGGCAGGAAAAGGACCAGACCAGGAAGAGAGATAGGCAGCAGCTCAGAGAGGGTCCCAACAGGCACTGCCAGGGAGTGTGACTCTGGCTGTAGCCTGCCCATCTGCACTGACAGCCCATAATATTTCTTTCCCTCCTCCCATCCACAACATCCCATAATATTTCACAGGGAGGCAACCCGCAGTAGGTACAGAGAGACATCCCATAATAATCTCCCATGTGTCACATGCATTGAGACTCATACCATCCCATAATACTACTCTCTCTCACACACACATACACCTCACTGGCTGCAGAAGACCTTGGATCCCATAATACCTCCCCTTCTTATGGGGCATCATCATCCCATAATATTCTCCCTGCTGCAGAAGGACTTGCTATCCCATAATACTTCCCTGCCACCCACCTGCCCCCCTCTGGTCACAGAAGGCCTTGCTATCCCATAATATTCGTTGCTTTCCCTCCCCCGCCACAGAAGGCCTCACCATCCCATAATATGTCTCTCCTTCCCCTCCCCCCAGAAGGTCTCGCTATCCCATAATAACAGCAGCAGAGGCCTGACCCCGTGGGCCGAACCCTAGCCAGCTTAGCTCAGATATTTCCTAAGTGGCTGAGTCTGCCTCCAAGCATTAAACCCTCCGACACTGGCCAGGATATATCAGTCCACTCACAGTTCCATCTGTTTATATCCCCCTTTCCCTCTGTCTTCATCTCTTTTCTTTCTGCCTGTCCTCTCTCTTTCCCTTTCATGCTCTCTTTTGTCTCTCTTTCTGTGTTCTGTCTCCTTTTCTTTCTCTGACTTTCTCTTTGGTTCTCTCCTTTTAGTGATGGAATATTGCTTATTTGATACACACCTTCTCCATAAAATTTTAATCTCATCAGTTCCATGAAGTGCTAAGGCTTTGGGCAGAATTAATTAATCTATGTCAGTGTTTTGTAATATTCTTCACAAAAAGGCTCTAAATAACTCTTAAGTTATAGTATAGACTTACTAGAACTGTATCATATGCTTATCTTCTACACATTCCGTACATTCCTCCTGAATAGGGTGATACAGGCCCCATTTCTTACCACTAATAATTGGTGTATTTTGTTCTTTCTGCAACACATCCATAACTGGCCTGCTGGGTCACTACAGCTTTACTAGAGGTTTACTATCTGCTCATATCTGTATTACTGTGCTTCTGCTAGAAAATATTACTCCAGTCTTACTATCTGCTCACATGGGTATTTTTGCATTTCTGTACGTGATTTTTACACAAGGCTTGGTCTCTGTTCACGTCAGTGCTTTTCTGCCTCTTTGCATCATTACTTGTAGTCCTTTTAGAGGTCTACTACCAGCACATGACAGTATTTCTTCACTTCTATATAGTTATACTAAAGGTATACTATCAGGTCATACCAGTATTTCTCCGCCTCTATATATTTTCTTTCCTTCTTTTCTTCCTTTGATTCTGTGACCTTGGATGTACAGGAGATCAGATAATTTTGATTGTCTCTTACTCCTGCTCTACACTACAAAGTTAGGTCGATGCAAGGCAGCTTATGGCGACCTAACTATGAAGGAAAAACAACGAGAGTCCTGTGGCACCTTATAGACTAACAGATTTTCTTCGGCATAAACTTTTGTGGGCTATAACCCACTTCGTCAGATGCATGAAGTGGAAATCACAGTTGAGAGGTATATATACACATGCCAGGATGGAGGAGGGCAAGTGTTAGCAAAGTCAGTTCAGAGAGCAGATGGGGCCTATTCACACCTGTTGACAAATGTGTGAACAGAACAATCACTTTTTGTTGTGTGATAACCATTCCAAGTCCCTATTCAGACCCAGCCTGATTGTGTCAAGCTTGCAAATCAGCTCCAGCTCTGCAGTTTCATGCTGAAGTCTGTTACTTCAACAAAGAAACTACAAAAACAGACTACCTCTCTGGAAATAACTATGAAGTGTCTACACTTCAATTTTGCTCCCACCAACATAAAGACCCACTATGTCGACTTAATAACTCCACCTCCATGAGCAGTGTAGACTGAAGGTCAATCTAGTTAGGTTGATGCAGTGTCAAGTGTAGACACTGAGGCCTTGTACACACTACAAAGTTATTGCGCGATAAAGCCCTTTAATGCGCAATAACAAACAGAGCGTACACACACAACTTACAGTTATTCCGCGTTAAGTCCCTTCTTTTTGCGCAAAATGTAAACCACCTAAACGAGCGTGGTTGTTGCTAACGCGGAATAGTTGTTGCGCGATTGCCAGTGTGTGTACGCTTATCGCGCAATGTGAATATAACGGAAATGGCCCACAATTCAAATTCCATCCCTTCTGCACTTCCGCCTGTACTCTATCGTCGTGACGTCATTTTTCCCGACCTCCTCCTCTGTCCCGCGAATTTTTGAATTCACCACTCTCCCTTCTGCCTCGCTGTTCGGTGCTGCTGCCTCTGTGTGCTTCGCTCGCAATGTCGTCGCGCCGCAGCAAACGAGCTCCAGCCTGGACAGCAGCAGAGGTGATGGACTTGATCGGCATCTGGGGAGAGTCCGCCGTGCAGTCACAGTTACGTGGCAGCCGGAGGAATTTTGACATTTTCGGTCAAATATCCAAAGCCATGACCGAAAAGGGGTACGAGCGAGACACCCTGCAGTGCCGGGCAAAGGTGAAGGAGCTGCGGATAACATTTCACAGAGCCAGAGAGGCTAACCGGCGCTCTGGCTCCGCGCCAGCAACGTGCAAGTACTATAAGGAGCTGGAGGCGATCCTGGGCGGCGATCCCACAACCACCCCGAACTGCACGGTAGACACCTCGGAGACTGCACCCCAAACAGAGAAGGAAGCAGAAGGCGACGAGGCAATTGTGGACGAGGAATCAGAAGAAGAAGACTACGAGGACGGAGAGAACGGAGCCACTGACCCGGGGAGCCAGGAGTTATTTTCCACCCAGCCAGAAACAAGCTCCACTGATTCCTTCTCCACGCCTACCCAGGAATCATCAGAAGGCAGCTCTGGTAAGTCCCGTTCGCAATGTCCTCTATTCTAGGTGCTACAGCTCAGCGTAGACATGGTTTTTTTGCAAGGGGTTTTTGTTTTCGGTGTCCTCAGTTCTGTTCCTTACAGAACTGTAAAGGTGTTACTAGCATTACTTAAAAAGGTCATCGATGTATGCCTCGATTTCCAAGTAGTCGTTCCCTTTCAACTCACTGAACGCGTCATCCAAATATTTCCAGAGTCTTCTCTTGAGATTACATGGTAGAGCATTCCTTTGCACTCCACCATTCAGGGACACTCTTCCTTTCAGACTCGCAAGCACTCCTGCGGGCAACATTGCTGCGCACAGTCCTGCAGCGTAAGGTCCCGGCTTGAAGTCGGCAACATGAAGGAGATGCATTCTCGCTTGCAGAGGCACTCTAAGCAGTGTGAGATCTGCCTCTATTTCAGCCATCTCGGGCACGGGATCAGAACTTGGTGTGGCAATAGTCAACTCTCCGTTGTACTAGCTCTGCAACCCGTACCAAGCTTTGGGAAATCTGTTACCGCCCCCCCATAGGTCCCCTCTTGTGTATTGAAGGAATGTGTGGGGAGAACAACATCATTTGCTCCTGACCGTGGCGAGAACAATAGCGGCATTCTACATTTTTCATATCTGAACAGGAATGACCTTCGGTGGACAGTCTACAGCTGCAGCTGAGCGTCTGAGGAGGATAAGGCGGAGGCCTCGCAGGAGCAAGGAAGACGTCTTCCAGGAGCTCATGCAGTTCCATGAGGCTTCTGCGAGGGAGACAAGGCAATGGAGGAGGCAGTGCAGGCAGGACAGGAGACAGAGCAGTGCGAGGAGAGAGCAGCAGAAGGATGCCCTGATAGGCATCATGCAGGAGCAGACCAACCTCCTCAAGACCATGGTCGGTCTGCTACAGGCTCGCACCCCCCATCATCAGCCTCATATGCCTTTCAGTGCATCCACGCCACATTCCCCCCCCAGACAGTTTTTAGACCACCATGGACATCCATGGTGTAACCCTAACAGAACCCCTCCCCCAACATATGTAGTTGAGTCCCGCACCTACACCCACCTTTAGTCCCTACTCCCCTCAAACCCGAGTTTTGATCAATGTTAATTAAATAAAGTTGAATCCTTGTTAAACTTAATCAGACTTTCTTTATTTGTTTCATTAATTTTACATTAACGGTTTTTGATTCAATGAATGTTTACAGGGGAAAAACACAAAATTTCTAAAGCTTAATTTTTAACAGTTGAAACATATAGGAAATGGTTAGTAACTATATTCAAAGGTACAATTTTAACCAACAGTACTAAAATGGGTTTTTAACGCATCCCTTATGCGAACTGCCCTTAGCTGCGCCCCCCGGATACCCCTCGTGTCTGGTTGCTGGTAGGCATTTTCCAGACGTTGTGCCTCAGTGGTCCAAGAGTTCCTGAATCTCTCCCCCCGGCTTTCACATATATTGTGAAGAACACAGCAAGCCGAAATAACTAATGGGATCCTGTCCTCGTGGAGATCTAGCCTGCCATACAGCGCTCTCCAGCGCGCTTTTAAACGGCCAAAGGCACACTCCACAACCATTCTGCATCTACTTAACCGGTAATTGAAACGATCCTTGTCAGGATCCAACTTCCCGGTGTACGGCTTCATGAGCCATGGCATCAGTGGGTAGGCGGGGTCCCCAAGTATCACCACTGGCATCTCTACACCGCCCACAATTATTTTCTCGTCTGGAAAAAATGTGCCAGCATGTAGCCTTCTGAATAGTCCAGAGTTTCTAAAGATGCGTGCATCGTGCACCTTTCCAGACCAGCCAGCATTAATGTCCATAAAGCGACCACGGTGGTCCACCAGTGCCTGTAGAACCATCGAAAAGTATCCTTTCCTGTTGATGTATTCAGAGGCAAGGTGGTCGGGAGCGAGAATAGGGATGTGAGTCCCATCTATTGCACCCCCACAGTTCGGGAAGCCCAACTCATTAAATCCTGCGATGATCTCCCTCACGTTTCCCGGGGTCACCATCCTCCTGAGCAGAATACGGTTGATGGCTCTGCATACTTGTGACAGTGCCACTCCAACGGTCGAGCGTCCAACCCCAAACTGGTTTGCGACCGAGCGGTAGCAGTCTGGAGTCGCCAGTTTCCAAAGTGCGATAGCCACACGCTTCTCCACGGTCATGGCGGGTCTCATCCTCGTGTCCTTGCATCGAAGGGCAGGGGCAAGCTCCTGGCATAGCTCCATAAATGTGGCTTTCCGCATTCTAAAGTTCTGTTGCCACTGATCATCATCCCACAGCTGAAGGACGATTCGTTCCCACCAGTCTGTGCTCGTCTGCCGGGACCAAACACGGCGGTTCAGGCTGTGTTGCTGGTCCGCGAAACTGATCAGAATGTCCGTTTGGTTTTCAATGCTGTCATCATCCGAGACCGAGTCATCCGTGTCATGCTCCGAATCATAGCCAAAGGCAAACCGCAACAGAATCTGGGCTGTGTTCACAATGCTGAAGGCAGCATTCAAGATCACAGCTGAATCCATGTCGATTCTGAAAAGGCAGTGCCGAGAAGAAGGTTGCTTCAATTTGAAATTCGCGCTCGTTGCTATTGGCAACCGCTGGGTAGCGTCAGTAGCGGAATGCACCACGGGAGATGATACTGGGGACTCTGGGATACGTACCCACAATCCCCTTCGCTTTCCTGGAGGACTGCGCTCAGAAGGGGGGGGGCTTTGTTCCGTTAGAGCAAGCATAGTGTGTACGCGATCTCGCGCAACAACAGCCACGGGAGAATTAATGCGGAAGAGGATTATTGCGCGTTAAAAATGGTAGTGTGTACATAGCCTGAGTTATTTACAGAACCTGTTAGTGGCCAGCAGGTGTCCCACAAACTCCCATCCTGATGGCTTTGATCACCAATGTGAACTCTGTTGCCCACTGGCCAAATGGCCAGAGAGCTGCCCCTTCCTTTTAAAGCCGTGCTGATTTTTGAAATTCCATTTCCTGGTTGTCTGGCTTGGAATGCAAACCTAGCAACTTGAGAGCATGCCTAGCAACCGCCCAACTGACCATCCCAGCTACATGCTACAGACATGTTCCCACCTGGAATACACAGGTCGTGTTTGATCTCCTGGGTCAGTGGGGAGAAGAGGCTGTGCAGGCACAGCTCTGGTCTAGCTGAGGAACTTCTTTGCTTGGGGCATGGAGGAGAAGGGCTACAAGAGGGACCAGCAGCAATGCCACGTGAAAGCCAAGGAGCTATGGCAGCTGCACCAGAAGGCAGGGGAGGCTAACAATCTTTCTAGCGTGGAGCTGCAGACGTGCTTCTTTTCCAAAGAGCTGCATGCCATACTCAGTTGAGTTCTCACTACCCTAAAGAGCCCTGTGGACAGTTTGGAGGATGCCAAGTCAGAGGCCCTTGCTGTAAACAATGAGGAGGAGGTGTTGGAGGAGGAGTATGGGAGAGAGGTGACCATGGGATCTGGCAGTGCAACAAGCAGGACCTGTCTTTGACGTCAGCATAGTGCCTCCAATCCCTACAGTCCACCACGGGTGAGCCAGATGCAGGGGAAGGAACCTCTGGTAAGTGTGCTGTTTGCTTTGAAATTACAGTGCTGGAACCCCAACTACCAGGACAAATTTGTTGATTTACTCTCTTTCACTTATGCTAGAAGAGGTAGCGAAATAATCAACAGAGGCGGAGTTGCCATCTACTTCTCACCCCCATCTGGAGTGAAGAAGAGGGGACCTTGCGGAACACTCTGTTTATGTACACCAATATAGCCCATAAATACTTCATAGAGATCCCAATGACATGTTCCTGTTGGTAGTCTGCAGTCCTCTGCCAAAGGTTTCTGGGGAGGGCTGACTTATTTCTTCCACCACAGTAGGGCGCATTCCCACACCACTTTCCCACCACCACATTCCCATACGGAATGTATAGGGCAGTTACTTCAGCAGGAATCATTTCAGCACACAGGGTAGTAACTTATGGTTCTGGGAGGCAACCAGATGCCTGCAGGAACCACTTTCAGCCTCTGTTACCCTCAGGAGTGAGATATTGGCTAAAATCACCACTGCCAGTGGAAAGTGGTGCCAGTATTCCGTTCAATTGCCCTATGCACATATACTCATGCCTGTGAGCTATCCCCCACTCATTTACCCAATTTGCCCCCAGCCCCAAGGCCATTCTCACCATGGCTGGTATTGTGACTGCCTCCATGCTGTGTCAATCCCAAGCAGAAGTGAGAATGTAGTGCTTACAACTTGTGTGGATCACAGGAAGTGAGTTCAGTTTCCCAAGTTTCAATTTATGTCGTGAATACACTGACATAATACACTTTTTTGAGCCAGTACACACCAGGGGCTGATAGGAGTGAGGAAGAGGCCAGGGGGGAGGGGGTCAGGGGAGGGTCGGGGAGCTGGCAGGGAAGGGGTGGTGGTCAGGGAGCTGGTAGGCAGGAAAGGCAGGGCCTGGGAAGGCTGCTGGGGGCCGATGGTGGTGGAGAGGGGGTAGAGGCCCTGGGGGGCGGTGGTGGTGGCATACTGGCACTTTTTTAAAAAAATAAATAAATAAAGCACTGCCTCTGTGTAATGTATCTTCAGCAGCTGCAAATGTGGCCTTGAGTGTCTCTCCATCCATACCATTGGAATAGCTGAGCCAGATAAGGAGAAGAAGGAAGAGGACTCAAAATGACATGTTCCAAGAGATCTCGCAAGCCTCCACTGCTTCAGTTAATGAGCACAGAGTTTGGAGGATCCCGCTCCAGCACGAACAGGGATAGAGCCGAGAGGAGACAGGCACAGGACAAGGAAAGAGTGTGCAGCAGGAAATGATAAGCAGCAAACACCTCCAGGCGCTGTTATCACCTAGCTCAACAGCACGTGGAGCCACACACCCAGCTAGACTGCATGAATGCTCCCTGAGCCACTCAGATCACACAAAGAAAGGCTCCAGCGTCCCAGCCTTGCCTCCAGAATTGTACCAGTTTGCCCTGCTCAGAAGCCTGCCCAGTGTAAGCTTGTTACCTAGTCCACCCCACCCTCAAAGTGGAGGACACATACATACCTTTGTAAACTGAGCCAAGATTTCCCCCACACTTCAACGACAACACAGGGTTTTAGGTGAAATATAAAATAAGTTGATTAACTACAGAAGATACATTTCAAGTGATTATAAGTGGTAGCCATAAAAGGACAGAGATGGGTACCAAAGAAGATAAAAGATAAGTGCATACTCTAAATTGTACATCTTATTACACTAGGCAATATTTATATCAAACATTTTTCTCACCTCACTGGATGTTACAGTTCTTAATGCACAGGGTTCTCCCCAAGTCTGGGACCAGTCTCCTGTTGAAGTGTTTGTCTTCCAGTGTTCTTGTTGTTTCCATCCTAGGCGGGGGAGGAGGAAGGCTGAAGCAGAATGCTGCTGTCCCCTATTTTATATCTTCAGTCCATGTGCTTGGAAGACACTAGCCCAGGCATGTCCTGGTGGGCTTTGCTGAGTCAGCATTGAGCAGCAGTCCTGTGTGGTCTTATGTAACTGAGTCCTAGAGCTGAGCAGTCCACTTTGTGTGGTGCTTGTGCAACTGTCATTAAATTGTAAATCCCCTGTTTACAACCCCTCTGCTAATTAACAATCACCTGAATGGGAATCACCACCCTTGTAGAAGCCACTCTCAAATTTACAACACATTTCACTAACGACCATACAACAGAATCTCCTAACTTCATAAACACTAGTGATACATATATTTTGACAGAACAATGGGTTTCAGCAGATCATGGTCTTTCATAACATATCTCACATGGCATGCTCTGTATGAAATATCACAAACCTATATGAATGATGAATATGGAGATTACTGGGTGCTGCTTTGAGGTACAGTGCCGTGTCTGTGGGAGGGCTTCTTGCATTGACAGAGCTACCATCTCTCAGGAAGGTAAAGTGCCTTCATTGACAGGAGACTCTCTCCCGTCAGTATAGGTAGTGGCATCTCTAAGTGCTAAAGTGGGCACCACTAAAATGCTGTAAGCATAGATGAACCCTTAGGTCATGTCTACACTAGAGACTGTACAACAGCACTGGTGTCCTGATGCAGCTTCATCACTATAAGATCTCTCGTGAAGCTGCTCTTATGCCGAAGGAGAGAGCTCTCCTATCAACATAGTTAAACTACCCCAAATGAACTCTTCCACGCACAGAGCTGTGTCCACACCAGTGCTTATGTTAGTGCAATTTATGTCACTCAGGGGTGTGGTTTTTTCACATCCCTGAGTGATGTAAGGTACATCGACATAAGTGGTGTGTTAGTGTAGATGAAGCCTTATACTCACAGACTTTAACATCATGTCTACACTACAAAATTAAGTTGACCTAACTTAATCGGCACACAACTGCTGCAGTAATTACTTAACTTATGCGTGTCCACACTACGCTCCTTGTGTCAGCGATGTGTGTCCTTACATATGCTAGTGTCGATGGAAAGTGCAGCGCACTGTGGATAGCTATCCCACTGTACAGCTGTACCCCATGTAATGCAGGGTGTTTTGGGAAGTTTTCGCAATGCCTCCGTTCGTGCAGGGGAGACTAGGAACATGGGTTCAGCTTCCCATAATGCAGTGTTCTGCATCCCATAATAGCATCTGCACCCCATGATATTTCGTGCCTCTTTACAAAATCCCACACACTGCATGTTTCTTCCCACTGGCTGCCATCTCCAACAGAAGCCTGAATGGCTCTGCACTATAGTGATGAGCATAGGCAGCCTGATCCTGCAATATTTGCAGAGCCGCAAGAGGCGACGGGGTAACATGACAATTCCTTGGAGGCTAGATTGCTATGGGACATAGAAAGAAACAATTCAAGTTTGTTGGAAGCATTCACAGAGCAGGTGCAGAGCTGGAGCTCTGATTCTGGGCCTGAGAAACAAGTACTGACTGTACAAGTTCAATTCTGGAGGCAAGGCTGGGGAGCCAGAGCCTTTCTCTGAGTGGCTCAGGGAACATTCATGCAGTCTAGCTGGGTCTGCGGCTCCACATGCTGTTGAGCTAGGTGATAACAGCGCCTGGAAGGGTTTGCTGCTTGTCACTGGCGAAGCATTGTGAGAGACAGCTCAGGCTGGAGAGTTAAGGGGGCAGAGTGGTACCCCAGTTCCAGGTTGTGCCCTGAGGATCCTGTCACACACTGTCTATTCCAGGGGTTGGGTCATTATAACTACATTGTGCAGGGGTGTGGATTTTATCCATGCCTGAGAACTGTAGTTAAACTGAAATAAGTTAACAGAGTCCTGTGGCACTTTTAAAGACTATAAATCTGTTAGTCTTTAAAAGTGCCACAGGACTCTGTTGTCTTTCTACAATAGACTAACACGGCTACCCCTTTGGAATTTGAAATAAGTTAGTAATAGATAGATTAATTTAAATATGGTTTAAATGTGTTTATGTTAAGGGTTTGTACTGCTATAACTAAACTTATTTTAAATTGATTTACTTTACAATGGTGCCGCATTTCTAACATAGAGAAGTCCAGCTATAATGGACTCCAAATTTCTAATCTGACATCTGGCACCTGCATTGCCCTTTTTTGACCTGAGCAGCTAGTCAAAATTTGGATCCCTGTGTGTGTTCTAGTTGGAAGGAGAAATTAGGAATAATCAAGTATTTCTGTGACACAATTTATTTTATTTACAAAGAATGTACTCAGTCCCATTCTCTGACTGCAGAAGGAAACAAAGAGTTTCTTTTGCTCACAGCACCAAGAGCACTCTTGTTAGCCTGCACCCCTGACCAAAAACCTCTCCCCAAATTTCTCCCAGGGTCAGCCACATGCTTTCAGCTGCTTTTTCAGGCTGCCTCTCTCTCTCAGGCCAGGTCTACACTATAAAATTATATCGTTATAACGATGTTGCTCAGACATGTGAAAAATCGACACCCCTGAGCAACATAGTGTTTCCAGCCTAACTCTTGTTGTAATCTTTCTCTCCCATCAACACAGCTACCACCTCTCATGCAGGTAGATTAACTGTGCTGACAGAAGAAGCTCTCCTGTTTGTGGAATAGCATCTTCACTAAAGTGAAGGGTGTAGCTGCAGCTGCATTGGTACAGAGCTGTAGGAGAAGACAAGCCCTCAGTCTGTTCTTGTCTTTTCTCCCTTCACCCCCTCTCCACCCAATACAAATCTCAGCAAAAACTCCTGGGTGGGTTCACACACCTTTCATCTTAGCTGGGGCTTGCGTTTCCAGTTATATTATTTGATGGTGAGTTTACATCTACCAATCAATCTCCATGGGGTTTTAACTCAACTCACATCAAGGTTTCACCCAGCTTATCAGGGCACACTGCCTTTCAGAAGGAATGTAGAAAATTATGTGTTTGGTTGTGCTGTCTCTAAGCACCAGATGACACCCTTCTCCTAGACCCAGTGACAGAGCCTTACAATCCTCATGCCTAACATTCCACTTCTATCTTACAAATCCGTATGTGAGCCACTGGCAAAGCGCATGTCATGTTCCTTTCTAGGAACCAGTCCATACAGAAGATAAAAATTTCTACCACCACCAGTTACTATTAGGTCAATTCAGGCTGTGCTGTGGATCTAAAGTTGTAGGTTCAAACCGTGCAGCTGACCCATGATGGGGAGCATTATAGGCAGAACTGATAGTGCCACCTATTGTTAGGTTACCCAGCACTTTCCACAGTCTCATAATCAAAGGGCTCTGTCTCATGAATTTGAAATTTGAGACTGGTTCTCTGCAATGGCAATACGGCCAAAGGCCTGTGTGACAGAGAAAGATTCTGAGGCTGCGAGTTCAGCTGCTGAGACTGATTCTCCCATTCTCAAAGAGCGGGGAGCATCAGGAGTTACTGCTCTATGGACCCATCTCCCCAACCCAAGCATATGTGGTGGGGAATTTATTGGTGGTCATACATGTGGGAGTATATATGTCACCTGGCCTGCCACCTCACCCCTATTCTTCACTCTCTCTCCCTCCCATCCCTGCTCCCTACATGTCCCCATGAGCCCGAGAGGTCATGGAGGCTTTAGCTCCATAAATGCACCCCAGGCTCCTGTTCACACCCTGGCCCTACCCCTGCCACAAGCCTGGAACCAGTGGGTCATCTAGATTTGTCAGACCTAGAGTCTTGGCCAGCAAACCACAGACTGTTCACTGCCGAGGGCTTCTGTCAGAGGAACACAACTGGGTACTTTGCTCTTTACACTTACTTTTGAGCTCATTTCCTACTGCTAACCCTCCAAACGTCTCACAGCCCTCAAAGAAGCAGTGGGAGAAAAGTAGCTTATAGACGAGGGTGGCACTGCTAGCTGAGCCAAATGCATTACTCTGGTAACAGCCCCCATTGGCAAACCACGTCTAGTTTATTTTGCTAAGCATCTGTCACAGGAACCATAGAGTGTTTGTCAGATCAAGGCTTTCGGCAGAGATGGGCCTGGGGATGGCCTGGGAGCAACTTCTGGGAACAAGTCTACGGTTGGTCCCTGCATCTTCTTTACAATAGCTTCACATTTGAAAATTAAAATAAAATTGAATAAAAAATTCACAGGGAAGTTCAAGCATATGCAACCGGAAGAATGGGCCCGCTATTGTGGGGAATTTTCCTGGCTCATACACCATCCCCGTGAACATGGCTAGCAAAAAGATCTGAGTTCTTGCTCCCACTTCCTTTACCTAGAGGCCTGCCTGACCTCAAGAGCTCCACTCCCACTCTCCTGTGTGGTAGGGGTAGGGGGCAGGGCTCAGGGCCAATCAGCCTGTGTGGGGCCCCTGCCCCCCCTGTGCTGGGTGGGGGCCAGACCAAAGAGGCCAGGCCCCACGCACCCACGGCTCCCCTGAGCCAGCTGCTCAGCCCCTGGGGACAGGGACTGGGAGAACCGGTCCAGGGGCTGGGCTTCATGCTTCCGCCTTGCCCCGCTGCCTTTGGCTTGCTGCAGCTGAAGGCAGCGGGGTGGGAGCAGGGCGAAGCACGGGAGTGGGAGGCCCATGTAACCGGGGGGCTCGGGGTGGTTCCTTCCCCCCCCCCCCCCCAAAGGTTGGCCCTGCTGGTTTGCTGACTCTGCACTGGGCGCTTCCCTGGCCCACCAATCACAGAATGTAGTTCAAAGCAATGCAATTTATTAAACACACAGCAATCAAAAATCAAACAAAAAATAAAGAAAAGGGGAGAAAGATGAAAGACAAACACCCACTGATGCCATTTGGCATGGGGCACCACACGCAGTGTCTCTGGGGTGTGAGGGACAGTCCCAGTCTGCTTCCACATGTTGTAGACCCCCTGCTTAGGTCTGGCTGCAGTGAGTCACACACTGGATCTGGCAGTGATCAGAGGTCCCCCGGCTCTAGGGGCAGAGCCCTTCTCCTCAGTGTCAGCCTCCCTCACTGTCTCCAGCTGCTTCCTGCACCCAGCTCCAGATGGCTCCAGCCCTGGTTCCCAGTTGTGCTCTGCTTCAGTGCGACTCCACTCTCTGGGACGCTCCTCAGGCCCCTCTGGTTCTGCTGCTGTGGGTCTGCGCAGTTCAGCTCCCTGGCCTGGCTTCTCTGGCCTCCTGCATCCATCTCCAGACCCATCTCCTCTCTGCTCAGCTCTTGGGCTGCTCCTCTGGTTCTGTTACTGTGGGTCAGGTCCGCTCAGCCAGCTCCCCGTCCTGGCTTTTCTGGCTCCCAGCCACTGGTTGCTTCCTCCTTAGCTTGGCCCTGCTCTCTGCTTACCCAGCCTGTCTGGCCAACATTTCAGATTGGGGCAGGGGGAGGGCAAGAGGGTATCCTTCTGGCTCCCTCATTGGCCTGTCCACCCTGTCAATCAGGCTGACCTAGCACCTTGGCCTCTCTCCACTGGCCCTGGGGCTAACAAATCCCGCAAGGGGTCAGCAACCCAAAAGATAAGAGCCATTTTTAAGAATTCCTTCAATAACCAAGTGTTTTGCGATCCACAATGGGTGTAGCCTCCTAGTGGGGGAAGCTGGGCAAGGGTGCTTGCTGCAGGGTCCCCTGCTGGGAGAGGAGCAGGGAACCTGGAACCAGGAGCAGCCCTCCCTGCAGGTTCTCCCAGTGGTGGTGGGGAGCCCAGAGCCCGCTGTGGGCTGCCCGCAGGATCCTGTGGTGGCAGTGGGACCCAGAATCAGAGCAGGCTGCCCACTGGGTCCTCCACTGGTGGTGGGGAACTCGGAGCCTGAAGCCACAAGGGGGCATCCAAAGAGCTGCATGCCGCTCTGGAGCTGCAGGTTGCAGACCCTGCCTTACACCTACAATCACAGCTCCTGGCTTTGGTCTCACTGTTGGCTCCTACAAGGTAATGTCTATCTACTTGTACAGCAACAGGCTCTTGTAGAGGCACATAAACTAGCTCATCTTCATGGTTCCCAGCGTGTTTTATGAGCACTCAGTGCTCAAGCTCTTCTGGCCAATGAGGAGCCTGTGTGCCCAGGGAAGCAGCTGGAAGCAATACTGATGTGTCAGCTCCATCTGACCAGCCAGCTCTCTCTCCCCTAGCATACCCACGGCAGGAACTTGAGGTGGGTTTGGTGCTGGACTGCTGCAGAAAAGACATTGCAATATGATACGCTCTAGTCAGTATTTCAAACTCTTGTCTGTCTACCTGAAGCTGTAGTTTCCAAGGGCCCTTCAGCTTTGGACAAAAGCAAAGCTAATCTCAGCCTCCAAACACACATTTGGACTGGAAGTCTACCCAAGCAGTCAGAGCAAGGGCACCTTGCTTTTCTGGCCACTTCTTCTTTCTAACAACCTGTCCATAAAGAGAGGTGAGTGCAGGACAACCTTGCTTTCCTTGGAGAGTCACAATTGTTGCTGTCTTCTCTGACTCCTCACCCTGTTTGAGCAGCATCCTCTCTAGTTTGCCTGGGAGCCTGAGTCCATTACCTTCAGACCCTAGGTGTGCTGCTGTCTGGATTAGGGGAGACCATGTATAATATTATTGATATCACAAAAATATGGTAATTTGTACAAGATATACCATGTCAAGTACCATTGGAAAGGTTATAATTTGCTAAGTTTGTTAAGCACATGTATATGTATGTATTAATTTGGTATTATACATTCTAAATATGTCTGGTATTTTTGTATTTCAACTTGTGCTGTGTTTCTGAATGACAACACAGACAGGATGGCAGCAGCAGTACACCTGCTTACCGGCCCATCAAAAGAACTCAATGGTACAATAAAAACTACAGAGTCCTGTGGCACTTTTAAAAACTAACAGTCTTTAAAAGTGCCACAGGACTCTGTTGTTTTTCTGCAATAGAATAACACAGCTACCCCGTCGGAACTTGACTCAATGGTACAATGAATCCAGTGAAAGAATCTTAGGGTTACAATTTATACATCACCAGGACATATAGGAACATGTTTGTGGACAGGGAACTCTGTGGCTTTACCATGCCATGTGCTTTGTGGCTGTATTGGACAAAGAATGCACAAACCTCATGGCAGAAATTATAAAATGCAGCTGCATCATCTTCATGTCTTCATTCTTGCTTCCCACTTCTGGATCAACTCACAAGTGAAGCTGTGAAACAAAGGACTGAGAGCTACGCCGATACTAGGATGTCCACCAGAGGAACTGTACAAGCCTGCAAACTGCTCAGAATGTGATATATATGGATTTTAAAGTAATTTGTATGCATCTGATTGCTTTAATCATTTAATAGCTCTCTTCCCATTTGTTTCTTTCCTTTTATAAGAAACCTGTAATTTTAGTTATCAAAGGATTGGCTGCCAGCATGATATTTTGGGTGAGATCCAGACTTATATTGATCTGGCAACATGGCTGACCCTTTGGAGATCAGGAGAACATTTTTGTTAAAGGGAATAGAGTTTTAATAACTTCTCTCTTTACTAGACCTAATTGCTAATTGGGGACCAGACACTGAAATGCAATAAAGGGAGCCATGTATCTCTCTTTTGGGGGCTTCTTGATAACCGGTATGGGGAATCAGAAGCACTGTTTGGGACTGGCGGGGGAATCTAACTGCAGTGTTGGCCACCAGTGCTGGGAGAATCTGCTCTCCTTTTTGTAGCCTGTCCTGACCTTGCCGTGTTCAGGCAGGGTCCACGAGGCACAGATGGATTACACGAGAATGGAAGGGAACTGTGCCTGAATAATGATGTCAGTGTTTGGCCCTCCTTGAGAAGGAGATGTAGAGCAGGGCATCACCAGCCCATTGAGGGCACTGTAGTCGGACATCAGCAGTCTGTTAAAACTGGACAAGTAATAAGACTAAACCTTGCAGAGCTCAGGTGACACTGGGAATCCACAGGTAGGAGAAGCAGCTGCCCATAAATCTTAGGATGGATGGCCCCATCTAGCCCTCCCAAGTAGGAGGCTGTTTATCAGCACTCCCAACTTTGTCTTCATGCCATGCCCAGGCTGGAAGGGGACTGAGATGGTGTAGGAGGGCCATCCCACTCAGGATAATGGAACCCAGGAAGGAGGAGGGGTCCATTGGTGAAATCTAAAGGCATGGTCTGCTTCACACCATGTTTAAGGTACTTGAGCAGATGTTCTCCCAGGAGAAGGCTGTGCTTTGGCAGTTAAAGTCCCAGGTTTTCCCTACTGGCATTCACTGCCCCTAGGGCTGGGCCTTAAAGGGACAGAATTCCTCCTTGGGCCTTTCAGAATCTGTGCTTGTGAGCATGACTTGAAGTAAGTACTGATGGAAAAACAGCTTTATGTCCATTGGACTAGATAGACCAGCCTAGAAGGCAAGTCTTCCCAGCAGGAGGCATATAGGATCCATGTGTGTTGCCTGCAGAGATTAGGTCTCTTAGAACCTCAATTTAGAGAGGTCTGAGTGCTCTGCACTGCTGTTAAGCAGGTTCTTAATTGGATTTCTGCTCCGACCTTCCAGGCTTCACCCTCCTGTTCCACCTGAACTAAAGTAAGCTGTGGGGAGAGAGAGTTCAATTTGAGGCCATTGGCTCACTGGCTGCAGCCAGCAGTGTTTCGTAAGGGCCTGCAAGTCCATTTTCCTACTAAAGGAAGTTCTGGAGCAGGGAGTCCAAAAGCCACTTTATTGATTATCTGTATTAAGTTTACAGTCTGCAACTAGGTAAGCTAGAGAAAAACAAACACTCTTGCGGGAAGGCTTGAATTCAGAAGAATCACACTCAAAAGCCCCAGAACAGACTGCTCCACAAGGCAACAAGGCCCCGCTCACCCCCTTTTTAAACTGACGCTTTGAAGAAGAATGATGCTGACGTGAGGGCCTGCTTTGCCTCAGAGCTCCTACCCTGCAAGCAGATCTAGGAGCCAGGCCTGCCACACACCTACTCTTAAAGTGATAGTGTACAATTCCCACAGTCCTCAATACACCTGGCTCTGAGCTGACACATGTAAGTGACACTGGAGCGTCCAGGTCATAGTCAACATATGTTAGCTCCCCAAATAGCACCTACATCCATGGAGCCCACCACAGTGTGTCATGGGCAATGCTCCTTGGTGACAGAGCCAGTAGTCAGGGCCGGATTAACCAGCCTGGGGGCCCCAGGCTGCCCCCCACTGGGGGGGGCCCCCATCACTGCGGGGGCCCTGCGGTGAGGGCACTCCTACCCCAGCCCCACTCTGGCCAGTCTGCCTGGGCGAAGGGGGGGCAGCTGGCACATGGCATGGGGGCCTCCGACACAGACCCCAGTGCCACAGGCCCTGGAAGGCTGCGCTGGAGAGGCAGAAGGTGTCCTCTCCATGAGTCAGCCAGCCCCACCCGCCAGGCGGAGCAAACGGGCTGGCCTTCCCCACCCCGCCCATGGGGGGAGGGCCAACCGGCCCGGGGGGATGGAGTGCAAAGCCTGGCCTCTGGCTCCAGGGCCCCTCCCACGCCTGCACCAGCAGGGTAGGACCGCTCTCAGCGCCCCTGCACTGCTAGCGCTGAGCTGGGTGGGTGCCGGATTACTGCAGGGCTTTTAGAGGCTGGAGCCTGGCGCCCTCTTTTACGCCCCTAAAGCCAGCCCTGCAGTAGTGCCCGCTAAAGTTCTTTGATACTTCCTGTTTTAAGAGTCTGCTGTTAGGTGCTCCTAACTTTACAAACCTAAAACCATTCTGGTTCAAGTTTCCCAGGCCAGTTGTGCACCTGTGGTATACAGGAAATCACTAGTTGATCTGATGGTCTCTTCTGGCCTTCAGTTCTGTGACTGAATCTCCCAGGTGTTGGGCAGGAAGCCTGTTCTCTCAATACTCCCCTGCTAGTGCCCAGGCAATGAGAAGCTATCTGACTGGAGGAGGGGCCAGGAAGAGTGAGGGCAGCAGAGGGAGCAGATTGGGATGAGGAGCCTTGGATGAAGAAAGTGGGATTGCGTGTTTAGGATGAACCAAGATTGCACCTGGCTGGCTCAGGAGACTTGCAACTGGGAGGTAGTGGGACCGAGAAGACAGTCTAACAGGGAGAACTGGGACTAGCTGGCCAAGGAGACCAAGATTGGGAGGAAGAGCCTATTCTTCATCACCAAGGACGGTTGTGAATGAAGGCTGGGTGCGCTGGGGTGAGGGGAAGAGACAGACCTGAGATGGCAGACCCAAGCAGCTGTCACTGAATCATTTTCACTAGGGCACAGTTTGAAGGTTTCTTCACACCACCACGGCTAGAAACTTGTTTTTAATGCAAACTGAAATTATGGAGAACAAGACGGAAGCCTTTAAAACAAAACAAAATCTGGTTGCGCTTGGTTGGTCTCAAGGCTCAATTCAACACACGGGAGAAAGGCTATGCTGCTATGGAACACAATTTCACAGGTTGCTTTCAAGTTTGGCCACTAGAGGTCTCTCTGCTCCTGTAAAGCTTCCAAGTGAAGCACACTAATGTGTAAAAGTCAAACCGCAGCTGCTCATACCCAGTTCTACCCCTCAGGTGAGGAGGCAATTAGTCTGATGTAATTAGGATTAATTAACAAAAATATTCTGCATTTAAGGAAGTTAGAGATTCTGGCTGTATACTCAGCATGCTGCGCTGTAAGTCACTGCTGCAGAGGGAGAGAGAAAACATAGCCTTATGTCACCTTTCCTCTTCCCTGGTTTGGTGACACTATGGGCTCACACACAGCAGATTGTCTGGAGTACAGAAAGCTCCGCTAGTTCCACCTCCTGTCCTGAGATGTCCTTTCCCTCTCTACAGGCCCCTATGTGGAAATGGGAAGCAGACAGTAATTTAGAGCTGACTGCCCTTTGTTTTTCACAATCTAAGCAAAGGTCTGGCCCTTTGTGAGGAACGACTATGTGTGCGAAATCGCTCTCCTCCTATCTCTTGTTCTTTGCCTGCCTTTGTCACTGTCTGTTTGCAGTCCTGGACCTATAGCGGCTTCAGGGAAAGATGGAAAGGAATCTCACTGTCCAAAGGAAAAACAATGATTAACCTTAAAATATTTCCTCTCCCCACCCACTTAATTTCCTGTGCTATCGATATCTGTTTTTTCTTGTAATTGTAGGTCTTGTTGAAATGGGATAGCAGATATGGTCAAAAATGCCAAGTATTCTCTCCCCACATCCCCCGCCACACAAAATTTAGCCATTTTTTCACCTTTTAAAAAATTTCCCATGAAAATGTTTCCACTTTTTTGGGAAAAATTTTTTAAATAAAAGTGGTCAGATTTTGGTTTCAAGTTTCAATGAAAAAATGGAAATTGAAGAAAAATTGCAAGCTAGTCAAAAATTCATTTTGGTCAAACATTCATTTTTCATTGAAATAAAAGTTTAAATGAAAAAAATTTCAACTAGCTCTAGGTATACTTTGTGGACATGACAGTAAAGAAGTGCTGACAAAGTGTAATAGACTCAGATCTTGCAGGTGTCTATTAAAGATGGGCACTATTTGTTCCAGGTTTCGCACTCATTTCTTGAGGTTTAATCTGGTATGTCTATTTGTCATCAGTGTCTGTGCCTGATGTAGTGGCAGGTTGCTCCATAACATGATGCAGCTTTCTCTACTATTTGCATCTGTCTCCCATGTTCAGGAACAACCTTTTCTCATCTTTTTGTAAATAAGTGCCAATTATTTTCTCAGAATTGGAGGAAGTCATTTTCCACTCACGTCTTTGACAGATAAGCCATCAGGAAAGATTCTGTGTTACGGTCTCCTCTGTCACTTGGTGGTTGCTAAAGCATGCAGCCCCCGCCGCCACCCGAACCCCTGTAGCTGCACTAGGGGGCTGGCCCGAACCGGCGAGGGCAGCCGGTTTGGGCCAGTCCCCTAGCTCAGTCCAGGGGAGCCCCAAACCTGGCAGCTCCCATAACAGTCAATTTCACTGCTCAGCTAGAGCCTTATAGAGCCTCAGGTAAGGCTCAGGTAAGGAGCCTTATTGTGCAATAAAGTGATAGTGTGTACATGGCCTGAATGTCCTGCCTACCCAAATAACTCCCCTGCTACGCCCACATAATAGAACCACATCAATGAGAGATGTAGGGCTTACGTTAGCTTATATAGGTGACACATACCTGGGTGTTGGGGCTGTCATACTTCTCCATTTCACCACTCTGTTGGAGCAGTGAAATTGATAAGAAAGACCCCCTGAGAGCCACTCTCTGCTCTGGCTCGGAGTGGGGCAAGAAGCCTGGCTGGCTGGTCTCTGCTCCTGGCTGGGAGTATGGCAAGAAGTCAGGACAGCTGGTCTGCGCCCCCAGCTCCACTCAGAGATCTGGGGCTCTGCCCAGGATTCTCAGCTGTCAACCCTCTCCTGGAGTTGATGCCTAAGCCAGGGCAACCCTGTCTCACAAAGAGAGAGACCCCTTTAGCACCAATAGTCTAGTAGTTAGAGCACTCCCCCAGAATGCAAGATACCCAAGACCACATCTTTGGTCTTTCTGATGAGGTATGAGGGACTTGAACCCACCTCTGCAATAAATGCCCAAACTACTGAGCTATTGGGTATCCTGGGAATGGGGTTGTCTATTTCTTTCTAGAGCTGTTCCCACTTTGCATGAAAAATTAATTGGACCACATTTCCACATCGAGAGAAAAGCAAGAAGTTGACTTGATAGCTCAGGGTCAGACCTCTGAGCCAAATAAATATTTAATATAAAAAAAGTCGAGCACCTCCAGCAGGAGAGACTGAGAAAGCCCCAACTGAATACCCAATAATCCAGTGGTTGATCTCACCTGGGATGTGGAGACCAGAGGTCAAGCAGCTGCTCCATATCATGCAGAGCTATGATGTCCATGTTTGTCTCCCAGATGTGTGCTCTAAACATGGGACTACTGGGGACACAGGTTGACTGGTTTTCCTTCAGTTGTCTATAGAGTGGGTTTAGGGGAGTGCAGAGCATGGTTATGAGCTCAGGCTGGGGAGACACAGGGAAATAAATACCTTGCCTGAGAATCCTGCTGGGGCTCAAGAGTGAGCAAGTATGCCCAGCAGCTGGAACTGCATCAGAACTTGGGCAGCTTTGCACACACCCACCAGGGAAGGTTAGACACCTGCAGGGTTAGATGGAAGCTGAGCAGTGGCTAGGGCTGTCAGTGAAGGCTGAATTTAGGACTCAAGTGCCTAAAGAAGTAGTCAGGGACCTACGTGCCTTTCTGAATCTGGCCTTAACGGATTTCCTCTGACTCAGCGGAAGGGGATTTAGACTGTTAATTCACTTAGGTCCTTTTGAAAATTTTACCCAGTAGAAGAAAGGTCATCAGATAAGAATAGGCATGTGGGGCCCAAGTCATCATTTCTAGTAATTTGTGCAGTCAGTTATGTCTGTGCAATCTGAGTATAAGCCACTACAGTATCAGAATAGCTTCTTTTTACAACCACAGAGCTATCAGACACAACAACGAACACAAGTTGTTGGGGAAGAGTCACCACAGCCTTTGTAAAGGGAAATCATACCTCACCAGTCTATTAGGGTTCTCTGAGAGGGTCAACAAGCATGTGGACAAGGGTGATCCAGTGGATAGCGTATCTGAATTTTCAGAAAGCATTTGATAAGGTCACTCACCAAAAGCTCTTAAGCAAAGTAAGCAGTCATGGGATAAGAGGGAAAGTCTTCTCATGAATCAGTCACTGGTTAATAGTAGGAAACAAAGGACAGAAATAGTCAGTTTTCACAGTGGAAAGAGGTAAAATCCTCCAGGGATCTGAACTGGGACCAGTGCTATTCAACATATTAAAATGACCTCGAAAAGAGGATAAACAGTGACATGGCAAAGTTTGCAGACAATACAAAATTACTCAAAAGAGTTAAGTCCAAAGCATACTGCAAAGAGTTACAAAGGGATCTCATACAACTAGGTTTCTGGGCAAGAAAATGGCAGATGAAATTTAATGTTGATAAATGCAAAGTAATGCTCACCGGAAAACAATCCTAACTGTGCACACAAAGTGACAAGTTCTAAATTAGCTGTTACCATCCCAAAAAGGAGATCCTGGAGTCATTGTGGCTGGTTCTTTGAAAACATTCACTTAGTGTGCAGCGGCAGTCAAGAATGCCAATAGAATGTTATGAACCATTATCTATTCTTTTGCTAATAAAAGACTAAACGTGTCATGATGGCACTGTACAAATACACGATATGCTCACACCTTGAATACTGCATGCAGTTCTGGTCACCACATCTTGGAAAAGATATTAAAATTGGAATAGTTAGGTAGCACGCTTAAAACTAGCAAGAGGAAATACTTCTTCACAATGCAGTCAACCTGTGGAACTCATTGCCAGGGGATGTTCTGAAAGCCAAAAACATAACTGGGTTAAAAAAAATGGAAAAATTCATAGAGGCTAGCTTAATCAACAGCTAATAGCCAAGATGATCAGGGATGCATCCCCCTGTTCTGAGTTTCCCTAAACCTCTGACTACCAGAAGCTGGGACTCAGTGACAGGGGATGAATCAGTCAATAAATTGCCCTGTTCTGTTAATTTCCTCTGAAGCATCTGGCACTGGCCACTGTTAGAAGATGAGCTACATGGACCACTGGTCTGACCCAGTATAGCTATTCTTATGTTCACATTATACTGTTGTAAATGACAAAAAGTGCATGACTAAAGATGTAAATAATAAAGGTATATGCTTTACCTCTGGGGTGTTCAGTGGTGTTCTGGGTCAAGGATTATCACAATACAACAGGCAGGTCGTATGTTGACAAGGCTGAGTTTGCAGTTACACCCTATTTTACTCCTCTTTCTTGCACAAAGACCCCTGTTTCACGTTTGCTTTCCGTTTATATTTGCTGGAGCAGATTTAATGAGTTCCCATGTTTAATGAGTTCCCATGTTTTTCCTATCAGTTCCATTTTGTAGTCATTTTAGTCCTATATACCAGGGTAACAGGGTGCTTGGAAGGCCAGGCAGCCTCGTGCTTGGTGTACCTGACTGGCAGCACCATTAAGGTGCTTCAGTCTTTTAGGCATTGAGGTAAGGGGACCTTGGTCCTCCATTTACACTTGGTCCCAGCCCAAGGCCCTGTGCAAGTCAACTCCTGAATCAGGGCCCCTCCTAGCAAGAAGTCTAAATCCACTTCCCTGGGCTACTGCCTACCCTATAGCCCAGTGATGGCGAACCTTTTAGAGACCGAGTGCCCAAACTGCAACCCAAAACCCACTTATTTATCGCAAAGTGCCAATACTGAGGTTTTAGTTTAGAAAAAACAACTTATACATTAACATCTTTTGTCGTAAAAGAAAAACACAATAACGGAGCTTTCAATGATACAAACAACTTTTTATTGAAAGGCAAAAGTTTGCATTTAGAATGCTTTTGAACAATTAATGTGATTTTTGCTGTTGTATGCATGTTGATAATTTGTCTATCCTTGGCTCATACTTTGGAGGGGAGGCGAGCAGCCATAGCGTGGCTCCCATCTGCATGCTGGGACCAGACAGGAGGCGAGCTGGCCGGGCCCCCCAGGGGAACCCACCCCACACCCCCAGTCCCCTTTAGAAACCCCGAACCCGAGTCCCTCTGGCCCGGGCACTCTCCAGGCCCCCCGATCTCCGTTGCCCAGCAGCTCCCTGCCCCCGGCTCGCTGGCTGCAATGCCTCGACCCTCCCGGTCACCATCGGCTCCCATTCCCCGACCCCCCAGTTCCCCATTAGCTTCCCAGCCCACCCGGTCCCCGTTCCCCGGCCCCCCAGTTTCCCATCGGCTCCCCAGCCCCCGTTCTCCAACCCCCCAGTTTCCTATCGGTTTCCCGGTTTGCCCGTCCCCCATCAGCACCCCAGACTGCCCAGCCTTCCCGGTCCCAGCTCCCCAGCACTCACCCGCCCGGCCCCCAAGCTTACGTGGCCAGAGAGCTGTAGGGGCGTCCGGCGTTGGGCTGGCCAGGAGGCTGCTCCCGCCCTGAACTTGCTCTTTCGGAGCATGCTCAGGGCGGGAGATTTGAAAACTCCCCAGCCCGGCTGGCTGCCGCTGCTCCCAGCTGAGCAGCAGCCTGCCTGCAGGGCAGGGCAGAGCGGAACCTGCGTTCCGCCGGAGTTTTCTGGGTTCCTGGGCCCCGGAATAGATTCGGGGCTCAGGCTTTTCTACCCGGGGCCGGAGCCCTGCCAGCCCGATGACAACGACGCCTCTGCGCCACCCAAACCCCTGGACTGAGCTGAGGGGCCGGCTCCGCTTCGAGCTGGCCCCCCAGCTCAGCTCCCGGGCTTCGGGTGTCAGCAGGAGCCGCGGCGCTTAAGCACCGCAGCTCCTGCTGAGACCCGAACCAGCTGGGGGATCGGGTGGCGGCAGAAGCTCCAGTGTAGCTTCTGCCACCACCGGATCCCCCAGCTGGTTCGGGTCTCAGCAGGAGACCTCACATCATTACAGGTCCGCCCCTGGGCATGCGTGCCACCAGAGAGGACACCGAGTGCCACCTCTGGCACGCGTGCCATAGGTTCGCCACCACTGCTATAGCCCAATTCACTGGGTGGCTTGCTTCCAAAAGACCTCCCTCATGGACCATGGGCTGCATCTTGCCACAGACCCAGGTTCCTTTGGGTAGGGCAGTCACACATTAGGTGGGGCCACACCCCACAATGTCTCTGGGTTTCAGTCATCCAATTACCTCAGTTGCCAGAGGCTCCTAGGGTTTCCTCCACAGGCAGCATTTACTCTCTGGTGGCTATCTGAGCTGGCAGACATGTGACCCTTCCTCACAGACAGCTCCTGTCCTTCCTCTTCACCAGTGACTCAGCTCCAAACTGAGCAAGGAAATGGATCAGTCTCCCCTTTCTTCTCCCTCCAGGCCTGGCATTCGTTGCAAATATTGAGCTCAAAGGCTGTCTTTAGCCGCTGCTGTGCCCAAGGACAGTTTCTGTGTGAAAAACTTATTTAAAAAAAAAACCAAACCAAAACTGGGAGGCAGGCAATATCTTCCCCTAGTTTTTGTAGCATACAAGTTTATTAATTAGTAGCTGTAGGGCCAGGGTGTGGTCAGTGGTGTTGTGAAAATCAGGCCCATATATTTACCCTAATTGCAAATCCACTGTAAAATTGAGGGGAAGTTAATAAATTGTCACAATGGCCTGTTATATAAAATTGTTTTAAGGAACATGTAAGAAGGAGACAGAGTGGATTAATTTAAACAAAAAGGATTTATTGATATACCTACCCCTCAACAACTGTGTTAAGATGACTGGTGAACAGGAGAAATAGAGAACTGGTGATCAATGAACCAAAATTCATTGGAAATTAGCTCTGACTGGCTGACCAAATAATAAAGGCATAGACCAGAGGTGGATCAGGGGCCGCCAGGCCTCTGGGCCTCCCCCACCGGTGGGCTGTGGCCCTGTGCGGGTGGCCCAGCACTGGGCAGCTGGGGCCACAGGCCAGCTGCGACCTGGCTGGTCGGCCTGGGTGGTGACAGCTGAATGGTGTGCATGGTGCAGCTTCCAGTGCAGCCCGAAGGCTGCACCAGAGGCCATACTACACACTCCAGTCAGCCCCGCACCACCACCTCTGGGGGCAGAGTGGCCAGGGGCGGAGGGGGAGGGAGCATGGAGCCAGCCCCTGGGCCGGCCCACCCCACTCCCCCAAGTCCCCCGCCCCCAGTGCCAGCAGCGCAGAGGGCCCCCACATTGTGGTGGGCCCCTGGGTTCCATTGGCCCTTGCGTTAATCTGCCCCGGCATGGACTATTCCACCCACCATTCCATTCTGAGGTGCTTAGAAGAAGAGAGATTTTAGGGGACGAAGATTAGCAGAGGGGAAGTTGGATACTGCAATGCCAGCTGACTGAAAGATGAAAGAAAAGTACTTTGAAAAGTCAGGATCTAGGGTCTCAAATTGGACACTGCTGGGGGAGCCCATCCCATCACCCTCTGGTGGGGAGATTCAAAAGGGGCACAAGGGAAACAGGCACCTCCATGGCCTTGATTAGTCCTCTGGGGTTCCCACCCACAAGTCGACTTAGCACTTGCCCAGCTCAGCTAGCTGTCCCTCAGGTCATGGGTGCACAGCCTAGCAGCCAGAGTGAACACAAGGCCCTGGGGACAGGGAAACACAGCCTAGCGGCCAGAGTCAATATAGGAGCAGGAGCACAGCACCCAGGTTCGGGAGGGGGGCGAGGGAGAGGGGCTCAGGTCCTTCCACTACATTGAACACAGCCCTAGCTGTGTCGGGGGAAGGGTCTTTCACCAAGTCAGCAAGGATCCATCTGCAGTACACTGACCAGTGTTCTGCACCTCCCTCCGTTACACCACTCAGGCTTCCCAGGCTATCTCCTACCCAGTCATTGTTGGGGTCATCTTGCAGGTCTCCGGGGTGACTCCCTGAGGGTGCGTCTACACTTACAAATTAAGTCAATTTATGGAGGCTTAAGTTGACTTAATTTACTCCGCATCTACACTGGCCTTTCCTTAATTCGACTTAAGCTGCTCCTTCAGTCCAATTAAGGAAAAGTTAGTTCAAATTAATAACACCTTGTTTTAATTTGAACTAGCGCTTAAATTGACTTTATTAAGTCGACTTAAGCCAGTGGAGATGCAGAGTAGTGCCTAGTTGGACCTTTTTAAGTTGACTTAAAACATTAAGTCGACTTATAAGGTCGTAAAGGGGGCACGTCTACACTTGAAAAGTTAAGTCCACTTCTGTTAAGTCGACTTAATAAGGTCCCCTTTAAGTCGACTTAAAGTCGACCTTATTAAGTCAACTTTATAAAGTTGACTTAACTTTCAAGTGTAGACATAGCCTGAGTGTTGGCTCTGGGCTACAACAAAGGGCAGTGGTCCATCAGTAAGGCCTCTCAGGTTCCACTACCCCAGCATCTGCAGCCAATGCAACTCCAGGCCTCGAGTGTACATCCTTCCTCCTCACTGGTCAGCCCCAAATGAGCTGAGCTGCTCTTTTATATTAGGGCAGTGGTTAGAGCATGCCCAGCCAAGAGTTTAAGGGACAGGACTTTCACCACCCATAGAGTATTCTGAACTCCTTTAGTGCAAGGTAAGTCTACTCCATCACAGGTGATCAAAATTACTTGACATTTTTGACAGTTTTAGCCTTACTCTCTGCCTCAGTTCTCATGTAAAACGGGGATATCCCCTTTGCAGGAACTATTATGCATTTTGACAAATGTTAGTAAATTCTTCAAATCACAGCTTTTGGAATTAGCATAGTTTTAAAACTTGGTCATTTAGTTTTAAATGACCAGTTTTAACCTCATTTCAAATAGTAATGAGAAACCCAAAGGAGGGTAGAAAACCTGAGCTCAAATTTCCTTATGTGGAAAAGTCTGCGGAGGAATTGACCTCACCAGCCGTGTTGAGAAGATAAATACATTAATGTTCATGAAGCAGCACAAAAAAAGTCCATGAGAAAATTAATAAGGCTGCATGCAATGCAGTGTTTGGATGATGAGCACTGGTCCATAAGTAACACGACATGGGGCACACATTGAAAGATGAAAATAAAATTAAAGAGTGAATAGCTACCCATTCAGTAAGCACTCTCCCCCTGTGCACTGAATGGGGAGGGAGTTCTGGAAAGAAAATAATATGTGATCATATAATTAAAGACTATCATCATGCATATGCACAAGGGGTGTGAATTAAGGTTGCACAGGCAATCTTAATAGTGGTATTTCTTGACTTTATTTAGAGGATGTACTGTATTTTATATGGTGCTTAAACACACCACTGAATCCACCTAGAAAGCCCTTTCAAGGCTATTTAACTTAACCCTCCAAAACAGACATTTCTCTGAAATGGTCAGATGGGCTAATTTCTCCCTTCTCCCAACCCCAACATACAAGGGCAGAGATGCCCTCAACCTGACCAGCTACAGAATTACTGTGTTTTGGAGTAACATTAGCAAACTATTGTACAACCACCACAATAAAAGAATAATGTCCTTTCTGACTCAAACCACAGTGTGCATTTACCCTGCTGCTGCCAGCTGGCATATGGGTAGATCTTTACATCACTTGGGCACTGAAAATGGACCTTAAAGTGGGATGTAATTTACAGTTACACAATATTAAGGCCCTTTTACACAGCCAGAGTACTGTTCAGGGGCCTATGGGTAAATCCCCACTTTGAGATGGGAGTGTAAATTCCAGATCAAGGAGACATACCTCGGCTAACTCTGATTGAGCTAGAATGCTAAAAATAGACTGTAGACACACTAGACGAGTGGTGGGAGAGGCTAGCTGCCTGAGTACAACCTCAGAGGTGCTAGGCACATTTGGGGGCTGCTAGCTCATCATGCCACTAAGGCCACCCTCTGTTTTTAGTATATCAGCTCCATCAGAGCTAACGCGGTTATGTCTCCTCATGCTGGGATTA
Source organism: Pelusios castaneus (assembly GCA_007922175.1). Taxonomy (NCBI): domain Eukaryota; kingdom Metazoa; phylum Chordata; order Testudines; family Pelomedusidae; genus Pelusios; species Pelusios castaneus. The sequence goes on along the minus strand of ML685916.1, from coordinate 944,221 downwards.
CAGCCTGCTCCAAGAGACCTCCTATACTTAGGCCTTGTCTACACAACAGAGTTTTGTCAACAAAAGTCATCTTTTGGTGTACAAAAGATGTGGTGTACACACTACAATGCTCCTGCTGACACAACTCTGCTGCCTTGCTGACAAAATAAAACCATCTTGACAAGAGGTGGAGGATTGATATTTGTGGAAACGTTAGACTGACAAAGCGTCAGTGCAGGCACTGTGCTTGGTTATGTCACTGGAACTGGCCTCCAGGAAGTGTCTCAAAATGCCCATCTGACCGCTGTGGTGACAAGTTTGAACTCTGGGGCCTGCAGCCAGGTACACGGGCATTCTGTACTTCTGTGTACACAGGTATTCTGTTCATAACACTGACCACAACAGCCAGAGATGGTGGCTGCACAGTAAACAGGAGCCATTGAAAAATGGCACAAAATGCAGTTGAAAGCCCATGGAATGATGGGACAGAAAAAATTGCATCATGGGAGATTAAACCCACACCCATGATGCACTATGAACCACTACACCTTCCCAAAACTCCTAGCTATAGAAGGGTGCACAATGGAATACCTACTCAGAGTGCACTGCTTTCACTGTAAATGCTAGAGCACCAACTGTGGACTCTCTGCCAACAGAAGGAGCATCGTGTGAACATGCACAAGTGATGCAATTATAGTGGTTTATGGTTGTCGGTGTAACTCGCATCATCAAAACTCTGTAGTGTGGAGAAAATATTAGGCAAAATAAGAATCGGACAACTCACTGTATTTTATGTATACTTCAACCAGCTCACATTCTCTCTGCAACATGCATATACTTACAACCACTAAATGGCTCAAGTATGTTCTGGGTAAATATATAACTTGCAGATACTGAGGCCTTGTACACACTACAGAGTTATTGCGCGGTAAGGTTCCTTACCGCACGATAACAATCAAAGCGTCCACACATGAAAGCTTCTTGTTGCGCGGCAACAGCCTCTTGCCACGCAACATGTAAACCACCCCAAACAAGGGTGGTAAGGCTTACCACGGAACAGTTGTTCCGTGGTACAGCCTGTGTGGACGCTTGTTGCGCTGTTGACAGCCTCCGGAAATGTCCCAGAGTGCCAAACCGGGCCACTCTGGGACATTGGAGCTGTCAAATATGTCAATTCACTGCTCTAGCTGAGCAGTGAAATTGACATATTAAAATGGCCAGGTTTGGCGGCTGGGGGATTGGCCGGCTGGATCAGCAAGAGCAGCCGGCTTGGGCCACCCCCCTAGCTCAGCCCCGGGGCTGAACTAGGGGGGTGTCCCGAACCAGCTGCTCTCGCCGTTCGGGTCAGCCCCGGGGCTTTGGGTGGTGGCGGGAGCTGTGGCGATTAAGTGTGCTGCTCCCACCACCACCCAGCCCTCTAGCTCAGCCCCGGGGCTTCAGGTGGTGGAGGGAGCAGCTCCCGCCGCCACCCAAAGCCCCGGGGCGGCTCTCGCTGGTTCGGGCCACCCCCCTAGTGAAGCTGCAGGGCTTCGGGTGGCGGCGGGAGCTGCCAGGGGGCTACAGGTGGTGGCAGGGGCTGCGGCGCTTAAGCGCAGCCCCCACAGCCACCCGAAGGCCCGGGGCTAAGCTAGGGGGCTGGCTGTGGGCAGTGCATGGTGGGACAGGTGCCCACCATGCACTGCTCATAGACTCATAGACTCTAAGGTCAGAAGGGACCAGTACGATCATCTAGTCTGACCTCCTGCAAAATGCAGGCCACAAAACCTCACCCACCCACTCCTCTTGTATTGCAAAGGAGCGTTCACACGGTGAACGCTCCTTTGCGATATAAGCAGCAGGTGTGTACACACCAAAGCGCTATATTTATATATATTTATATTTATAGCGCTTTCCTTGTCCCGCAATAGCTTTTATTGCGGGACAAGTTTGTAGTGTGTACATAGCCTTAGTTCGTGGCCAGCTGGGATGTGAATCTACCCAGTATAACACTACTGCAGACTAACCATCTGTGTGGACCCTGCTGATGCACATTAAAAGTTTGTTAATGGGCTTTAATCTACTCCTGTTTCAGAGGACTAAATCAAAGTGCATTAATGAACTGTTAATTTGTTAATGAGCTGTGATCACTTTGTACCCTATAACCCACTGGTTAGAGCTTTCCACCAAGATACAGGAGACGCGAGTTCAAATTCTCACTTTGTCTGAAGCGGAGCAGGGACTTGAATACAGGTTTCCCATCCCCAGTGAAAGGCCCTAACCACTAGGCTATAGGGTTTTGCAGAGTGTGTTACTCAAACATTTAAATACATTGGAGCAGGGATTGGGACCCTGGACTCCCAGGTGAGTGTGCTAACCACTAGACTATAGAGTCAGTCTCACACTCTTGCTGGGCCAATTCATATTTTACTGAACGCGGCACAGCTTCAATAGGCTAGATCCAGAAGACTCATCCCAGTGCTTAGGGCACTTACTTGGGAATTGGGAGAAATGTTCAAGTCCATAATCCACATCCAGGTCTCCCACTGGGTGAGTGCTCTAACCACTGGGCTCCAAAGTATAAGAGGGGACACCATACCACATCTTCCTCCTCCAGCTATTTTGTGTGGGGCCTAACCTGGTAGATTTGTTCTGAGCATGCACACCAGAATGGGCCGTGCAGACAAGATAGGGAGAGCACCCCATTTAAGCATCCGATCAGGGCTTAGGTGTGAGCTAGGTGCTGGACATCAAAACTGCGTTGGCTTTGTGCATGCCCAGCAACAGAAATTCAGACACCTAGGTGACTATTACTGAAAAACTTAAATGTCTAGGGAATTGAGACACCAACAGGGCTAGGCAGCACCTAAGTGGGGGTTTTGTGGATTTAAATCCCTTTGTGGATCTAGCTCCCAGTTTTGAAAATCTCGCCTTTGGTACATCTTTAACAAGTACATGGCCTAGGAATGTGTGTGTTTTAGGTAAATCAGCAACAACCACACGTGTTATCTGTTCTAATTGCATTGATAAACATTTCACTATGTGGGTGTTCTAGGTACTCTACACCAAATATGTGATCAGATGCTACAGTGATGAGCATGGTAGAAGAACCTAAGTAGAAGAGAACCAAATAGAATTGTCCTGTCCTGTGTGTGTTCTAGCTATATATTTCTCACTGTATGTTTCCTGTAGCAGAACTCAAGGTTTTTAGAAACATACCACCACCATTTCTCATTTTGTTGTAAAATATTGTTCATTGTTTATTTTTGCCTCACCAAGTTAACCATCCTTCATATGACTTCTGACATCGCCTTACCACCCTACTCAGCCATTCCGATTCTCCAATTTGATCAGGGCACTCTCTAGCCAACTCTCACCATCTTCCTGTCATCTCATGGTGACCTTGTCACTCAGCAATCCCATGACTTTTCCATGATTATATTTCTGTGTCCTCGATGGGGCCTTTCAAAAATTTCTTGGTGGGAGCCAGCGACAAGTCCTTACTGGGGATGATGAGGTTGTAGATTGGGTACTGCTTCTCTCCTGGACTGGAGCATGATCTATAGGGCTTCTTTTCCATGACCTGAGTCTTGGCCATCCCTGTATCAGAGTCCCATGCCTGGCCCCGCCGTAGCTTCTTGAAGGTGTTCCTGAAGCCCTCAGTGCTAAAGTAGTAAATTAGAGGGTCCAGAGAGCAGTTCATGCTGGCCATGAGCACTGTGACAATAAGTACATTGCGCACGGAGTCCCGAACGGACAGCTCAGCCGTGATTACGTGGGCTTTTATCATCCCGTAGGCAGCCAGCGATGTGTTGTAGGGCACAAAGCAGATAACGAAGATGACCAGATTGACCACGAGCAGGCGGATGGTCTTCTGCTGGCGAAGGCTCTGGGGCCTCCTGGCCTGGCACAGCTTCTGAAAGATTCTAATTGAGCAGTATGTCACGGAGGTCAGTGGCAAGAGGAAGCCCAGGATTTCAGCCAGGATGACCAGTGGGAAGATGCTATTCTGCCAGAGGCCATCACTGAAGCTTTCAAAGCACAGAGCAATGGTCCGGTTCCCCTTGAGGCAGGAACTTGACCTGTGGACACCAGCAGCCGGAACCGAGCCCACAAGGATAAGCACCCATACCACCAGGCAGAGCAATCGGGCCCACTTGGGGCGCCGTAAGTGGCGCCAGCGAAGCGGGTGGACAATGGCAACATAGCGGTCCAGGTTGATGCACATGAGGAAGAGGCAGCTGCCATACATGTTGATCTGGAAGAGGGATCCAGAGACCTGACACAGGAAATTGCCAAATGGCCAGTACTGGTTGGAATAGTAATAGAGCCGCAGTGGCAGGGAGAGTGTGAAAAGCAGATCGCTTACTGCTAGGTTGAACATGTAGATGCTCACCACAGACTTGAGGTGCAGGTAACGCAGGAAGACCCAGAGTGCCAAAACATTGAGCACCAAACCTGCCACAAAGATGAGGCTGTAGCCAACCAGGTGTATCCGGTGGTTGTAGCTGTAATCTTTGCATTCAGTCAGATTTTCTGAGCTGCCAGCAGCTGACATGTCCAGGAGTATCCTGGAGAGGGTCTCAGTGACGTAGCTCAGGCCACTGATAGGCAAATGGGGCCCAACAAGGGGCATGGAGGAAGATCATTACCCGCAGGGGAGCAGGGGGCAGGTCATTCCCCTCATCTTCCCCTGGGAAGTGTAGGTGTGTCTCTCTCTCTGCTGATTCCGTCACCAGCTGTTCAGTGAGTTTCCTGATATCAGTGGCTCAGAGGTCAACCACTGGTTACATTTCACAGATTCTTCGCAGCAGCAGCTCAGTGATGTGGATGCAATGAGAGGTCCTTGCCTGATGTGGGATGACAACACAGTCCTGATCAGAGTGAAAAAAACCAAAAGACTAAGTCTAGTTTATAACATAGTAAAAGCTCCAGGCCAGGTGTTGGCATCTGCCCTTAGTATACACTCAGGCCTTGTCTACTCTAGCACCTATGCTGGCAAACATAGGGGTGTGAAACAAAAACAACCCACCAGATGCTTCTGTGTACACCACTGTCGAAGGGAGATGCTTCCCTGCCAACATAACTATTGTCACTTGTTTAGGTGGTTTTTATTATGTTGGTGGAAAAGCTCTCTCCCGTCTAAGGCTTATATGTAGACTAACCCAGACAGAAAGAAAAGAGACTGAGAAATATGTATTCCAGAAGAAAGAAGAGGAGAGAAAGAGGGGTGGAGGAAGCCAGGGAAGAAGCAGAAATATAATAGAAGGGGACAGGACAGGTGAGGGGAGATGGGAGGAGGACAAGGGGACAAGGAGGGTAAAGTCTAAGATTGCATGATAAACAATTTCTGACTTGTCCCCTTTATTGAAAACAAGCTTCAGAGAATGATAATGTTCATCCAGATTAGAGTGTACACTTCTGTTTAACTTGAGTTAATGAACAAAACTGTAATTGCTAACCTAGGTGCTCCATGAACATTTGTTCCAGGACACAAATGATTGCAGTTTACCCTAGTCTAGAGAAGCCCACAGGGTAAACATATGCACACATCCTTTCTATATGCGGACATGAAAGGATGCAGTAAATTAAGTGTATTCATCAGTGACTATATATTTGAGATGAGCCTCTGCACATATACACTGTTATGCAGAGGACTGGGCAGACATCTTGTTGAAGCTATTCGTTGTTATAGATTCATAGATTTTAAGGCCAGACAAGACCAATATGATCATCTAGTCTGACTTCCTGCACATGGCTTTACAAAAGGTAGATCGTGCCAGAGCAACTTGATCTCCTTTTTTGAAAGGATAGCAGATTTTTTAGATAAAGGGAATGCGGTGGACCTAATTTACTTAGATTTCAACAAGGCATTTGATACAGTTCCAGACAGGGAGTTATTAGCTGCGTTACAGAAGATGGGAATTAATATGAATATAGTAAGGTGGATAAGGAACTGGTTAAAAGGGAGGCTACAGTGGGTCATACTGAAGGGTGAACTGTCAAGCTGGAGAGAGGTTACCAGTGGAGTCCCTCAGGGATCGGTCTTGGGACCAATCTTATTTAACCTTTTTGTTACTGACCTTGGCACAAAAAGCGGGAATGTGCTAATAAAGTTTGCGGATGACACCAAGTTGGGAGGTATTGCTAATACAGAGAAGGATCGGGATACCATACAGAAAGATCTGGATATCCTTGTAAACTGGAGTATCAGGAATAGGATGAAATTTAATAATGGGAAGTGCAAAGTCATGCATTTAGGGACAAATAACAAGCATTTTTCCTATAAGCTGAGGAGGCATCAGTTGGAATGAACTGAGGAGGAGAAGGATCTGGGAGTACTGGTTGATCATAGGATGACTATGAGCCGCCAATGTGATGTGGCCATGAGAAAAGCTAATGCGGTTCTAGGATGTATCAGGAGAGGTATTTCAAGAGACAGGGAGGTGTTAGTGCTGCTGTACAAGGCACTAGTGATTTGGAATATTGTGTGCAGTTCTGGTCCCCCATGTTTAAAAAGGATGAATTCAAATTGGAAGAGGTGCAGAGAAGGGCTACAAAGATGGTCTGTGGAGTGGAAAACCTGCTCTATAAGTGGAGACTCAATAAGCTTGGCTTGTTTAGCCTAATAACCTAAAGAAGGTTGAGGGGGGAAATGATTGCTCTCTATAAATACATCAGAAAGATTAATATCAGGAAGGGAGAGGAATTATTTGAGTACAGCAGCAATGTGGACACCAGAACAAATGGTTATAAACTGTCTATCAAGAAATTTAGACTTGAAAGTAGATGCAGGTTTCTAACCATTAGAGGAGTAAAGTTCTGGAAAAACCTTCCAAGGGGAGTTGTGGGGGCAAAACCCATAACTGCTTTCAAAACTGAGCTTGATAAATTTATGGAGGGGATGGTATGATCAGGTAGCCTATTTTGGAAATTGACTGATCTTTGGCTACAAGAGATTACCACTGATCTTTGGTGGATATACAAGTGGCCTAAAAAGGGAGGGTACATGGGGTGGGTTCTGAGTTATTACAGAGAATTGTTTCTTGGGTCACTGACTGTTGAGACTTGCCCATATGCTCAGGGTTTAACTGATCACCATATTTGGGGTCCGGAAGGAATTTTCCCCCAGGACAGATTGGCTTAGGCTCTGGGGGTTTTTCACCTTCCTGTGTAGCACAGGGCATGGCTCACCTACCTGTGACTTCACTGTATCTTAAAGTCCTTAGGTAAATAACTCAGTCGTAGGTTAGTGGCCTATTGCTGGAGTGGGTGGGTGAGGTTCTGAGGCCTGCATTTTGCAAGAGGTCAGACTAGATGATCGTACTGGTCCCTTCTGACCTTAGAGTCTATGGGTGCATCTACACTTGTAAATTAAGTCGACTTAAGCTTGCTTAAGTCGACTTAATTTACTCTGCGTCTACACTACAGTTTCCTTAAGTCGAATTAAGCAAGCTGCTTAAGTCGACTTAAGGAAAATAAAGTCGACTTAATGAAAATTAAGTCGACTTTATTAAGCCTACTTTTCGTTCAACTTTAGGCTTAAGTCGACTTTTTAAAGTCGACTTAAGCCAGTGTAGACCTGGAGTAGCCCTAAGTCGACTTAGGGCTACTCCAGGACTCCCCCACTGCCCTCCCTGCCAGGGGGGTGGCACAGAGGGAGCCTGGCATGCCCCCCTGCCCTGCCAGGGTCCCTGTCCCCCTTTGCCCCATTGTACTTGGGTACAATGGGGCAAAGGCTGAGCCCCCTGGCACTGGGCAAGGGGTGCCCCCCTGCCACCATGGACCTGCCCAAGGTCCCCCTAACCCCTATAAGTCGACCTAGGCGTCCAATGTGGACGCTCTAGGTCAACTTTGTAAGCTCCCCCTTAAGTCGACTTACAATTAAGGTGTAGACATGCTAAGTCGACTTAGTTAAGTCGACTTAGCTAAAGTCGACCTAAATTTCCAAGTGTAGACATAGCCAAAGAGTCCTCTCAAGGAGCTTCATTTGTTGGTAAATAACAGAGATTATTTACCTTAAAATAACTGGAGTTCAAGATGCTTCAGTGTAGATTAGGGCTCAGACATGGGTCCCAGCTAGTCCTTAGACTGCTGTTACCACCTGTCAGTTCACTGGTATCAGCAGGGAGTGTGAGCTGGTGGACCCTAGATCACCACAGGCACAACCCACAAAACTCCCAATTGAAGGAGACATCTGGCCTCTCTGATTGGCTCAGAGTCATTATTTAAACCCAAAGGAGGCACAGAAAGTTATCTGAGCATCTCTGGCTCACTGCTACATTGGACCTTGCCTTTTCACCTGACTCCCGAGCCCAGCCATGTCCCTGCTTCCTGCCTTTCTGTCCTGTTCCTGACTCCTGCCTTGTGCCTGATCCCCGCTTCTTAGTTCCACTGCTGTCTATTGACTCCAGCTCTGACCCTTGGCTCAATGCCTGACTCTGACATTTAGCTTCAGGGCCGTCCCTTGGGGGGAGCGGGGCCCTGGGCCAATTGACCTAGGCAGGGCCCTACCTCCACCCCTGCCCCCCACCCATGCTGCAGGGGAGCGTGGCGGGCCCACCAGCCTGCTCCGCCCCCCAAGGGCTGGGCATAGCGCTCTTGGCCCAGCCCGCCCCGCCCCACTGCCTTCGGCTCGCTGCCAAAGGCAGCTGGGCGGCCATGGGAGAAGGGGCTGCGGCGCGCACGGGCCCCGCATTGCCCCGCTGGGAGCGGGACAGCACAAGGTCCATGTAACCGTGGGGCCTGGGGCAATCGCCCCGTTCACCCCCTCCCCCCCCAGGGACGGCCCTGTTGGGCTCGACTCCCAAATCTGTCCCCATCGCTGACCTCCAGTTCCTGGCTTCTGACTCCTGCTCTGACCAGTAGGCACAACCACCATTGCTCTAACCATGAGTTCTGATTGCCTGTATCCCAGTCTACAACAGTATACCCAGCCCATCAACCTCTCTGAGTGCAGACCCAGCCAAGTATGGACCCAGCAGAGTTGCCCCAATCCAGGGGGCAGTGGGACTCTATGAGTAGGCGTTCTGCCTCCAGACAGACAACCAAGTCATGAAGGCGCAGATGGTACAGCTGGTTGTTGAGAATGAAGCACTGCTGGAGCAAGCCCATCAACTCTTTGTAGAGAACAGTGCACTCCAGGTCTTACTGCCCACATCACTTTTGAGCCAGGACCTGTTGTCCCCTCTCCAGAGTGCTTCAGCAGGGATCGTTCCAAATTTTGAGGCTTCATAAAACAGTACTGCCTGTTGTTCTTGCTCTGCCCTCAGATATACTCATTCAACCAGGCCAAGGCAGGTCGGGCAGTCAGCCTGGTAACTAGGGAGGTATTGGAAGTTAGACTTGGGCTCTACCCATTGGAGACCAACACTCCAGTGCTCTCTAGCTGGGATGCATTCCAGCAGGTGCCATCAACCATCAGTGGTGACCCAAACTGTGCTCTCTCTCTGCTGGGCAGAAGCTCCGACAGGGGTCAGGGCACAGCCCCTCCTACACAGCACACTTCTCCCATCTCACAGGAGACATGGAATGGAAGGAAGCAGCATATCTCTTCCAGCTCTAGTGGGACCTGCTGGACAAGTTAAAGGATTAGTTGACTAGATCCAAGACCTTGATGGCTGTGGGTGCCTTTATCAATCTTGCTATCCAGATTAACAATCAGATGTGTGAACAGCAGGAAGAAAGAAAGATGGGGGCCATTGGAGCCACACCCATTGCTTTTCAGTCCTGCTCCACAAGTTCAGCTGACACCAGTTGACCTGGCCTGCCGACTGCTTGCCTCTGAAGTAAAGAGTGCCATTGATGTTTTAACTGGTGCATCTACTGCAGGGAATGGGTCATGCTATCTCTGAGTGCGTCTTGAGGAAACAAGACTGAAGTGTCCTAGGAAAATGACCTAGCCCAGCAGTGGTTAAAGTATAATTTGACAGGCCCCGGAACTCTTCTAATCTCTGGGCTCCCTTTCCGTATTGTCTGGGCCCCCTTCATACATGTGCGGGCCCCAGCTCAGGTAGGCATTTGCAACCACTTCTCAGTACCACATGCCTCAGTTATTGCTCTATAAAAATATTTATAATTTTATATGGCATTTATGTCTATAGCAATTATTGTCACAAACTAGCAAACACAATAAGTATTTGATTAACAACGGTGGGGTGTAGGACCTGCCAGCAGCCAGGACAGGGCAGAACATGCATTCCGTCGGATTTTTCTATTTTTAGGGGCCCTGGAACTCTGGCCCCTCAAATTTGTGGGCCCTGGAACTGCATTCCAGTGCATTGCCCCTTACTTTAATGCCTGCAGCCCAGGCCTCGTAAAGGGGGCTGACCCGAGCACTTTGACAAAATGTCCCCACGCCGTGTGCCATTGCCCTATCTGGAAAACATGCTGAATTCCATAGACCAGCACCATATTTGCAATCACCAGCTGAGCTCAGTGTTCCAGAATGCTCCTTTCCAATTCCTCTGCAGCCGGCTCTCATTAACTGGGATGCAATGGATGACTTTATTGATCTGGATACAGCCCAGACCCTACAGATTTCTCTCAGGTCCAAGGCTGTTTCAGACATAGTTGAGACAATTTATGGTCCCCCGCTCCCTCTGCATCCTTCAGGCCAGTAGCTGCTGAGATTATGCCCCTAGAAGTCACCATGTAAGGACACCAAGAGATGCTGCAGTACAGTGCCATTCACTCCCTGCATTTCTCCCTGATCCTGGTATTTCTTTATAACCTTCTTATTCACTAGCATGAACTAAAGGTCAACTTCTCTTCAGAATACTGATGGCACATTGCTCTATTCCAGGGTGTACAGAGTGCAGAGCAGAGCCCCTATGATCACAAGCAGGGAGTTAGTCTGACAGACTCACCTGCTGATCCCAAGCCTCAGCTTCTATTCCAGTACAGTGACTTTGCCACTGTATTAAACAAACAAACAAACAAACAAACAAGAACACAGACCTCCTACCTCTACAAAGGGATTATACAGCATAGGAGCAAAAATTCTGTGCATCTACCTGCAGGAGCACCTGGCTAATGGCTTTATTCATAAGTGCATCTCTCTTGCTGGGGCACCAATCCTCTTTGTTAGAAATAAAGATAGCAGCCTCCAACTTTGCGTGGACCAGCAAGCATTGAATCAGCTCACTGTTAGGAAACGGTACTCCATGTTTTTAATTTCCAAACTATTGAACTACATGGGGGATGCCTGGATATACATAAAATTGGATTTCTGAAAGGCACAGAATTTGGGAATGAGTGGCAGATCATCGTTCTAAAGCATTCTGGACATTTTGTATACCTTGTGATGCCTTTTGGTTTAGCCAATGCCCCTGGGATACTCTGGGATATTCTGGACCAATATCTGGAGGTCTTTCTGGATGACATCCTTATATTTTCAGACAGCACTGAGCAGCATACCATGCATGTCTTTCTATCCTTGGAAGGCTATGCCAATATTGTCATAGAATCACAGAAGCTGGAAGGGACCATGAGAGGTCATCGAGTCCAGTCCCCAGCACTCATGACAGGACCAAGGACCCTCTTAAACCCTCCCTGACAGGTGTTTGTCTAACCTGCTCTTAAAATCTTCCAATGATGGAGATGCCACAACCTGCCCTAGTCAACTTATTCCAGTGGTTAATCAACCTGACAGTTAGGATTTATTTTTCCTAATGTCCAACCTAAACCTCCCTTGCTGTAATTTAAGCCCATTGCTTCTTCTCCTATCATCAGCAGTTATGGAGAATAATTTTTCTCCTTCCTCCTCATAACAACTTTTTAGGTACTTGAAAACTATTATCATGTCCCCTCTCAGTCTCCTCTTTTCCAGACTGAACAAACCCAGTTCTTTCAATCTTCCCTCATAAGACAAGTGTTCCGGACCTTTTATCATTCTTGTCGCTCTTCTCTGGACTTTCTCCAATTTGTCCACATCTTTCTTGAAATGAGGTACCCAGAACTGGACACAATACTCCAGTTCAGGCCTAATCAGAGCAGAGTAGACTGGAAGAACTATTTCTCGTGTCTTACTCACAATACTCCTGTTAATACATCCCAGAACAACATTAGCTTTATTTGCAACAACGTCTCTACACTAAGCTGGAGAAATATGGTATTGGGCAGGCATCCATACAATTTTTAGGGTTTATCCTATCCCTGAGAGTATTTTGTTGAACTCTTGTAAGGTGAAGGTGGCTCACCTAGGCAGCTCCACAGAACAGCTGAGAACCATGGCACTTCCTGGGATTTGCAAATTTCTATCAGCGATTTATCCCAGTGATCTCAGATCACACAGCCCCCCCGTCACTGCCCCACTCTACAAAAGTACCAAGTCCCTTTGGTCTCCTGGGGGCAACAGGCCTTTCAGCAATTGATTCATGCATTTAACTCCACTCCCAGGCTGACTCACCCAGATACCACTCAACCTTTATCGTGGAAGCTGATGCTTCTCATGTGGCAAAAGGAACAGTACTTTTGAAGAAACATGGCCCCCCCATCAGCTATTACCCACCTATGCCTTTAACTCAAGGAACCTTTCACCCACAGAACAAAAGTATGATGTCCTGTATCAAGCACCCCTCCGCTATGTCTGCACTTGCTAAAATTAGTTAGTTCGAACTAACTAATTTGAACTAATTTTAGTTAGTTCGAACTAACTAATTTGAACTAATTTTAGTTAGTTTGAATTAGCTTGATTCGAACAAGCATGGCCACACTGGAATGTTAGTTCAAACTAAGCAAGCACTTGCTTAGTTCGAATTAGCGATCCCCATTCATTTCAATGGCCAGTTAATTTGAACTAAGAAATCAGTTCAAATTAACATGGCCACGTTAGTTAATTCGCACTACTTAGTTCGAATTAACCCCTTAATTCAAATACCCTATTCGAACTTATTAGTTCGAATTAAGGAACCCCTTAATTTAAACTAACTAAAGTCTAGTGTAGCCATGGCTTTAATTAGTTCGAATTAAGCCTCCTTAATTTGAACTAACTTGTCAGTGTAGACATAGCCCTAGTGACCAAAACTGTCTTGAGGAATGGTGCCATTACCTGGAAGGGGCCCGGTACCCTGTCCAAGTGTACACAGCCCATAAGAATTTAGAATATTTGTGTAAGACCTCAACCAGTGGCAACACTAATAGGCTGTTTTTTCCATGTTACAATTTAGTAATCTCCTATCGTCAAGGAACCAAAATTAGCAAAGCTGACACTCTGCCCTGGAAGGAAGAACACAATGGTGATGTGATAGGCTCGAACCCCAAAACCTCCAACATTTTTAAACCTTGCACATTCATGGGAGCAGCCCCCTGACAAGGCCTGCTTTCCCTGATACAATCAACCTCAGTTCAGTGGATCCCTTCTTATGAGCAGGAAGTCATAATCAGGGAACCCCATGATGTTCAAAATAGGATAACCTCTGTCAGGGCTGTCCTGGGGGGGTGGCCCAACAGGGCAATCGTCCCGAGCCCCGTGTTTATGTGGGCCCCGCGCTGTCCTGTTCCCAGCAGGGCAGCGAGGGGTCCGCATCACTGCCCCCCTACACCTGCACTTCGGTCCATCCTCTCCCTGCTGCCTTTGGCAGCAAGCAGAAGGCAGCAGCGAGGCAGGGTGGGGCGGAGCACGAAGCCCAGCCTTTGGTCTGGCCCTCCCCACCTCCAAGGCAGAGCAGCCGGCCCAGCGGTGGAGTAGGGAAGCAGAGCCTGGTCTCTGGGCCAGCCCACCACATCCCCAGGGGTGGAGCAGCCAACCTAGGGGAGGGGCGGGTGTGCGGGGCCCAGCCTCTCTGGGCTAGCCTGCTCACCTGCCCCCCGCCCCCCCAGTGCAGGGGAATGGGGGGGGGGGAGCCCCGCACAAGCCAATTGGCCCTGACCTATGAGGAAAGGTTAAAAAAACTGGGCACATTTAGTCTTGAGAAAAGAAGACTGAGAAGGGACCTGATAACAGTTTTCAAATATGTTAAGGGCTGTTATAAAGAGGATGGTGATAAGTTGTTTTCCATGTCCACTGAAGGTAGGACAAGAAGTAATGGGCTTAATCTAAAACAAGAGAGATTTAGAAAAGATTTTCCTAATATCTAACCTAACTGTAAAGGTACTTCAGCTCAGTAATAGCCTTCCAGCTCACGTCATGGAGTTTCCATCATGTTGGAAACTTTTAAAGACATCCCACAGAAGACCTGTCAGGGATGGTCCAGGTTTACTTGGTCATGCCACTGTGCAGGGGACTGGACTTGATGACTTCTAGAGGTTCCTTAAACCCCTATATTTTTATGATATACGTTACGCCTGGCCCTCCAAGAATAATGGCTCCACAACTTGCCCCTGGCAGGACATTTTGGTAGATTCAGGAACCATTGCCTAGTTTCTTATCTTTTTGGATATTATTGCATGCAAGCCACAGGGCAGGCCTATGTTCCCTCTTGTAAAGTTTGTGGCTACTCCAAGGCATCGTTCAATAAACCCCTCAGCCTCCTGCAGCCTCTCAACTCCATCTAACCCTGACACAGTCATTGCCCTAGATTTCATAGTAGAGTTATGTAAGTCTAATGGGTTCTTGACCACCCTGACTGTGGTGGATCACCATGACAACACACTTCATCTCCTGTTCTCGCCTACCCTCCTCCCAGGAAAGCATCCAGCATTGGGTGCTTCAAATTGTCTGCCTCCATGGCCTCCCACAATGCATCATTTCTGATCATGGTGCACAATTTATCTCTTGCTTCTGGCATGAAATCCTCCAGTGATTGGGCATTTATGCCTTTCTCTCCTTCACTTCTCATCCCCTAGTCAAACAATCAACCAGGAAGAAAGAAGAAACAAACCAAATTTTGGAACAGTACTTGTAGTGCTATATAAACTGCAACCAGAATGATTGGTACTTGGTATTACCCCACGTGGAGTTTGCCTATTGTAACACTGAACACATGTCTACAGGGACAAAACCCCTTTTTATAAACTATGGGCTCCATACTAGATTTTACCCAGAACTGCCAACAACATCCTCTAACCCAGCAACTTCCGATTGGGTGGACCAGAGCCAAAGGACTCAAGGTTATCTGAAAACCTACATATAAGAGGCCAGAAGAAGCTACAAACAATATATGGACCATCAATGAAAAGAACAGCCGACTTCTTCCACAGGTCAGATGGCATGGCTGTCAGTCTAACAATTGCACACACACGGGCCATCTTGTAACTGGATTACCCATTCCAGATCCCTAGCTCCTACTGAATTTGCTGCCAAAGGAATCCAGTTACCTTTGAACTCGCGCCTTAATCTCTGCAAATTCACTCAGTGTTTCTCACATCACTTCTAAAGCCCCATACACAAGACCTGTTTTCCCACCACTCTCACCTACCTGCCTCCCTGTCAATACGTGTTCAAGACCATGATGAATATGTCATCCATAACATCCTTGATGCAAGAATGAAATGGTGTCAACTCTGGTATTTGATTGATTGGTAGGGTTACAGCCCCCAAAAATGCTCCTCGTAATGCACAGAAAATGTCCATGCCCCCGAATTAGTGAAGAGCTTCCACAAGAACCATCCCCAAAATCCCAGCACACTGGTGATTGGAGGGCACCCAAAGGGAGGAGTGTTGTGAGGGATCATGAGGCCCCCTGCATCATCTGCAACTCACCGGTGTCAGTAGAGAGTGTGGGATGGTGAACCCTATCTCACCATAAGCACCACCCACAAAGCTCCCAATTGGAGAAGATGTGAGGCCTCTCTGAGTGGCTCAGATTTACCATTTAAGCCAGAAGAAGGTAGGGAAAGTTATTTGAGCAATTAGGTGTATCCTTGGCTGGCTGCTACATCAGACCCTGGCCTTCCTCCTGATTCCTGTCTTCCCATCCTGTTCCTGATTCCAGCCTTGTTCAAGATTCCAGCTTCTGCACTCCACCTCTGGCTCCCAGCTCTGGCTCCGAACTTTAATAACTTAACTTAGCATAATAACAGATAGTTCCATCAGCCTAGTAATTTCAAGCACCACAGGGCTTTGGGATCAGTACTAACCTTGGAAGAGCAAACACCTTTCTGACTCACCCACACCAATCGCTGCAGAATGCTCTCCTATCACAGCACTGGCCACACAAGTTTGTGAAAGTAAATAGCGCTTACAGAGGAGTTATTTGTCCCCATACAAACTGCACATACTTACTGACATGCTAATGTCCACCAATACACAGTGCCAGGAGCAAAACAATGCACTTAAGAGGAAGGAAAAAGAAACAAAGTAAAGTGTCCTGGAGAAAATGCAATGTGAGTTTCTCTGCACAAGGAACGTGAAATCCATGATCTGACAAGCAATTACAGTAAGGTTTCTTTATACCCCGCTGGCCCTGAGAAAGTCCCTTGTGCAGTGAGCTGTAGATGTGGTTTTTCATGAATTTCCAGCCCCAGAAATTTAAAAAAAAAAACCATGAATGAGTCTCCAAACAATCATGAGATTGAAGTAAAAATAATGAGGTATATTAAAATAAATACATTGGGAATGCTTTTTAGAGTCAGAGTTTAAGTCCAAAAGGAATCACCAGATCATCTTGCCTGACCCCCTGTATGGCACAGGACCCCTGGTTTCTGAGTCTTAAGGTTACACTTAAGTCACGTTTCCCAGCTCTTCTTTGTAACCATGAGAACTAGAAACTTATGTACAGATATTATTTTTAAAATGAAAGCTGAGGTTTGCTGATCTGTTGCCTCAAGGGGATGTGGCTTTAAGAAAAACCAATACCACAATGTATATAATAAAAAATGGCCGACCTGATAACACTGCCAAACCTGGGCGACTGAAGGGGGAATGTATATCACCCTGTATCTAAGGGGAAACTTGCAGATGAACTATCAGTCGTGGCATCCCATTTGAGTCAACTACATTAGCAATACATTTTGCAACTCACAGGTCTAAACATATGCTTTTTGAAATGAAAGCCGAGAGTCCCATTTTCATTTCTAGCTCCCTAAATCACTGGCAAGTAGCACACAGTATTATAGGGCACAAAAAAAGTGCATGCTTAGAGGGTTGCTAGGTCTGGAGCTCAAAAACCTCACCCCCAGCCTCTCTAGCTTCTTCCGGCCCCCTTACCTTTCTCCTAGCAGAGCTGGAAGTTGGTGAATGCCCTTGTCCTGATGACCACGGCCACCGTGGAGACCTCACTGGAGCAATCAGAACTGAAATCAGAGCAGAAACAAAGTGACTTTAGATAGATACCTTGGGAACTGGCACCTGCTCCTCTGGGTCCATAAGGACACAGGACTAGAAGGGACTGGCTGGGTCACTGAGTCCAGGCCTCTATTGTCACAGGCAAATCTTTCATCATAACCCATTCCTAAATTTATCAATATCCAGCATAAAACCAGTTAGATTTTTCCCTCTATTCCTCCTGTTGGGGGGCTGTTTCAGAACCTCCCTCCTCTGTTGGTTAGAAATCATCTTCTGATATCCAGCCTGAATGCAATCATCATGGCCAATATATACCCACTTCTTGTTGTACCAGCATTATCTCTTTAGCTTAAATAGCTCATCTCCCTCCTCTTATGCTCCTGACTTGTAGTTATAGAGAGAAAGCCCATCTCCACTAGCCTAATAAAATGAAGGCTGAAACAAGCCAAGCTTTTTGAGTTTCCTTGCAAAAGATTAGACTCTTCATTTCCCTTATCACCCTGGTAGCTCTTTGCTGCACGTCGCAGAGTAATTAATCTTTCTTGAACACTGGCAACCAGACCTGAACCCACTATTCCCCTGGAGTCACTTCTTTTCCCTAACTCTTTGCCCAGAGCTGCTTTATGCTCTCTTATTTGCTGTTTTTCCTCACTCACTTTCATCTTGTCTTTTTCTTCTTCCTTCTGGGCTGGCCGTGGCAAATGGACTTTGCTGCCTGAAGGTGACATGCTAGCCACGCTTCTATGAAAGCAAAAGCGAAAGCCCTTGTGAAAGATAAGCAATTCCTTCAGTTTGTGATGTTAGCTGCAGGTGCCTTGAAACACGGCATCTCTTAAAACACACAGGAAGTGGATGAGTACACTCTCACAGCCCACCCTCAAGTTACTCAAGGTCAAAGAGGGAAAACATTCACCTGTCCATGGATAGTCCCAGCTGTGGTAAATGAGTGACAAATGGGGAGGAGGTGAGATGGCAGAGAAATAAACCCTAAGCCAGCAATTGTTGCACAAGGGCCCAGCCTTAGCGACTCCTATCAGTGTGTGGGCTCTTCATAATTATGGCAGAGAATGAAACCCATAGAGAACGAGGCCATCTGTATGCCTCCGGAATTGAACTGCTCCAGAGTTAGAAGGGCCAGAAGGAGAGATGCAGAGAGTGTAAGGATTGGGGCTGAGGAGGAGGGAAAAATAGCTGGATCTCTATCCCAGCAACCCCACATCATGGGTTTGTTTGTCACTAATTGCACACCAAAGTGGCGCTGGATTGAATTAGTTACAGGATGTGAGATTCTGGGCAACGCTTGTGAGGTGGAAATTCAGGGTGCGCAGGAAGCCTGAGAACAGGGATGCAAGGGAGAGTAGGAGAGGCTTCTGCCTCTCTCCAGAGTATCTGTCGTATCTCTGGTACCTTTTAGCACTGTGGTCTCCTTATTTCCTGCATGAGTCTGTTAGGACAGGGAGGCTCTCTCCTCTGCCACTCTCTCAGTCCTATGGTCTCTCCCCAACTAGTCTGTCACTACTGAGATCACCCCCTCCTGGGGCTGGAAAGCTATTCCCAGCCCCTGCCTGCATTTTCTCCTGTGGGCTCCTCACCATCTGGACTCTTTCTCTGCTGTTCTTGCCTAGCTCCTTTGCCTGTTGGATGTTCTTCCTTGTGTTTGTCTTTCTCACTCTGTATGTCCCTTGTTCAGCTGTCACTGCCCCCTGATTCAGTGGGTGACACTCCCGGGGAGATACATCTCTGCTGCTCATAAATCTTGAGAGGGGACAATGGCAGCCCAGCCACTGATCTCATCCAGCTCCATTTTAGTGCCTTCTTTTTGCTGAGCCAAACCCCTTTTCCTGCTTCCTTGTTGCTGGGATCTTTGTTCTTAGGATTTTTAGTCTCTTTTGAATTCCCATTGAGACTCCAGCTCCGCGAAAGGCTTACAGAGAGAGATACTGGGGAGGAGTATGCACTTCCCCCATTACAGGGCAGTGAGGGTCTTTAGCCCCTCTGTGGGAACAAATACTTCCCCCCCACCACACACAGCTGCCCCATCTGAGCACAGCTGCTCTGGCCCCACCATGTGTATTCCAGGTAGGGGATCTTTGTGGGGCCTGAATTCTGGCCCAGAGTGCTCTGCTGTCCGGTGGTGTCCCTGTTAGAAAGTTTTACCCACCTCTTTGATTTTCTGACACTCCAGCCCATGAGCTGCCATTCTTGCGCTGTCCCAGGCGGGGTCAGGAAGCACCAAGCTATTCCTCAGAGCTGCATGATGGACCCTCAGCTCACCGGGGAGAGCGTGTAACCACTTGCATTTCCTCACCTCCCCGCCTCCGGTCTGAGTTGGTAGCAGGTAAGACCAGCTTACTGGAGGCGTGTCGGAGGTTACACCCTGGAGCTGCAGCTCCCAACTTGTCTTTGGCCTGGCAGTTCAGTCTACAGCGCAAGAGAGAGAACGCCAAGACTGGAAAGAGGGAAGAAGGGATGAAGAGACAGACAGAGCAATGCAGACATGAGAGTTGGGGGAAGGGGTTGAAAGAGGAACCCAGTGTGCTCAGTCCTCTTTGTGTGGAGGGCAATTTCAGTAAAGGCCGTAACAAAAAGACTAGCTTGTATGTGTGACAGGAGAGCAACACAGAAAAGCAGCATTTCATCTTATAGGTGCTTCATAGCCCGCCAGAGCCAGAGGTACTGCAAGATGTAACTAATGACAAGAGGAGCTAAACCTTCTTTATCCCATGCGGGAGGGAAGGTAGAGGTTTCCAAGTCCTGTTTAGGGGAAATCTGTCTCTCAGGATGTTCCTGCTCCCAGCACACAAATAGTTAATTTGTCTAGTTTTTCAGAGGTTCCACAGCACAGGGTTTTGGGGGGGAGGGGGAGGGAAGCATATTTAACAACCTTGACATGTTGGTTTGCACAGATAGCCCACCCAGGAGAGGAGTTACCCTCCGCCCCATTTCCAAGGCCGTCTCTTCACCTCAGTCTGGGGGGGGGGGGGGGCGGCCAGGGAAAGAGTTAAGAGACCCAGAAAGCAGCAGCCTGAGCTGTGTCTGTTTGCTGTAGCCATGAGGGTTGCAAGACAGAAAAGAGGAATCTCCAGCACAGAGGAGCCAGACAAGAGAAAGTCACCAAGAAAGGCAGCCGGGAGGTGAAGGGGGCCCAGATCAGCACCAGCTCTCCCTGTGCGCCACTCTTGGGAACCTGCACTAAGATGCTCCTTGGCTCACCAAAAGGGCTGATGCGAGAAAAAGAGGCTGGGGAAATGAATCACCACATTGCAGCAGACTGGTGCCACTGGGACTTTACTGCATAAAGGAGCCAAGGAGTCACCATTCGGGTCTCACTCTGCTCCCCTCTGGCTTGTGGACAGTGGGATTTGCAGGAAAAAAAAAGAGAGAGAGAGAATATAAAGCATCCATCCCTGGAGTGGCCTAAAAGACTCTGCATGTGGCATTATGAGGACCGGCTGCTTGCTGTTCACACTTAACTCTGCCATGTGAACTCCTGTTGTGGGATGGCCATCCTGGAACCTCTCTCCCATGTTCTTGACCCTCCAGTGATGCCTCACAATCCTTTGAGAACAGCGGCACCGTGGATGCCTCTGCAGTGCTAACCTAGGAGAGTTCTTCATCCCCCGGGGTGACGTGTAAACAGGCACCAGACCCAGAGACAGCTCGTGGTGGCTGTGGAGGGTGGAGGCACTTGCTCTCCACGTGCTGGCCTGGGACTGCCCTGGGAGTGAGTCTCTGGCACCAGGCGCTGGGGAGGCGGGAAAGGCTTTTGCACACCTAAGGCCGAGGGATTGTGGCTCCTGTGAGAAGATGGAGATTATCCAGCTGTACATGGTGCTGATTTCAGTGCGGCACATCCTTGCTGTGACCTGGTTGTAAGTATTGTGGGCGCTGGAGTTTTCCTGACTTAATGGTCACCTAGGGCAGGTGAGGGACTCATCCCAAGAAAGAGACTATGGGCAGATCTCACAGGAGAAGGAGGTATGAGAGACTTTAGCACCTCAAAGAAAGACTGGTGGATCCCCAGGGAGTGGGTGGACGTCTGACCACACAGAGAGAGGGAGTCTGAGAGTAGCCCTATGGCTTATCCTAAGAGTGAGGCTATGAAGAGGGATTTCTCCCTTTGAGCTATTAGGCTGTCCATGCCCCACCTCCGAGTGTGGCTCACTCCCTCTATCCCTCTCCACAGGTACCTGGCAAAGCAGCCCCCCCTGACAGGGGCACTGCGAGATTCCAGTGCTTGTGAGGGCCTGAAGGGCCTGGCGGAGGAGCAGGTGTGGATCTGCCAGCGGCAAGCAGAAGCCATGGACTCAGTGAAGCGTGGAGCCGAGCTGGCCATAGAGGAGTGTCAGCACCAATTTCACAACCGCCGATGGAATTGCTCCATCCTGCAGGGGCTACAGGTCTTTGGCAAGGTTGCCATACAAGGTCAGA
The DNA here is from genome assembly GCA_007922175.1 of Pelusios castaneus. NCBI lineage: Eukaryota > Metazoa > Chordata > Testudines > Pelomedusidae > Pelusios > Pelusios castaneus. The sequence goes on along the minus strand of ML685916.1, from coordinate 922,668 downwards.
GGGCAAGAGTAAGGATGACATGGGCCATGGATGGGACATTTGCCATAGTGCCCAACTTCTTGTCTTGTGTCCAAGTGTAACACTGACCTCCTTTCTAATGCTCACACTGGCTATGTCTACACTTGTTCAAATAAGTCGACGTTGCTAAATTGATTTAACAAAGTCAACTTTAAGTCGATCTTGTTAAGTCGACTTAGCATGTCTATACTGTAAATCCTGGTAGACTTTAAATCGACCTTGCCAAATCAACTTAGAGCGTCCACACTGGATGCCTAAGTCGACTTGCAGGGGCTAGGTGGACCTGGGAGTGGTACATGGTGGAAAGGGGGGCACCCAAATAGTGCCGCCCTTCCCCGGGCACCCCTTTAAAAGTGCCAGGGAGCTCAGCATCTTCCCCATTGTACTAGGGTTGTACTAGGTTCAACAAGGACAAGTGCAAAGTCCTGCACTTAGGACGGAAAAATCCCATGCACTGCTACAGGCTGGGGACCGATCGGCTAAGTAGCAGCACTGTAGAAAAGGACCTGGGGGTTATGGTGGACAGGAAGATGAATATGAGCCAACAGTGTGTCCTTGTTGCCAAAAAGGCCAATGGCATATTAGGCTGCATCAGTAGGAGTATTGCCAGCAGATCGAGGGATGTGATAATTCCCCTCTATTCGACACTGGTCAGGCTGCATCTGGAATACTGTGTCCAGTTTTGGGCTCCCCACTACAGAAAGGACGTGGACAAATTAGAAAGAGTCCAGCGGAGGGCAACAAAAATGATTAGGGGGCTGGGGCACATGACTTATGAGGAGAGACTGAAGGAACTAGGCTTATTTAGTCTACAGAAAAGAAGACTGAGGGGAGATTTGATAGCAACCTTCAACTACTTGAAGGGGTGCTCCAAAGAGGAGGGAGCTAGGCTGTTCTCGATGGTAGCAGAGAACAGAACAAGGAGCAATGGTTTCAAATTACAGCTGGGGAGGTCAAGGTTGGATATTAGGAAAAACTTTCTCACTAGGAGGGTGGTGAAGCATTGGAATGGGCTACCTAGGGAGGTGGTAGAATCTCCATCTTTGGAGATTTTAAAGGCCCGGTTAGACAAAACCCTGGCTGGGGTGATTTAGTGGGAGTGGTCCTGCTTTTTAGCAGGGGGTTGGACTAGATGACCTCGTGAGGTCCCTTCCAGCCCTATGATTCTATGGTACACAGGGGTTGAGCAGGACAGGGACAGGGTACAGGACCAGGGTGGGCAGGGCTGTGTCCTGCCCTGTGGGTGGGCACGCCAGGCTCTGGCTGTGCCAAGCACCCTGGGAGGGAGGTCAGTGGGAGAGCCCTGGGGACCCTTTAGGTCGACTTAGGGCTAATCCACATCTACACTGTCTTAAGTCGACTTAATAAAGTCAACTTAACCAGTAAGTCGACTTAAAACTAGGTCTTATTAAGTCGACTTAAAATTTCCTTAAGTCGACTTAAGCTGCTGCTTAAGTTGACTTAAGGAAACTGTAGTGTAGATGTAGAGTAAATTAAGTCGACTTAAGCCTGCTTAAGTCGACTTAATTTACTAGTGTAGATGCACCCACTGAGCTTAACTGAGCCTAGCCTCAAACCAAACCCTAATCCTAATGCTAACACGCGTATCCCAATTCCAACAATAAGTAGAACGAGTCCATGAGCTATAGAACACATGCTATAACTGTCACGAATACTCCGGCTCAACCTCTCCCTACATCTACCCCTAAGGTTCAGCCTGACTCCAGTGGTCAATCAGATCTGCTCCTAACGCTCACTTAGACTCGTCATCGTAATGGCCACACAGACCATTAAACCAAGTGCTCCCCACATCCTGAGGGGGGTGGGCGGATATGAATTTGTCTTTGTATTGATATTGGTGAAGTGTTTCCATGGAAAAGGAAAATAAAATATTTCAGTTCCCATAGTTTACTAGTGGGGGTTAAGCACCATTCACAAAACAAGATGAGCTGGTGGTGCCCCCCACTATAAACCTTTCACCCAATGGTTAGCATACTGAGATGGGATGTGGGAAACTCAGGTTCAAAACTCTGCTTAGTAGCTGGGACTGGAACCTAGCTATCTGCCTTCCACAAAAGCATTCTAACCACTAGAGTAGTCTGATGTGGAGCTGTCTCAATCTTTCCTGTTGAAGGTGTTCCACTGTGGATAAATTTAGACTTATTAACATATAAATGATGTTTCTATATATATACACACATTGCAAATAAATCATTCATTAGCACAGGGACCGGAGGCCAGGTGTCCACCCTCTCTAGGGCTATGTCTACACCTGTAAAGTTAAGTCAACCTTGTTAAGTCAACTTAACAGTAGATGTAGCCATCCACACTGGCTTTAAGCGCTATTCCCCATCCACACTGGCTTTAAGTTGACTTAAGAAGTCGACTTAAGGCTTAAGTTGACCTTCAAAGGTGGTGTTATTAAGTCAATTTAATAAAAGCCCAGTGTGGACACAGCTTTGTGTAGGTCGACTTAAGCGTCCTTAACTCGACCTAAGTTGCTGGTGTAGACGCACCCTAGCTGAGGGCCCTAACCACTGGGCTATTGATTCATTCTCACTGACTCTCACTCTGGCTCAATGACTATTCAAGTATTTTATAAAAAGTGGAACAACATTAGTGGGAGAGCTCAGGGTAGCTCCTTCCCAGAACAAGGAGATTAGAGCACACACCTGGGAGCCTTCCTTTCACCCCACTGCAGGTAAGTGCCTCAACTGCTGAGCTAAAGGTTATTGGGAGGTAGGAGGAGGCACCGTCTTATTCTTTTGTTTTGTCGTCATAGCCCCTCACCTGCTTTGTTTTTTTGAAAAAAACATTTAAAATGCTTCAAAATGAAGCAAAGGTTTTGTTTGACCTAAAGGGATATTTTCCTAATATGATTCACCAAAGGTTCCCCAAAAGGTCAGTTTCAGTTTGACTCAGACCAATAATATAAATTCGTTCTTTGCCCTGCTTTAGTCCTCAGCAATGAGGTTCCAGGCCCGTCACTGGGAGGGGTGACGCCCCAGGCTCAGTGACCTTCTGCACGCTACAAGATGGTTCCTGCACCCAGCCTCACTGCATGTTCCTGATTCTCCCACATCTGCCCTCCCAAAACATTCCCTAAGGCATGCATTCCCCTTCCCTCCCTGTTGGGGACACGAGAGCTCTAGGACTAAGGGGCCCAGAACAGAGTGCACACCATGTGGGGTCTCCTTAGTGTCTTACTATGATTGGGCATCTGCCTCACACTGGCATGTAAGTGGTTAAAAGCAGGCAAGGGAGGCTAGCAGTAATTCTCTCTCTGATCTCGGACCACCGGCAGGAGGCACCGATCTAGCAGTGAGTGGTGCAAAACTGTCACCTCTACCTAGGAGAGCTAACTTCTCCCTGCTGTGGGATCCAAGACCTCTGAGTATGTAGCAAAGCTCCCTTTAATGAGTTGCCCAGTGTGATCTCTGTTTGAATATCTCCTTTCTGTGAGCGGTGACACATCATCACATAGCCGCTGTATGTCTAATGCAGATGAAACTGCAACATTTCCTCTCTTTGCAAAGGAACTGAGGAGAAATTGGTTAGACAGATCTTGAAGAAATCATTCCTTCAGAAGTCTGCTTCTCTCCCTTCTGCAGGTACACGAGAATCTGCTTTCATTCATGCCATCTCCTCAGCGGGAGTTGCGTTCGCTGTGACCCGGGCCTGCAGCCGTGGGGAGCTGGAAAAGTGTGGATGTGATCACAAGATCCGTGGAGTCAGTCCGGAAGGTAACAGAAGATGGTTGTTGCTAGAGAAAGGAGCTGCCCATTGGCATGGGGAGAACTAGAATGATGGACAGGAGCAGACGACAAAGCTTTTTATGTAACCCTGGGAAGGGAACAATGAAGAGGAGAAATAAATGACATGGGGAAAGCTGCCCTGCATTTGCCCAGGATGAGAACAGTGTGGGGAGGGAAGTGCCAGGGAGAGATGGGCAGACTGCTCTTCTTTTCCCTGTTTGGGAAGCAGGACAGCCTCCTTATCTGCAGCTGCCCCCACATCTGAAGCAGCTTCTTTGCCTCATGAATTCTCTCTCCTGCAGGGTTCCAGTGGTCAGGGTGCTCTGATAACCTGTCTTATGGTATTGCCTTGTCTCAAGCATTCGTGGATAACCCTGAGCGGAGCCGTGGTGTCTCGTCCAGCCGAGCTCTCATGAACCTGCACAACAATGAGGCTGGTAGAAAGGTAAGGCCGGCACCACGTGCTGCAGAACCTACCCGGATGTCTGGGCCCCTCATTGCATGTCAGAGCCTGGCCCAAGGGAGGGGCACTCCCAACTATTTGCCTCTGAGGAGATCACTTTGTTTCTGATTGGCTCCAATACCCTATGCCTTTCCTTCAGACTCTATCCGTGCTCTGTTTCTTTCTTTCCCACTCCAGTCTAGATGTGGATACTCTTCCTCTGCCTATGTCTTAAAGCAGATCCATTTCCCTCACTCTTCCTTTGGGTGACTTCCTATCCCCCCTCTCTGAATGAATGAATGAATGAATCACTTTTCCTAGCTACTGCCTCCAGAGCAGGTCCCTTTTGACCCCTCTCTCTGACTCACAGTGGATCTTGTTCCTTTCCTTTGTGGCACTGCAGATCCCTTCTCTGACTAGCTCAGAGTGGATCCCTTTCCCATATTGAGTTGGCCTGCTCATATCCCTCTGCAAAAGGATATCTGCTGTTCTGGGTAGTTCCCTTCCCCTCATAGTGGCTCCCTTTCCATTAATATAGATCCTTTCAGTCAGTGGATGGATCAGTTACTTGTATTTCATATTCCTGAGCGCAGGTCCCTTATTGCTTTCATTTATTCCTGGCTCCCCTTCACCCACCTTAGATAGATCCTTTTCCCCAGTCTTCCCTTCCCTGTCTCTGTCCCACTCCCCATATGCAGCATCCCCTTGGCAATAAGGAGATGCTCCACTGTTGACTCAGGGATACTTCTCAATAGCACCCTCAGGTGAGGAGTGGCAAATTAGGGGCTACATGAGGCCTTCCCCCTCCTGCTAATAGATGCTTTCTGCTTGCCAGGCCATCCTGTCCCACATGAAGGTAGAGTGCAAGTGTCACGGAGTGTCTGGGTCCTGCGAGGTCCGCACTTGCTGGAAGGTGATGCCGCCATTCCGAAAGGTGGGCAACATCCTGAAAGAAAAATTTGAGGGGGCCACAGAGGTGCACCCGAAGCGAGTTGGTTCCCGCAAACTCCTGGTACCTAAGAGCACCCGCTTCAAACCCTACACAGCTCACGACCTGGTCTACTTGGTGGCCAGCCCAGATTTCTGTGATCAGAACCCCCGCCGGGGGGTCTTTGGCACTTCCGGGCGCCAGTGCAACCGGACGTCCCATGCCATGGATGGCTGTGAGCTGCTGTGCTGCGGGCGAGGTTTCCGCACGACCCAGGGTGAGGTGGTGGAGAGGTGCAGCTGCAAGTTTAGGTGGTGCTGCTCAGTCAAATGCAAGCAGTGCCGCCATCTTGTGGAGATACACACCTGCCGGTGAGGTGGAGCTGAGCCAGAGGGAGGGAGCAAGAGTGCAGAGGAGCCAAGAAAGACTGAGCGCTCCAAAGAGAAGTATACAAAGTAGGGTGGGGAAGGGAAGCACTCTTTACGACCCTAATATAGAGGGAGTAGATTGCTCCAGTGTGGACACCTCTGGGTCCCTGTTACAGAGGAGCTAGTCCGAAGTTGCAGTGGGCTGTGACTCAGGGGATTGGGTTTTACTCGCTTGTGATTGCATACTCTGTATTTTTCTTTTTGGACCTGGGGTTGAACACACAGTCAAACCCTTAAATGTTAGGAATAAAATGCTTGTTTTCACAAGAGGCGTGTGTGTGTGAAATCCTGGGTGCTGGGCCTGGCCATTCAGTTGGGCACTTCCTCGCCTGGACTGGCCTGAGGGAGGCTACACTCGCAGTTCCTTCCCAAGGCACAGGACTCCCGAGCCCGTTGTGCTCAATGCAGGGCCGGTCCAACCGTGTAGATGAACTAGGCGGTTTTCTAGGGGGCCAGGCTTTAAGGGGCACCAAATTAAATGGAAGTGATTTTTTTTCTCTATTTTAAAAAATATATTAATATGTTATCTCTTATAACATGGGGCGGGGGTGCGCCAAAGTCATAGTTTGCCTAGGGTCCCAAAAACCCTTGGGTCGGCCCTGGCTCAGTGGAATGAGGGCACCAGTGAATGTGTGATGGGAACTAGTGAGGGTACAAGAGACTCTAAGGTGACTAAGCTAGGGTGGAGGAAGGGGTACTAGTGGGAGGATCCCCATGATTTAAGAAGGAGCAGCAGCTACAAGAATGGAGAAAGTGAAGCGTGTGGGCTGAACAGGCTCTTTATAAACTAAAACTTAATATAAAGAAAACCGCCCACTGGTGATGGCCATGGGCACTGAGGCCTGAGAATAAAAGACACTGTGATCTTTGGGCAAGGGCCATTTGGCAGGAACCTGGAAAATGGGGAGAGGTTCCATGTGAATCTTTCCAGGGCTCTTACTGGAGTCTCTTTCCCCAGCTGCTTACCCTTGGAGGCACAGGGTGAGGAGACGCACGTACACCTGGGCAGTGCCTGGGTTGATGTCAAATGAAACTCCAAGGCCAGGGATCCCCCAGTGAATTCTGGGGTGTGGTCATTCACACTGCTGTATGTATGGAGCAGCGAGGAGGCTGTGGCACTTGGATGAAAGCAGGGAGGGCACCAGACATTATTCTGGGGGGACAGAGAGACAGAGGTTGGGAAAAGTTGCCTCATGTCCTATTAAGGTTCTCTTAATCTCTCTGCCTCCACCTGGTCCATTCAGTGCCTTGTACCCCCCTTTGCCTTCTTCTCTGGTGGGAGGGAGGGGGAGATGGGGATGTCTCCCTCTGCCCTCTCTCCTCCACTCATCATCCCTCAGCAAAGCTGAAGAACTTCTGGCTCCAGAGAAGCACCTCCTCCTCGCCTTTTTCTTCACTCAGCACCTGGTATGTCTCGTTTCTGCGGCAACCATGACGAAACACCTAAGCAGACAGATAAATGGATAAGCTTATCCCCAGATGCAGATGCAGACCCCTTCTCCTCCCCACCCTGGAGTCAAGGGACCAAAATGCCAGCCAAAGGGAGTCCTGCGAGTGAAAGGAGTTGTCGCCTGGTCACATGAGCCCTGCAAATGTGGAAGCCTGTCCCTTGACCAATGGAGGCCCTGGAAGTGAGGGTCCTGCCCCTGGGTCACTGCAGGGAGGTGACCATGGATGGGAAGCAGCATTCAGTGGTAGAGGGGATGTCCCTGATGGAGCAATGTCTAGAGAGGGGAGCAGAGCATGGGTTGAATTGGGCTGATATGCACTAGCTTGGTGCCCTAGGATTTTTATTTATTTATTCTGCTTCCAGTTTGTTCTCCACAATTTCAGATTTCATTAAAAATGAAGCTGTGTGAAGGTTAAGGGCCTGTGATATGTGAGTCAGTCACGATGACCTAATGGTCCCTTCTCAGCTTAAACTCTGCGAACCTGTGACACGTTTCTAGCCGTTATGATTGTGAAGAAAACCTTCAAAATGTGAACTTGTGACATCTGTCTGAGTCTGTAAACAGCTTGAAATAAAGGATCTGAGAGGGCTGATCTGCCACATTTATTTCAGTGGGTACTAACTCACATGTCAGCACTGTTATCTGAGAGACAAGGTGAGTAAGATACTATTCGTTAATATCTTGCAACCAACATGACTACAGATAACAAAAGCTGTGAATGAGAAGAGAGGAGGAGGAGGAATTTATAGAAATCTGGATGATCTACTGTGAGTGATCTTTCAGTTTGTGCCCCTAGTGACTGGTGCTAGGAAAATAACACCACTTTTCTGCCCCCAGCCTGTGAAACCAAAGGCGTTAGAGAAGGAATAGAGCTGGGGGGCTTGGTCTGCTCTGGCGGTGGGCATGGGATCAGGTGGATTCCCCCTTTGGCTTTAGTGGTAGTTGCTCCTTCCTCTGCTGCAGCCTCTCTAGAGGCATCATTGCATCAGTTACACTCACATTTTTCTTCAAAATCGTAAAGACTAGAAAATCTTTCTGATGGAAGTTTAAATTCTAATTAAATCCTATGAGTCCAGGATCCAAGGCCCATGGTAGGTAAGGCACCTGATTCTAGGTATAACCACATAAAAAGAGTCAAGCCTGAGGAGCCCAGCAGAGGATGTCTGGTCACATATGCACAGTGGCATCTCAAGCAGGTGGAGTATGATTTGAGAGAAGCTTAGGAGAGGACCATAACTTTCCCCTCTGCCCCCCCCCCCCCCATCAAGTCCTGCAGGAGGGAAAAAGCCTGGCACAGGACAGAGCCAAGGAAGGGGGACACTGGAGTTGGTAAGCAAGTGAAGTGGGGAGGGCCGACTCTCTGAACAGTGAAGGTTCAGTGCGGAGCGAGGTAGACCTCCGATGAGAGAACCTGGTAATCACCTTCTGGGTGCTGAGGCTGCGCTGTAGGCACTGGTGGCTCTTGAATGCACAGTAATTTGGGTGCTGAACTCGGTCTGAGTCACAAATCTGGGGAGAGAGAAGTGACGTGTTAGAGAGAAAGCACTGGGGAGTGGAAGGGATGAGGGAGCAGTGGGGTCGGGTGGCACTTACCTGACTTGGGAAGTCCCCTCCTTGGAAGAAAGCATATTCAACTTGCAGCCAGACCATCACACGGGGGTCATCACAGCCATGTGTGGCCAGGCGGCCACACCAATAATCTGCACGCAGCCCTCCATACACCTCCATCCCATAATACCCCATTGCCTTCAGGGAACCGACCTGCAAAGGCAGGAGAGATTAGTGACAGGCGAGCTTTCCCCACAGCAACACCCTGCTTGTACCTGGCACCAGCTCCCTGCTTCAGTGCCTTGGGTCAAGTGGAGCTGGCTCTGTACCTTATTGCCCATGGCCTGATACTGGGCAGAGATGTCGGGGTCGATGTAGGCTGTGAACGTGCCTGCATCGCAGTGAACACGTCTCAGGTTTGACACCCCTTGGCACTGCTCCCTCTTCAGAGAACAGAAGGCACAGTCCGGGCACAGATCCGTGTGCTGCCTCCCAAGACTATCACACACCTAAAGAGGAAGACAATGGTGAGGAGAAAGGCCTGTGGGGGACTAAGCTGGATGGGGGAAGACCCAGAGCAGGATTCAAGGGCCTCCCATGCCCTTGGACCAGACTCTGTGTGTATAGCCACCTAATTTGTACTCTAGCCACAGCCTCTTCCAATGGGAGGGAATGTAAAGAGCAAAACATGGGCACTGGCCACTTGCGGGGAATTCTCAGATACTCCTGTCCCAGACACTCCAGTCGGGAAGAACTGATCAGAGGGATTGGAGCGCTGACATGGATACCAGATAGTGTTCCTTACCGAATCTCCAAATCCAAGTGTTCTTGCCTCCATTCGCTTCCAAGCCTGGGTAACGGCTGATGACAGGCAGATGCCCTCCAGCATTGCATAGCAGAGAATCACCAGAGCTTCATCCCTCTCCAGAGCTAGGAGGCTAATGCAGAAAAAGGAACAGAAAGAGGAACAGCAAGTTGCTTTTCTGGGATCTGTAGTTTCCTGCTGGTTCTTTACAGACGAGTGGAGAGTGCTGCATTGGCTTAGAGTCTTGAGAGTGTCCAGGTTTAAGAGCAAGAAATGTTTAAAAAAATTATATATAAAACCTCATTTTCTTCAGTCAAATTGCACCTGTGTGTTTGTATGAGTGGCAGGCAAGTGTGCAGTGTTTGTATATGTGGATGTGTAATATATATGGAGGGGGGTTAGATTTATAAATGTATAAAAGAGAAGCCATGCAAGGAACAGGATTACGGAGCGTTTTCAGGTAGCAATACTGCAGTTCTAGTTTTAGAGGGGTAGCTGTGTTAGTCTGTGGCAGAGGCGGCTTTTGGGGTAGGCGAAGCAGGCGGACGCCTAGGGCCCCAAGCAGTGAGGGGCGCCGTCGCCTGCCCCAAAAGCTGTGTCTGCCTTGCTCAGCAGCAGGAGGAGCTGGCCTCAGGGGGCCAGGGCCATGGGGTGGAGAGCTGGGGCAGGAGGGAGGGCAGGGTGGCGAGGAGAGGCTGGGAGTGGGCCACAGATGGGGGCCCCCATGGGTCTATGGGGGGCCCGACAATGGGTCTTTGCCTAGGGTCCCCAATAGCCAAAGGCCGTCTCTGGTCTGTGTACAGCAAAAACAACGAGAGTCCTGTGGCACCTTAGGGTGCGTCTACACTAGTAAATTAAGCCGACTTAAGCCTGCTTAAGTCAACTTAATTTACTCTGCGTCTACACTGGCATTTCCTTAAGTTGACTTAAGCTGAATAACAAATCACAGCTACAAAGAGAGTCTGCAGAACTCGAATTTATATGCAAATGTGACTCAGTTGTCTTGGGGTTAAACAGGGACTATGGATTTTTCTCGGGTTACATCAAGTGAATTGACCTCCCCCCTCCTCTATGTGCTGTTCCCCAGTGTTTTGAATCCTAACACCTATTTTGATTTGCTGTTACAGCCTGACCTGATGCTATGTCATACACTCCCCTGCATTTTATTTCCTCCCACTCTGTAACTTTCCTATCTTCAAAGCGTCTGACGAAGTGGGATTTTCTCCCACGAAAGCTCATGCGATTAATAAATCTGTTAGTCTTTAAAAGTGCCACAAGACTCTGTTGTCTTTCTACAATAGACTAACACGGCTACCCCTTTGGAATTTTATTAATGAGCAGTTATGAAATAAAATATGAATTAACAAGGCAAGCTAAACATAGCAGTGAAATAGATATGGCCAGCAGGAGTAAAGACAATAAGGAATCTTAGTTTTCCATAATAAAAAAACCCTGAAAAAATTCTCTGATAAAAAAAATGTAAAACTCTTTGATAAAAAGCCATAAAACTCCTTGTTTTTCCAGGATTAAAACGAAATGCTGGGCTTTAGTTTCCCTAGCCACAATTGCAGTGGAATGCTGTTTGTCCAATCTAACTGGGACCAGGGCCAGATCAGATAATCCAAAATTCAGATAGTCCAGAGAATGGGCAAAGAACTTCTGCACTGAGTGGTGGGGCTCTGGCTCTCGGCCCCAAGCACAGGGACCTATTCTTGGCCCAATGCTCTTCAGTATCTTCAGCAATGAACTGGGAGAAAACACTCAATCATTGCAGGTAAAGTCTACAGATGACACAAAGATTAGTGATGTACTAAATGAATCATTTCTTCATCAGTGTGATCTGGATTGTAGGGTAAATTGAACTCATTCAAACAACATGCATTTTGGTAGTGCTAAATGCCAGGTCATGACATTTAGGAACTGCGAATGTCAGTCAAACTTACAAGATGGGGAGCTGTACTTTGGAAAGCAGCGACTTAGAGAAGGACTTAGGGGTCATAGTGGATAACCCACATGAACATGAGCTTGCATTGCAATGTGATGGCTAAGTGGGGAAAGGTGGCCCTCGGAGGAATAGGAGAATATCAAATAGAAGTAGGGAGGTGTTAGTTAATATCACTATATATGGCAATAATGGGAACATTACTGGAATACGGTGTCCACACTTTGAAAAGGAGCTACCAGTGATTTGAGGTCTGGAGGACCTGCATTGCAGAGAGACTAAAGAAGCTCAATTAATTTATTGTAGAAAGACAACAGAGTCCTGTGGCACTTTTAAAGACTAACAGATTTATTAATTATTAAAGTGCCACAGGACTCTGTTGTCTTTCTACAATAGTTTCTACAATAGACTAACACGGCTACCCCTTTGGAATTCAATTAATTTAGTTAATCATAGGACAAGTTCAGAGGTGATACCTGTCTGTACCTATCTATGTGGGGAGATGATCCAATGGCTGGAAGCTGAGACTAGACAAATTCAGATAAGAAATAAGGCAGAGCTATTTAACAGTGAGGGCAATTAATGATTGGGAAACTTGCCAAGAGATATGATGGAGTCTCTGTCACAGGAGATCTTTAAAAAAAGTCTTAGATGTCTTTCTAAAATACTTGCTGTAACTCAGGTCATGTACACACGATTACTTTATCGCACGATAAGGCTCCTTATCGCGCGATAAATCTTCCAGCGTACACACGAGCATTTTCCCTGTTGCGCAGCAACACCCTCTTGCCCCGGAACAATTAAACCATTCAAATCGAGAGTGGTTAGGCTTACCGCGGAACACGTGTGTACAGGTTTTCCGATTTTGACAGCCCCCAGAAATGTCCCAGAGTGCCAATCAAGGCCACTCTGGGACATTGGAGCTGTCAAATAAGTCAATTTCACTGCTCCAGCGGAGCAGTGAAATTGATAACGGATTGGCCTCCTGGACTGGGGGCTCCTGCTTGGGAGCCCCCAAACACAGGTGGCTTCAGCCCCTCTGCCTGCTGCCGGGGCTGGGGGCTCCCAACCGGTGCTGAAGCACCAGCCCCCTAGCTCAACCACTGGGCTGCGGGTGGCGGCGGGGGCTGAAGCGCGGAGCCCCTGCCGCCACCTGAAGCCCGCCGGCTGAGCTAGGGGGCTGGCCTGAACCAGCTGCCCTTGCTGGTTTGGGCCAGCCCCCTAGCTCAGCTGCCAGAGTTTGGGTGGCGGCAGGGGCTGCGGCGCTTCAGCGCGCAGCCCCCGTCACCACCCGAAGCCTGGCAGGTGGTGGAGGGGGCTAGCTGCAGCCCCCGCCGCCTCCCCAAGCTTGGTGGCTGGGCTTGGAGGGCTGGCGGTTCAGTGCCACAGCCCCCAGAGCCACCTGAAGCCTGCTGGGCTTCAGGAGGCAGTGGGGCCTGCAGCCAGCCCCCTAGCCCAGTGAACCCCTGGAGCAGCCCACTGCCAGCCAAAAGGCTGACTGTGGGCAGTGCATGGTGGGACAGGTGCCCACCATGCACTGCTCCTTGTAGCGCAAAGAAGCGTTCACACATGTGAATGCTCCTTTGCGCCACAAGGAGCACGTATGTACATACAAAAGCACTATATTTATAACACTTTCCTTGTCCCGCAACAGCTTATTGCGGGACAAATTTGTCGTGTGTATATAGGCTGAGAAATCACTGGTTCCTGCTGAGAGTGGGAGGGACGTTACAACTGAAAGGTTCTACTCCACAACAGCTTGAGTATACCTCCCCCAGGCATGCCCCTCCTCTTTCCCTCAGCAGCCCCCTCCCTGCAGCTCGGCTGTGTCTTCACAGCCACAACTCTCAGCTTGCCACCTTCAGCAGCTGCCGTGCAGGGTGGGTACCTGGCTGCACCATATGACCAACCAGGGCCAGCAAATCCTGGCAAAAATCTGAAGGAAGATAAGATCCCCCCTGGCCCACCACACATTCTTGCCTCTGAGCTCAAGCAGACATGATGGGCTTGACTGTGTAAAAATCTGCGGCCTGTGTTATGCAGAAAGTAGGACCAGAGATAATAATGGTCCTTTCAGGTTTTAAAATTTATGAATCTCTCTAATTAAGAATTTTTTTTTAAGGTGGAACTACTTACTGTCTGCAGGCTATACCAGACAAGGAAACACATTGCTAAATTATGCTTTAAAAAATACAAAAAAAATTCTCTCTCTTTTTAGGACTTGCGTGTGCAAGAGAGGAAGTGTGTGTGTATGTGTGTGCGTGTGTGCACACGAGAGGGGAAGTCGTGCCTGCAGAGGGGTGTACACATGTATGAGGAGTAAATTCTGTGGTTGTATATTTCAGGTGTGTGTTCAAAGGCTGAGTATTGTGCATTTGTACTGCATGTGTGTAAATACACATGCAGGTCAGGAGGCGTTTGGCTTGTATCGGATCAGTGTGCCCTGGACAAGGAGGTTTCATGCATTTTTAGTGTGCACATAATTGTGAATGGGTATGTTTGTGTGGGCCCCCCGAAGCTGAGTGTGTGAGGAACAAGGGTGTTTGTGTGGGTACAAATGTCCTCAGTACCTGAGTGTGGGTGGGAGGATGTGCACGTGGTTGTGTTGTGTTTGGAGAGCTCTTACATTTGGACAAATGAGTGGGTTGTTGTGAGGCATTCATACTGTGTGTAGTTGCACGAGGGTATTATCAAAGCACAGTGAACTTGTCCTACACCTAAGCAAATCCTTCTGAAAAACAGCAGGCCACAAACCCTCCACAGTTACCCAGTAAGTATAGCTGGAGATAAAATTCAAAAGAAAAATATGAAAAAGCCTGCAAAACTTCAAAAAACCAAATTAACGTGCATCAAACAAACACTATGCCATTAACGCTGCCACAGAAACCAAAGGGGTAGCCAGGTCAGTCTAGCTCAGCACAACAAATAAGGAGTCTGGGGGCACTTTTAAAGACTGACCAATTTATTTATCGCATGAGCTTTCATGGGAGAAAATCCCACTTCGTCAGATGCTTGAAGATGGAAAAGTACGGATGAATGGGAGGAAAATAAATGCAGGGAAGTGTAAGTCATAGGATCAGGTCAGACTGTTACAGCAAATCAATGCAGTTGTTTAGATTCAAACAGTGGAGAGCAGCGTATAGAGGGAGGTGAAGTCAAATCACTTGTTGTAATAAGAACCCAAAATCCTTATTTAACCCTAAGGCAATGGTGTAAAATCTGCATATAAATTCCAATTCTGCAGTTTCTCTTTAAAGCTTTGATTTGTTATCCATTTGCTCAGGGCTGTCCCATGGGGGGAGCGGGGCCCAGGGCCAATTGGCCAAAGCAGGGCCCCAACCCCCATGCTGGAGGGGAGCGTAGTGGGCCGACCAGCCTGCTCCACCCCACCCCGCAGGGAGCCAGCCCTGGGTTGGGAGGCCGAGGCTGCTGGCATGGGGAGTTGGCTTTGGCCCCGGCAGCCAAGGCTGCCTGTTAGGTGGGGGGCAGGGGGAGCCGGCTCCAGCCCTGGCCTTGAAGGTCACCTGAGGAGGGAGCCAGCCATGTGGGGCAGGCTGGCCCAGGGACTGGACCCCACGTGCTCCACCCCTGGGCCTGCCCTGCCCCGCCCTGCAGGTGGCCTCGCCGGCTCCCTCCCGAAGGGGCTGCAGCGCGCGTGGGTCCTGCAATGCCCCGCTGGGAGTGGGACAGTGCGGGACCCAGGTAACCGCAGGGCCTGGGGCGATAGCCCCGTTCAGCACCTGCCCCCCCAGGAACGGCCCTGATTTGTCTAAGTATGGCTATTAGCATCAATGGAGAAAGCAGGGAGATTGAAATGTTCCCCTACTGGTTTTTGATTCTCCCTCTAATATGCTGTTCTCCACTGTTTGAATCTAAACAACTGCTTTGATTTGCTGTAAAAGTCTGACCTGATCCTATGACTTACACTTCCCTGCATTTATTTTCCTCCCATTCATCTGTGCTTGATTTGCTGTAACAGTCTAACGTGATCTTCCCTCCTATTCTGCAAGTCCCCTATCTTCAAGTGTCTGATGAAGTGGGATTTTCTCCCATGAATAGAACCCTGCAAATCTGCGGATATCCACATCCGCAGATACGATGCAGATATACACAGACAATTTCCTGTGGATGCAGATTGGATTCATAGCCACATATTTGTATCTGTGCAGGGCTAAAGCCCTGCAAATCTTCAGATATCTGCAGATATCCACATTATATCCGCATCTGTGGATACAATGCGGATATCCGCGGGCCATTTCTTGCAGATGCAAATCAGATGAGGAGCCACATATTTGTATCCACACAGGGCTCTACCCATGAAAGCTCATGTAATAAATAAATCTGTTAGTCTTTAAAAGTGCCATGGGACTCCTTGTTGGATTGCCACAAAAGACTCACAGGCTATGTCTACACTTAAAAATTTAGGTTGAAATTTAGCCAGAAGGGAGCCCTGCAGTCCCTTCTCCCCGGGACGTGAGCGGTCCCAGGGAGAAGGGAGCCCGGATGAGCCGCTAGCGGCTTGCCCGTCCTGCATGGGACTTGCTCTCCCCAGGACAAGCCGCTAGCAGCTTCCTGAGGAGAAGGGAGCAGGGGCTCCCTTGTTTCCCTGCCCTAAGTCCACTAAGTTGACTTAGGGTGTCCACACTGCTTAAGTCGACAGTCAACTTAAAAGCAGGTCTTATTAAGTCGACTTTAAATTTCCTTAAGTCAACTTAAGCAGCAGCTGAAGTCGATTTAAGGAAACTCCAGTGTGGACGCAGATTAAATTAAATTGACTTAAGCCTGCTTAAGTCGACCTAATTTACTAGTGTAGACGCACCCACAGAGTCTTTATCAGACCGCACAGCAATGTCATAAAACACAGACCAACATTCCTAACCACACAAAACAGGATTACCACTCCACTCCAAGAGAAAGCAAAATGGTTTAATAGAAGCTGCAAGATACTCAGGAATAAAGGGAAGAACTCTCCAACTTAAAATAAGGAAAAGGTACATGGTTCTGACCTATCCACAGCTTGCCAGGGTGCATAGCAATAGGACATATCAGTGCTCCAGTAAAAACAATTGGAGCACCTGAAGGAAAAATTACCATGGACTGAAGGTATGTTGGACACCAAATGTTTCTGGCAAATCTGGAAAGAGAAAAAAGCTCACGTACTCAGAATGGTAGAGTCTGAACAGAACACTTCTGAGATCTATACCAAGTATCAAACACCTGAAGACACATTAAAATAATCTGCCCCTTTAAAAACTCAAACCAAGGAAATTACGTTGTCTTAGCAGTATTTATTGCATGAAATCCTGAAACCCAGCACTGAACCAATCCAGGAATTTTTATCCTCACCATCCAGTCTGAACCATTCCCTGAGATATGGTCAATGGAGAAATTACCTGAATACAAAAGCGGAGATCCCTCAACCTAAAGAACTGTATAGGCCCCTGTTTGAGCAGCAGTTGGCCAGTTATTCTGTAGTATCTTCAGCAAAAGAATAGTGCATTACCTGACCAGCCGCAACACAATCCAGGCATTCCAAATTGTTTTCCTTGAGAGATGAACTACAGGGCACATTTTTACCCTAATGATGTCATCATGTTTACAGGGTGAGCAGCACCCTACACCCCATTCCAGTCCCTTTTTAGTCTGTCTTTCCGGAGACATTATTCACTAATGTCATCCCTATCTGTATGGATGTTTGGTTGCTGTCCCCATTTACCACCTTTTCCATCCACTGCTTGCTTCAAAAGTTTAATTGTTGTGAGCAGTGGAGTGTAGGGGCTGCGTGATGAGAGGCTTTCTCTTGCTGTATTTCTTCAGTCCAGTAGAGCTGTCCATTGGTCTTTGCTATTCTAGTGTGTCTTTTCATGCAGTTTCTTGACAGTCTTGACATATGCTTCTTCTTTGCCATTCGATTGGTAGTGCTAGGGAGAGGGTAGGAAATCTTCAATTTCCCAACATGCAACCTGAGGTCTGTTATCTTCTACAAGAACCTCTGACACTCCATGCCAGGCAAACTGAGTTTTGCATCATCCAGTGACAGAGTCTGATGTTGTCATGTGTAGGGGAAGCCATTCCCCAGTAATCCAAACATTAATCGACCATCACAAGGTAGGCTTGATTTCCCAATATACGTTACAGACTGATCATCTTGTAAGAAAACTGCTCCTAAGGTTTACTCACCACCATCACACTGAACAGCTACAAGTTCCTTTACAATTTTACATAATATTTTGGGTAAACTGGGTTCCCTTTCAAACCAAGTGGTTTATGCATACACCTAGGAACAATGGGTGTGTCTACACTTGTAAATTTACCCTGCGTCTACACTACAGTTTCCTTAAATCAACTTAAGCAACTTGCTTAAGTCGACTTAAGGAAAATAAAGTCGACAATGAAAATTAAGTCGACTTTATTAAACCTTGTTTTAATTTGATTTAAGGCTTAAGTCGACTCCCTAGAGTCAACGTAAGCCAGTGTAGACGTGGGGTAGCCCTAAGTTGACTTAGGGCTACCCCAGGACTGCACCAATGCCCTCCCTGCCGGGGGGGGCACAGGGAGAGCCTAGCATGCCCCCCCACAGGGCAGGGCAGAGCCCTGCCCACCCTGCCCCTATGCCCTGCCAGAGTCCCTGTCCCCCTTTGCCCCATTGTACCTATGTACAATGGGGCAAAGGCTGAGCACCCTGGCACTGGACAAGGGGTGCTCCCCCTGCCCCCATGGACCTGCCCTAGGTCCCCCTAGTCCCTAGAAGTCGACCTAGGCATCCAGTGTGGACGCTCTAGGTCGACTTTGTAAGTTCCCCCCAAAGTCGACTTAAAATTTAAGTGTAGACTCACTAAGTCGACTTAACTAAGTCGACTTAAATTTCCAAGTGTAGACATAACCATCGAGTGCAGGCCATACCTACAGATGAGGGTCTATGGCCTGGACAGCAGTGACAAACAACTGAAACAAATGCCCAGTGTGATGCAGTGGCAGAAAGGGTTAATGATGTATAAACAGAAGCAGTAGTGAGTAGTAAGAAAGTGATTTTACCTCTGTCTACAGCACTGGTAAAACCAATTCTGGAATACTGCATCCAGTCCACATTTCTCAGAAGTTGCTGAAAAATTGGAGGGTGTGCAAAGAAGAGCCATAAAACTGACTCATGGTCTGGAGAAACCTTACAATGAGAAATGTAAAGAGCTTAATCTGTTTGGTTCATAAAAAGAAGATTAAGAGGTGACTTGATTTACAGTGTCAAATACCTTCCTGGGCAGAAAATATCAGGTCCTGAAGAACTCATAAATCTAGTAGAGAAAAGCAGGAGAAGACCCAATCACTGGAAGTTGAAGCCGGACAAATTCAAATTAGGAATAAGGCACCTTTCTTTAACAGTGAGGTTGATTAACCATTGTAACAAACTACCAAGAGCAGTGGTGAAGTCTTCATATCTTATCATCATCAGATAAAGGTCGGATGCTTTTTTGAAAGCTAGACTTTACTCAGATACAAATTACTGGGCTCAGTAAAGGAGTAACTGAGTAAAATTTTCTGACCTGTGACACATTAACATTTGTCAGGCATGATTCTTAGTCCTGCCTCAAAAGAAGTGGGAACGATGGAATGGGGGAAGGAGGAATAACGTCTAGATGGCTTCTTGAGGTCCCTTCCAGCCCTGCATTTCTATGACTTCTGTGACAGAATGTCAGGCTAGATGAACTAATGGCCCCTTCTGGCCTTAAACACTAAGCATCCCACAATGCACTATCTGTATTTCTTGCACATCTGTGGAGAGAGAATGCCCAAAATGGTTTGGATTTTCTCGTGTCTTGGTCTGAAGCCCTCTGCTGTTAGAAGGTGTCTGATACACAGTACAGCTGACAGGCATGGTCTCATTTCTTTCTTATTCCGTTTGAGATTCACTGACATGTTCTATAGCTCAGTACGTGACCATGATCAGCATTAATCGCTTTGTGGGAGTCTCCGCACCCAGACACTAAGGTGCCATCTGCAATTACATTAACCCCCTGGAGTCCCTCTAGCACTTCATCTTGACATCTCTGGTACACTTCTGGCACCAGAGAAGAGCCAAATGTCATTCACAAACATCTCTAAGTCTGCCCAGAGGGGTCCAGACACACATCAAATAAGTGCTTTCTTCATCAACTGTTACCAGCCAGAAACCATCTTTGGCTAAGAAAAGACCTTTGCCTTTGGCAGGATCCCTTCCCTTCTTGGTAAAGAAGAACGGGAGTGAGGTGGAAAGGGTCAGTGCATAGTCAGAGTTTGTCTGGTTTTTATATAGGTCCCATGTCAGTCTCATAACTATTTCAGGCTCCCATCTCTATGAGGCTGTGTGTCTGTTTTTTAAAGTACCTTCTTCAATGGAACTGCTGCTCTGTATCATGCTTATTGTAGCCATTTCACCTCAGGGTTGATCTCCAAGTGCCATTCTCCAGGAAGACATCCAGGGCCTATAAAACCATCCCAATGATTATTTGTTCCTTTGTTAGAGGCGCGTAGAAGGGATCTTTAACACAATCCTTCAGCTGCCATTGGCAAAAGACCTAGATTGGTTCTGCTGAGGTCCCTGTGGCATTTCAATGACATCAGAACCCCATTTTTCCGATCTAATTAGGACCCTCTTTATCTGATTATCAAAATTTCAGATAATCAGGAGAATGGGGAAGAGTGGTGCTGCAGTGCTTTCTAGTGGCCACAGGAGAGATCGCCTGCTTCTGGATCTGGAGTGCACTGGTTCTTTGGTTAACAGGGAGATATTCTTTGGATAATGGAGTTCTACTGTATTTCAAATCTGAAATCATCTGAAACTAATGTGCCACTGGAGAAATTCAGCCTGTTTGCTGTCCAGTAATGTGAGAGATTTATCTTGGGCAGTTGTATATTAATCTTTACCCTGCAGGTAAAGCTGACGTCCGTTTGGCATGGAAA
This sequence comes from Pelusios castaneus, assembly GCA_007922175.1. Lineage (NCBI taxonomy): Eukaryota > Metazoa > Chordata > Testudines > Pelomedusidae > Pelusios > Pelusios castaneus. The sequence goes on along the minus strand of ML685916.1, from coordinate 902,417 downwards.
CGTCAGAGCCAAGTGATGCCTGAAGTTTTAGGTTAGCTAACCACAGTTTTCCTTCATACCTCATGGCCTCAATGCAGGGGGGGAGGGTGTATGTGTGTGTGAAATCAGAGCTGTGCTTTAAACTCCTCTAACTCCCAAGGAGATTACTTAGAGATTCCTAAAATAAACAAGGAGTCCTGTGGTACTTTTAAAGACTAACACATTTATTTATTGCATGAGCTTTCATGGGAGAAAATCCCACTTCATCAGACACTTTGAAGATGGGGAACATACAGAGTGGGGGGGAACTAAATGCAGGGAAATGTAGGACACAGAATCAGATCAGACTGTAACAGCAAATCAAAATAGATGTTAGGATTCAAACAGTGGGGAACAGTACATAGAGGAAGGTGAGGTCAAATCACCTGTTGTAATGAAAAAAACCCATAGTCTCTGTTTAACCCTGAGGCAACAAAGTTGAATTTACTTATAAATTGGTCCATTGCTTGATGGAAATGGTAGAATTCTCAATAATAATGCGGAAAAGGCAGAAGTGTTCAATAAATATTTCTGTTCTGTATTTAGGAAAAAGACAGATTATGTAATCAAATCATATGATAAAACTAGCATCTCTGGAGGATGTTCAATAGCAGGCACTAAAGTTAGACATTTTAAAATCAGCAGGTCTGGAAAACTTGCATCCAAGATTTTTAGAGGAGCTGGCTACAGAGGCTTATTGGAATCTCTTGATTTTCAGTAAATTTTGGAACATTAGGAAGGCACCAGAAGGCTGGAAGATAGCTAATGGGTGGGTGAGGTTCTGTGGCCTGCAATGTGCAGGAGGTCAGACTAGATGATCATGACAGTCCCATCTGACCTTAAAGTCTATGAGTAATGTTGTACCAATATTTTAAAAGGGCAAATGGGATGATCTGGTTAATTAATTATAAACCTGTCAATCTGACACTGATCTCTGGCAAGAGCAGCTGACATGGGACTCAATTAATAAAGAATTAAAGGAGGGTAATATAATTAATATAACATAATCAATGTGTGTTTATGGAAAATAGATCTTGTCATACTAACTTGATACATTTGTTTGATGAGATTAAAAGTTAGTTAACAGGTGGCATAATAGACTTTTGTGAGATTTTTGACTTGGTATTGTGCAACATTCTGATTAAAAACTAGAATGACATAAAACCAACATGACACACATTAAATGGATTAAAAATGGCTAACTGATAGGCCTCAACATGTCATTGTAAATGGGGATCATCGCTGAGCATGTGTGTTTCTAGTGGGATCCCACAGGGATCGCTTTTTGGCCCTATGCTATTTAATATTTCTATCAATGATCTGGAAGAAAACATAAAATCATCACTGACAAAGTTTGCAGATGATACAAAAATTGGGGGGAGTGGTGAATAGTGAAGAGGATGGGTCACTCATTCAGAGCACTATGGATTTCCTGGTAAGCTGAGTGCAAGCAAACAATATGTGTTTTAATATGGCCCCTAGGTGTGCAGCACATTTGTCAAGGCCTGTATCAAGGAACTTCCAGTTGATTAGGAAGGGCTTCTACAAAAAGAAGAACCTGGTAGGTAGCTAAAACCCACCAGCAAAACCACTGCTATGTGATGGTATAACACAACCCATTCTACTATAGAGGAATGAAAGCTGGGCCCCAACTTTAATAGCTGACCTCAGTGACTGAAATAAAAGTGTAATAGAAACTCATGTGTGAGGTTCAGCAAACAAATTGTCCACATGAACAGGAACCCCAGCAACCCCCGCTTATCTTCAGGGTGCCTGCCCAGTCCCCAGGCTGGCTGGTCTGCTCACAGCCAGCCCAGGAGCAGGGAAGGAGTAGTGAGGCTTCTGGGCCGCCCCTCCCCAGCCTCCAGCAGCAATGCCGGCTTCTGCCGGCCTGCCCCCCCACAGCACTTCCCTGCAGTAGCGCAGCCTGTGGGCCCCCAACCCCCACACCACAGCAGCGTGGTCTCCCCTGCGATCCCCTCCCCCTCCGCAGCAGCACTGGCTGGCAGCAATGCTGGCCACAGCCTCCCCTCCCCCCAACTCCCTCAATATTGCGTCAGGACCCCGGATCCCCTGATTCCCCCCCCCAGGCCTTGACCCAGCCCTGCCCTTGAGACAAGAGAGACTCTTGCTAGTCCAGTGTCCCAAATTAGAGGAAATGCAGGAGAGATAATTTACAAATGATCAGGGATCAGAAGAGCTTTCTCGTCAAAAACTGAGAAGGAAAAAATGTGCCTGACCCAGGGAGAAAGGAGAGAAATGGTAAAGGCAGCAGCATGCTATGTAGCAACTTCCCACTAGATCAGGAATGAAGAGGAAAAACAAATGCACACAGGAGCAAGCCTCAAAGACAGTGTAAAGCCAACCCCACCTTGGGTACATCTCGCCTGCCTCAGGCAGCTGTCTGGGGAGACTGTCTCTATTTTTACATGCTGACCACACTTGTATAGCTTGTTCTGCCAAGCAAATCTCATTGGATTGAACTGAATAACTGAGCTGTGTATGTGAGGAAGCTCACTGTGCATGTGCCCCACGATCTGAGTGGGTTGTTTGTGGGGCGCTCTCCATGTACACCCGGGTGGTCCTTTGGTGGGGGGAGGAAGCAGTTTGACTGCCCTGAGGCCTGCGGTTTCATGGGCCCTGCATTGCCTGCTATCAGCCCACACCGCTGCCCCCATGCTGCTGCTCCCCCCGCCCCACTGCCTTCAACAGCAAGCCAAAGGCAGTGGGGCAGGGTGGGCAGGAATGCAGAGCCCAGCCTCTGGGCCGGCCACCCCAGCTTCTGCAGCCTGGTCCCACCCGCCTGGATGGGGCCAGCTCCTATGCAGACAGCTTCAGGTTCCTGGGGGCAGCCAGGGTTGCTGGGGTCCCCGGGGGCAGAGCAGGCCAATCCAGGGGCAGGGCGGGGCGTGAGCAAGGAGCCTGCCCAGTGTGGGAGGGCCCCCTAGGCCGATTGGCCCTAGGCTCCACTCCCCCCCAAGCGACTGCCCTGATGTACACACATGATAGGCAGGTGCATGGGTCTGTGAGGAACTTTCTGGAGCTGGAAAGCATAGCTCCCAGTTGGAGGAGCATGCCTGTGTTAGCGCTAGCAAGCTAAAAATAGAGTCAAGCCACCGTGGTGCAAACGTTTGCTGTCTGTGACATCAGACATGTACTCAGGCAGCTGGCCCCTCCCAGCACTCGCCCCACCATACCTGCCACTGGTGTTTGTGTCTGGGATCCCTTGCTGGGCACTGTCGATTGAGCCCTTCTGCTCTGTTGCAGGGCCTGGGGGCACTTGAGTTGCCCCCGTCTCCAAAGAGCTCTCCAAGGAGAGAGCTGAGTTGATGAGTTGCTGGATGCTTTTCTCCAGGTGTTGCTGCTTGGCCCTTCCAGTCTTGGCAATGGTTTTCCTGGCTGGTAGGAACATTTCAGGGGTTGCTGTGGCTGGCTGGACTCGTGAGGGGCCTGGCAGCTCCCTCCCCCCTCCAGGCTCAAGACTTCTCTGGGCCCCTGGCAGGCCTGGGATGTGCCTCCGAGTCACCGGCTCCTGGCCTGAGACAGCATAGGCGTATTTCAAAATGGTGTCGACGTTGGAGTGGAGACGGACATCAGGACGCAGCCAGGAAGCCTGACCCGTGGTCCCAGGCTCCTCTGAACCCAGCACTGGGGGAAGAGCAGGTAGAGAGCGGCCAAAGCGTCATTTCTTGGACATGTATCCCTACAAATAAATCCATGCATTGCATGTGCCCTGACGCTCTGTCCAGCGGTGCCTCTTTCAGAGGCGTGTTCCCTTAGCTTTGTGCACAGTCACTCATGTCCCTACCAGCTGCCGAATGCACATACACTTCCTTGTGATACACATGTGCCTACCTATGCAGGGCCATTCCTGCGGAGGGGGCAGGGAGGCAACCGCTGCCTCTCCATGGGCCCCACGCTGTCTTCGGTGACACAGGGTGCCGCACTTCAGCGGCATTTCCCCTCACAGGGTGATTCACCCTGGGCCCCACCCACCCCAAGGACAGCTGTGCACCCATGTGTACATAAAAGCCTGTGCACACACACAATCCTGGTCCCACGCAGTCAGGGACATGCATGGCTACACCCATCTGTTCAAACCAGGCCCCTTTGTAACATGCTGGCCTACTCCATCATGGTCCACTGCATTCACACGTTCCCTTCCCTCTCATCCTGCCAAACCCTGCGGAGACATTCTCAAAAAGTCAGGCCACAGGGCAGGGCCATGGGGAAGAGATGGGCTGAGGGGGGCACATGGAGAAAGAACTAGCAATGGTCGCCAGATTCACCCAGCACCATGATACCTGCTTCACTAGTGGGGCCAGCATGGGAAGACTCGTTGCTTTTTGCCCAGGTGCGTGTAGTGTCAGACTCCTCTTCTTGAGCACGAGTTGTTTTGGGGTGAGCCATATCAGGACACAGGATTCGCTGAACAGGGGAAAGAAAGAGTGAATCTAGAGACCCTGTGGGACATGGTGTATGCAGGACAAAGGATCTAGTTATGGGTCAGTGGGTTACCCTGCCCTCCCACAGCAATAACCAGTCTGACATCGCTCCCCTCTGTTGTGACAATCCTCTCAATTTCCATCCCTTCCAAGGCAACCACCATCTCAAAATTGCTCCCTTCTGCTGTGATATCCTTGCCAAAACCACTCCCAGCTACAAGTGCAATATCTACAAAATCTCTCGCTTCCAATGCATTAATCCTTGCAATGCCCCACCCCGCCACTGCAATTATCTTCCCCTTCACTATTACAGTCTGCCTAGAGCCCTCCCATGCACTGCAATAATCTCCTTCAAACCCCTCCCCTGCACTGCAGAGATTTTACTGAAAATCCTCCCCTGCCTGGAGAAAATCCCCCCTCTACTGCAATAATCTCCCCCCAAAACCCAACCCCACTTCAATAATAATCCCTTGAGTCCCTATTCCTCCACTATCAAAATCCCCTCACAGACCCTTCTCTCCACTGCAATAACTCCCTTGAAAACTCTTTTCAGGGCAATAATCCTTCCAAAACACCTCCAGTCCCCTGTCATAATCTCCCCCACACTGTGAAAACCTCCCTGAATTCCCATCCCTCCACTGCAACAGTCTCCCCTGAACCCCAGTCTTTGACTGTGATAACCCCCTGGAGCCCCTCGGTGACAGAATGCACCTTGTAGTCAGCCCACATACTACTGTAATAAGCTTTGCACAAAGTAGGCCTTGGAAAACTCAATTTTCTGATCAGTATTGTCTTGTAAAATATGTGTGGCAACAGTGTATGTGAAGTTACATGATTTCCCCGGGTGATGTGATTAACACATGTTCCAAACCCTACAGCTCTGCACTGACAGAAGTCAGGTCTGCCCTAAACAAAGGCAGGAACATGTGCTTGCTTCAATTTGCATTTAAGCGATAAAGAGAGCCAACAAGCAGGGAGGGAAAAGAAAGGAGGTTCAAACAGGTGGGAAAAAAACAGCAGGGACTTTTTGTCTCCTGGGTCTCAGCTGGATATGTTTTTCAAGAGAGGACTGAAACTGTTAAATGGAAGGACAGACACCCTCAGACACTCTTGTCTCTCTGTCTGCTCATTTCATTCACTGCACCTGAAGAGAGGAAGGAAACAGCTGTTGGAGTCTGGGTGAGGTGTCCAGACCTAAAAAGTTTGGTTAGTATGTACACATGATCACTTTATTGCACGGTAAGGCTCCTTACCACGCAATAAAGCTAGTAGAGTACACACGATCAATTTCCCTGTTGCGCGGCGACATCGTCTTGCTGCGCAACACGTGGCGACATTGTCTTGCCGCGCAACAGTTAACACTCAAATCCAGAGTGGTAGCATTACTGCGGAACAGCTGTTCCGCAGTAATGCTCGTGTGTACACATTTTGCGGATTAGACAGCCTCCGGAAATGTCCCAGAGTGCCAATCGAGGCCACTTTGGGACATTGGAGCTCTCAAATATGTCAATTTCACGGCTCTAGCAGAGCCGTGAAATTGAGTATTATGGGAGCTGCCCGGTTTGGCGGCTCCCCTGGACTGAGCTAGGGGGCTGGCCTGAACTGGCTACCCACGCTGGTTCGGGCCAGCCCCCTAGCTCAGCCCCGGGGCTTTGGGTGGTGGCAGGCGCTGCGGCGCTTAAGAGCCAGAGCGCCTGCTGTCACCCGAAGCCTGGGAGCTGAGCTAGGGGGCTGGCTAGATCCCTTGCCAGTTCGGGCCAGCCCCCAGCTCAGCCTCGGGGTTTCGGGTGACAGCGGGGGCTGGCAACTCAGCCCCCGCCGCCACCGCAAGCCCTGCAGCTGGGCTAGGGGGCTGGATGTGGGCAGTGCATGGTGGGACAGGTGCCCACCATGCACTGCTTTTCTTTCGCAAAGGAGCATTCACACGGTGAATGCTCCTTTGCGATAGAAGCAGCACGTGTGTACACGAGAAAGCGCTATATTTATAGCGCTTTCCTTGTCCCGCAATAACTTATTGTGGGACAAGTTTATCATGTGTACATAGCCTAAGTTTGCTGGCAGCATATGATGAGAAAACTTTGCTTTGAATGTAATGTAGTCTGTTCAGTTAGGTACCAGTGTTTTATCTTTATTTTTCTTTAACCATTTCTGACTTTTCTGCCTCATTACTTGTACTCACTTAATATCTCTCACTTTGCAGTTAAGAGATTTGTTTTATTGTTTTACCTAATCCAGTGTGTTCAAGTTGAAAGATCTGGGTAACAAATTGTGTGCATATTATACCCTTAAAGAAATAAAGGATTTAGTATATCTGTGCTGTCCAGAGCTGGGTTGGGCAGTACAGGACATATGTGGCAGGGGGAAAATCCAGGCATGAGCGTGTGTTGGGGTCACCCTGCTGTATAACAAAGGCTGGTAAGAGCCAAGGTGTGGCTGGTTAGTTTCAGCACGCAGACCTAGTTGGGGGTAATATTTATCTCGGAGGCCATGGCAGCAAAGACTGTAAAGGGCACCCCAGGTTATGGAACAGGGGTGACAAAGCCCCCACTCATCTGAACTGTACCCCTGGTATGGCACATCTTCGCTTCCACACTCTCCCACCTCTCCCACTAACCTCTCCCACTAACCTCTCCCACACTCTCTCTCCTCCCTTGGAGCCCATCCCTCCACTGAGATAATCCACAACTGACCCTCCCAATCATTGCAATACCCCCTTGAAGCCCCTACCATGCAACAGTGCCCCTGAAACCTTTCCCATCTCCCATAATGAACTCCCCAGAAGACTCTCTTCTCCTCTATGATAATCCCCCTTAAATTGCTCCCTTTCACTAAAAGAATCCATCTGAAATCTCTGCTCTCTACTGAGAACATCCTCCCCCCATTGCAATAGTCACCCAACACCACAACTCTCCATTGCAATAACACCCCAAACCTCTACCCTCACTACAATAATCTGCCCCAAGCAAGCCCCTCCCCTGTGATAATCCCCTTGAAACCTGCACAGGGACAATCACCTTGAAAGCCCTCCTCTCTGGTAACCACCCAGAAGCTCCCTCTGTCACTGTGATAATGTTCACAGAATCCCTATCCTTCACTGTGATCATCCCCTTGAAATCCCCCTCCTCTACAATCTCCCCCAAACCCTCCCCAACGCTGCTTAATTCCCCCAAGCCCCTCCCCTCCTTAGCTATAACCCTTCCCAAGCCCCTCCCCTCTCACCTTGATGTAGTACTTGCGGTTGGCGCAGCGATACTGTGAAAACTGGCAGAAGGTTTGAAACCAGGAGGCACCTGGGAGATCAGAACAGATAGGCCCTAGAAACAGAGTGGGAAGGGGTGTCCGTATTAATTAATCTCCATTGCCCAGGTGCATGAAACAGAGTAAGGCCAGGACACCTGTTTGGTGTGGAAGAAAAATGCTGACTATGTTCACGGAGAACCAAGGCACCCCATTAGACTGAGCTACAGAGCTCTGTGTAGTTAATGCCCAGCCAGTCTCCTGCCTACTATATACATTCCTGTGTTGGTCTCTGGGAGTGCCTCATCCTGTGGCCTACTTTGGACCTGTTACAGGGTGACAATTGTCTGTAGCATTTTTATGCAGCCTATGTGTGCCTCAGTTTCTCCTATATGCTGCATTGTTACCTAGTGGAGGAAAAAAGGCTGTTTTCTCTCAGGAAGGTGAAGAGACATAGGTATGGATGGCACCTGGCTGTCTGGGCCTTAATCCTCATCTCAGTGGGCATCTGAGAGGACCATGGCAAATCCAATTACCAGGACGTTGACACCTAGAAACCAATGACCCAGAAAGATATAGACTTCTCTTCCACTCAACGGGGTGAGGGGTTGAGCTGCATCTTCCCAGTTCAGGAACAAAGAATTGGGGGTGAGGTGGAGGTGAAGTGTGGGCTGTGGGAAGCAGCCAGGACACATAGCTTGGCATCTGATAAATGAGGGCAGATAGAGGGATAGACAGAGCTTGAACACTGGGGCTCATGACAGATTGGCTGGGCTCTGGCTTCCCTCTATCTGACTTCCTTCATCAGACTCCCAGGTGTTTCCTGACTGCTTCCTGCAGGCAGCAGGCTGGGGGCGGTCTCCCCGCTCATCCCCACCAAAGGATGGCCCTGATTGACCCACACACCCAAGTCGCTCTCCTCCTCTGTAGCTTCCAGTGGATGAGGCTGCAGCTTGTAGCTGGGCTCAGCTTTTTTTGGCTGTGGGAAGCAGGGAAGATGGGGTCAGTCACAGCTCCTTTGTTGGGTCTAGGACAGACTTTCTAATTGGGAGTGCCATAGACTTTCTAATTGGGAGTGCCATTGGGAGTGCCATGGCAACTACCTGTGAGATGTCACTTGAATGTCTTCCACCTGAATGTCCAAGGCAGCAGCCACCTTCTTTAACAGGTCCTGATGAGATCTGTAGCCATAGGGGTGGGAGAGGTGAAGAACCCTCCTGCAAGAGCCATTCTGGTCAGTACCAGGAGGTGGTCCCAGGACTACGTGGGACCTTAGATCAAGTAGGCAAAAATAAACAGGTGAAGGGAAAGTTGTAGCCCCAACCTCTCACCACAAAGGGTCGGATGTTGGAGGATTTCATGGAATCCATCAGCAATGTGCCCATGTTCACCACTCCAAGGAGGATATGCCATCTTAAATCACTGGTGGATTGTGGAAGCAGGATGGAAATATATACTCTCCCACTGGGGCCTTTCAACCAAGCATGAATGCCTCACCGCTTGGGTTTCTGGGGGAGGGAAGAGGTGCAAAAGGGTGAGGAAATGGATGATATGGATCACTGAATGTGTAACTATGTCCCCTGGGCATGGCTAGGAAGCAGAATGGATGGATAGCCTGCTCAGGTGTTATATGGGGAGCAGCTGTGGGGAGTTGAAAGGGCACAAGGCATGACAGTCTCCAGCAGTTAGGAAAGCAAGGTGGGCTGGATGAGTCTCCTCAGAGGAACTATCTGAGGAACGTGAGAAAGGTGGGGGACTGGGCAGCTTTCATTGCCTGGAGCATAGAACAGGAAGTTTGAGGGGGTGGGCAGCCCCACACTATGCAAGCATGGTTGCGGGCACCCAGTCTTGCCAGCTGTAGCTTATGAAAGGGAACATATGAGAGAGTTGCCTGCAAAAGCAGAGTACTGATCCCAGAGATCTCTCCTAGTTCTATGTCCAGCTATAGTCCATAGCAGAGGGCTAACTTCTTGTCAGCTGAAGAGGACTCTATCAGCAGCACGTGAAGCTGGCAATTGGACAGGAAAGACTCTAGGAGAAAGTCCTCAAGTCTCAGTGGCCACAAAGGAGCTGGTTGTGGGTACCAGTTTCCAGGTCCTGGTAGAAGGCTGTCAATTCTGAGCGGTCCTAATGGGAGAATCCTTGGGTTGATGTCAAAGGACTGCTGGTCATATCAGAGTTGTCAGACACAGCGGATAAAAGCATGTTCCATGTGGGACTAGAAGCATCCTACTGGAGCTCTGCAGGGCTTATGTAAAGACCTGGGTCATAGGGGCCTGGCTAGCAGTCACAGCTGGACTGAGGTCTGCACACCTGGGGACAGTCCTCACCAAGAAGAACTTGGAGGAATCACAAGTGCTAAGTCTAGTATGCAAGAACCAGAGTCAGTCAGGTCAGATCAGAGACTGGAGACCAGAGGTATACCAGGCTGGAATGAGGAGGCATGCATCAGAGTCAGGTTGGAATTGGAAATAGGCAATCAAGCAAAATCTGTGTGGCTGCCCAGGAGACTTCCTGGGGCAACCCCTGGGGTTAAGTTGGGCGCTTGGCCAAACAGAGGCTGAAGGGTCACACTGGGTCTTTAAGGCGGTACTTCCTGCAGTGCCTACTCTCCCCAGCGCTCCCCAGCGCTCCCCAGCTGTGCCTCTGCATGGCTTCCTGGTGGCACTGTGGGAGTATCAGCTGTCTTAGGCCAGGGGTATAGCCAGCCCCTTTGTTCTGGCCGGGCCCCAGCAAGTGTGGGGTAGGCCTGGCCACCCAGGGACAGAGGGAACCACTGTTCCCAGGTCGGCAGGGGTGTGAACTTTTGCTGCTGCAGCTGCGGGGCCAGTCAGCAGCTGCATCTGCGAGTGGGGCAGAGATGCTGGCATCACCTCACCTCCACTCACAGCTGTGGGGCACGGCAGTTGCGAGTGGAACAGAGGCATTGGGTGGCCTCGCAGCCACAGGTTCGCGCTGCTGCGGGGGGCTAAGGTGGGCGAGCCTCAGGGCCATGTGGGTGGACCCTGCCCACTTGGGCCCACTGGCCCACCCTTGGCTACACCCCTGTTCTAGGCTCTGCAGTCCTGGCTCTACAGCTGGAAAGCCCTACTCTTTCTAAGTAAGCCTGGCTTTGAACAAAGACCAGACCCTGTTCATCTTCCTCCTGAGCGAGGCTTAAAAGCCTAGTGCTTCCAGTCAAAAGAAATCCAGTACCCCCATCTCTTGAGATTGGGGGAGGTTCTAGAGCTGGTGCAGAGCATGGACAGGACACCCGATTGATCATCAGCACCCTCGATTTGTGGAGAAGTCCTTCCATGCCTGTATTCAGCTGCCAGGTGAATATAAAATACTTTCATAGATGTGTTATCTAGCACATGAAAACTACAAGTTGCCACATTTGTGTATCTTAAGCATGGGGGAATATGGCATTATATTAAACTGATATGAATGTATCAAAGTTTGTATCATGACAAGGAGACGGAATTAAGGTTGCTTATTCCACCGTTTTTCTTAGCATTTTCTGACTTTTCAGTGTTTATATTAATAACTTTAATATATTAACATTTTTGTGTTTTAATTACCCTAGGATATTTTTCCTCATGAAAATATGAACGGACAAATAATCCCAAGTATTTCAGGCTATGTCTACACTTGTAAATTTAGGTCGACTTTAGCTAAGTCGACTTAACAAAGTCGACTTTGTCTACTTTTTTAAGTCAACTTAGCATGTCCACACCTAAATTTAAAATCGACTTGGGGGGAATTTACAAAGTCGACCTAGAGCGTCCACACTGGACGCTTAGGTCAACTTCTAGGGGCTAGGGGGACTTTAGACAAGTCCACAGTGGCAGGGAGGGCACCCCTTACCAAGTGCCAGCCTTTGCCCCATTGTACCTCGGTACAATGGGGCAAAGGGGGACAGGGACCCTGGCAGGGCATAGGGGCAGGGTGGGCAGGGCTCTGCCCTGCCCTTTGTGGGGGCATGCCAGGCTCTCCCTGTGCCACCCCCCTGGCAGGGAGGGCAGTGGGGGAGTCCTGGAGAGCCTAAGTCGATTTAGAGTCGACTTAGGGCTATTCCATGTCTACACTGGCTTAAGTTGACTTTAGAAAGTCGATTTAAGCCTAAAGTCGACTTTAAATGAGGTTTAATAAAGTCGACTTAATTTTCCTTAAGCAGCTTGCTTAAGTCGACTTAAGGAAAGTGTAGTGTAGACGCAGAGTAAATTAAGTCGACTTAAGCAAGCTTAAGTCGACTTAATTTACAAGTGTAGACGGATCCTCAGCTACATAGATATAGTCCAATCTGAAGCCTCTACACTGTTGTAGGGACAAAGTTACTGCAGTTATTTAAAGTGCACTTATGCTATGGTATCCTCAATAGACTGATTTATAAGCTTTTTCTACAGTGGAATCTGAGCCACTGAAACATAACATTGTGAGAGACAGAGACAAGCAATTTGTCAAAATCTAGGTTTATCAAATGCCTCTGACAGCAAATGTACCCAGCATCCTGTGCTATACTCAGGTTCTAGGAGGAAAGAGTCAGGTTCTGTAGGCTGGGAATATCAGGCCAGGTCGCCAGCTGAACAAGAGCAGCCCTGCAGCTGAGAAAGCTGAGATCAAACAGAGAAGGTTATGTGCTGACTCAGGCTGGGCAGGAATTGTCTCTCTGGGCCATGCTGGTGGGAGAGACACTGCCTATAGGCTCCAGGCGGAGCTTGTCTCTGCATGGCCCTGGCACCACACAGTTGTTACAGCTCTAACACACTCACACTCTCTGTACCTTCTGGGATCCAGCCGTGGTTCTCATACTGGTCCAGCCGGATGACTTTAGGCTCATGGCACCCTTGGGTACGTCGGATGTGACAGGCCACACTTGCCTTCCAGGAGGGCATCAGGGCAGAGAAGAAGACCTGATACTCGCTGTCAGACAGAGGGCTGCCTGGAGCGGGGGATGATATGCTGTAGACAGGCTGCACAATGGGGAGCAGAAGTCCTGCAGAGAAACCAGAACAGGGATGAGTACAGCTATTGGGGCCAGTGCCAATGACTCAAGGAATTAAAGGAGCCGTTCATAGACCTGTCAATCCCCATGTTCCCTCTTGCTTGCCAAACCCCTCCATCAGACCAACAGGCCTCTTCAGCTTGAGGTTCCCCACCTGTCCCCAATGTTGGCTGGACTACAATAGAAGTGGTACCATAAAAATAAAACACAAACACCTCAAGCCAGCCAGTTGAGTGGGTCTGGCTTAGAGCTGGTCCCCTTGAGGTAAAAGGCTTCATTCATATCGCAGTCCATAACCACCCAGTCCACCAGATCTGGGGCTGCACTGAAACCATTGCCCTAGAGGAGCAAGGCTTTGTTATCCCTTTCATTAATCTCACTGAGTCAGCCAGTTCCTTTAACCTATCTTTCACCAGCTGTGCCCAAGGATCCGCCGCTCCTCTGTAATCTACTGGCCTTTGGGTTCATGCTTAGCAATACAGGTTCTGATCCTGTAGCATTTGCTCCACATTTCCTAACCACATGCCGCATCCTATGGACTTTGAGGCATCAGAACAGAGAGCAAACTACATGTGCAGCAATGGGGACCTCTTGTGCCCAATGTTCGGTAGACCCATTCAAGAGCCAAGATACATGCCCATGGGGAATACCAGAGGGATACCAGGAGTAGATGATTCAAGCAGAGGAACATTCTCTTCAGGGACAACTCAGTTTCCTGGACTTGGGGATTAGATGTGACGCCTTACAGCGATGAGGCAGCAGAAGTGAGGGATCCCTGCAAAGTGTAGACACAAGTCACTCACCCACCAGGAGGGCCCAAGGCAGAGACTGTAGCCTTAGCATTTTCTTCTCTATAACTCCAGTGCCTGCAACTCCCACCAACTCCTCCCATTTCAAAGGCCAACATGGAGGCTGCCGGAATGAGAATATGGTGACCTCATAGTCAGAACCCTTGAGGACTCACAGCGAGGGTGGAGGACAAAGGGATCAGGAGCAAGGAAGGAATCAGGAAGGCTGATCAGAAAAAAGGGCCAAAGGGGATTAAAGGGCAGGTAGGGAGAGAGGGGCACCAATATCAATAGCAAAAGAAGTATCAGAGGGTGGGGGGAATCCAGGAGGGGAAAGGCCTTGGGGAATCTGGAAGAAGGAGAGGATTTGTGGTGGTCAGCAAGGTTGGCGGCACTATGGGAGATGAGAGACTGAGGGCAGTCAGTGGAAGAGTAGGAAGCAAACAAGGGACATGCGGGGAAAAGGATACAAGCAGGTGAGGTGGGGAATCCAAGCTGGGCTGAAGGCATGGGGATGAGAAGGATGGAGAAAGGGAGTAGGGAGAGCTGGGGAGAACAGTGAGGACAGGACATGTAAACAGAGGTGGAGCTAGAGAGTGAATCAGGAGGCAGCAGACCCACTCAAGCTGCCCCTTCCTCCCCCACACCCCCACCCCTTAGTGATCAGCCCATGTTTGTAGCCAGGAACAACATTTGTTCTAGTAGCATACACAAAAGTGTTAATTACCACAGGTGAACTGATTATCAGTTAGCTCTAGGTTTAAAAAAAAAAGCCATAGAGAAATCCAGCCCAGGAGATACCTCAGGTGAACCCCTACCTCCTTCAGTACCCAAGCTTCTGCTGATAACGTTCCCTAGATGCCAACATGTCTGCTGGCAGGTACATGCAACTCCTCTCAAAACCACACAGCCCTAAACAGAGTCAGTGCCTAACTCGTGCCTATGCCCCAGTGAGGTCCTTAACCTGGGTTGTCTCCTGCCTAGCTCACCTGTGGGGGCCCATCCAGTAGGCATGCTCAGAGGTCACCTGCTCTGTCAGGTCCATACAACAGTGATGCATTGGTGTTGCCCTACCACCACCCTTTTATGCCGAACAGAATGTGATTTATGCTATCATGTGCCGGAAATGCCCCTCTGCCTTAGGCCTTGTACACACGATCAGTTTATCGCGCATTAAAGCTCATTACCGCGCGATAGCAACAACGGCGTACACACGTGCAACAGGGCTCTTGCGCATTAAGTGCCTTGTTGTCGCGCAATCCAACAACCACTCCGACGAGAGTGGTAACAGCTGTTGCGGATCATATGTTGCGCGTTTGAGCTCGTGTGTACGCTTACCGCGCATTGACTGGAATCCGGAACTGTCCCAGCATTCCCAAGTCGTCCTCTCTGGTCTTCCCCCCACCCGCTCTGTGGCCGTGACGAAACTGTCCCCGCCCTGCCCCGAACTTATTCCCGGGATTTTCAAATTTCAAGTCTGTTTCACTTCCTGCTCTCTTCCTCGTGGAGTGTGTTTGTGCTCCGATCATCAGTAGCAATGGCGGCCCGCCGTGGAAGACGCGCACCCCTTTGGAGCACAGCAGAGGTGCTGGACCTGATCAGCATCTGGGGAGAGTCCGCTGTGCAGGCGCAGCTACGCGGCAGCAGGAGGAATTATGACACATTTGGCATATTTCTTGGGCCATGTCAGAGAGAGGGCATGATAGAGACACAGTGCAGTGCAGATCAAAGGTGAAGGAGCTCAGAATTACCTATCACCGAGCGAAGGAGGGAAACCGCCGTTCTGGATCAGCGCCTGCAACATGCAGGTACTATAAGGAAATAGAAGCCATCCTCAGTGGGGACCCCACAACCACTGCCAAAAGTCCCGTGGACACTTCAGCCCCTCCTCGTCCGGTGATTGCCAGAGCCGAGCAGGATGAGGACGTTGTTGAGGAGGAGGAGGAGGAGGAGATGGAGGATGACACGGAGGAAAGCGCAACCACGTGTAGCCAGGAGCTCTTCAGCAGCCCCGCTGAGACGTCCACCCAAGGCTTGAACTGCAGCGTGTTCTCTGAGGCGGCAGAGGGGGGTTCAGGTAAGTTTCTCCTTCATTCAGCTCTGCTCCTGCTAAAATATCATTGTCTGTGGTGGGGGTGCTTGCGGGTCCCCGCTGTGCACGCTATTTACTCTGCATTCATTAGAAGGGCATCAATACAAGCAGTGATTGTAAAATAATCATCTGCATTTAGGTCAGAAAAGGTTTCCTCGATGTACCTCCAGAGCCTAATACTCAGGTTAGATGGGAGAGCGTTTGTGTCTACGCTCCCAAAGACGGACACTCTGCCTCTCCAGCTGCAAAGCACAGCCCTGGGAACCATGGCAGCACACAGTGCAGCAGCATACGGTCCTGGCCTGCTACCAGCGGCATGTAGGAGATGTATTCTAGATGGTAGGGGCACTCTGAGGAGAGCGATATTGGGTTCCATCTGTGTGCCCTCTTCCGATTCTTAGCCCCTGGTAAGCCGTCTATTAGAACATACCTTGTCTGCTTCAGCGAAGCGTAGTGTGTTGACCGCCCTGTACCTTCCAGTGGAATGTGCTACTGGAAGGTTACATTGGCTATCTATGCTATGTGTTAACAATGTCTTTATTGTTATTTTTGTATTAGAATTGAGCTTCACAAGGCCGGTGTCTACCCCAGCTGACCGAATGAGAAACATTCGGCGGCGTGCTCGAAGAAACAGGGAGGATATGTTTCAGGAGCTGCTGAAAGCAACACAGGATTCCTCAAGGGAGAATAGAGCCTGGAGAGAGGAATCCCAGCAGAGGAGGCAGAAACACAGGGACGAACTGATAAGCGTCATGAAGGAGCAAACAGAACTGCTAAAGAACATGATAGCTTTGCAGTCCCAGGCGATAAATGTCCGGGCTCCACTCCAGACAGTTCAGCTGTGTATGCCTCCCACACACCGCAGTCCCTCAAAGCATTTCTTTGAAGGCCACCCTCCCCCCCGGTACAGGACAACATCCAGCCCCCACCCCCCCCAGCTACTTTTATGAGACCCGGAGCTACACCAACCTGTAACCCCACCCCCATCTTTCAGGTTTCAATAAAAACAGTAACAAATACTTTGAAGAATGCATTTATTTATACACATTATTGAAATGATCCTAAGGTGCACCTGATGCGTCATGGAACTTAACTAGGGAAGGGCATCATTGAAATGCTCCCTGAGTGCCTCCCTTATGCGAGCAGCTTCTCCTTGTGCCACCCTAATACTCCTAGTGGCTGGCTGCTCGTATGCTTCCTCGAGGCGCTGTGCCTCCGTAGCCCACGTAGGGGAAAACTTTTCTCCCCTACTTTCACAAATGTTATGGAGGACACAACATGACGCAATCACGGCAGGGATCTGGTCCTCCGCCAAGTCCAGCCTCCCATACAAACAGCGCCAGCGCCCTTTTAAACGGCCGAAGGCACACTCCACAGTCATTCTGCAGCGGCTCAATCGGTAATTGAAACGCTCCTTGCTGCGATCAAGATTCCCGGTGTAGGGTTTCATGAGCCATGGCATCAGTGGGTATGCTGGGTCTCCGAGGATGACTATGGGCATCTCCACCTCCCCAACTGTTATTTTTTGATCAGGGAAAAAGGTACCCCCTTGCAGCTTCCGGTACAGACCAGTGTTCCTGAAAATGCGGGCATCATGCACCTTTCCCGACCACCCAGCATTGATGTCCGTGAAACGACCCTTGTGATCCACGAGTGCTTGCAGCACCATGGAGAAGTAGCCCTTCCTGTTTATGTACTCCGTCGCGAGATGGTCTGGAGCCAAAATAGGGATGTGTGTGCCGTCTATGGCTCCCCCACAGTTAGGGAATCCCATGGCAGCAAAGCCGTCCACAATCTCTCGAACATTGCCCAATGTCACTGTCCTCCGTAGCAGGATGCGATTGATGGCTTGGCACACTTGTGAGAGGGCTAATCCGACGGTGGTCCTCCTGACTCCAAACTGGTTTGCAACGGACCGATAGCAGTCGGGAGTCGCCATCTTCCATACAGCAATCGCAACACGCTTCTCCACGGTTAGGGCTGACCTCATGTTGGTGTCTTTCCGTCGCAGGGCAGGGGCCAACTCTGAGCACACTTCCAGAAAGGTTGCTTTCCGCATTCGAAAGTTCTGTACCCACTGCTCGTCATCCCACAGCTGCATAACAATGCGATCCCACCACTCGGTGCTCGTCTCTCGCGACCAGAAACGGCGTTGCACCGTGTGCAGATGATCGGTGAAGGAGCTGAGCAACGCAGTGCTGTTGCTCTGCATGGCATCGATCAGCCCCTGCTCCTCGGTGTCCTCGTCTGACTCTGAGCTCATTGCGTACTGAGCAACAAGCCGAGATGTATTCAGAATGTTGAAGGCAACAGTGGAGATCAGAGCAGGATCCATGCTGTCGCTGTTGCGATTGATTGCAAGTGGTGCGTTGCGTCACTGCAATGTTGAAAATAGGCGCGAGTTGCTATTGGAAACGACGAAGACGCTAGGGGAACACAAAGCACCATGGGAAACTGACACTTTACCCATGGCGCTTTGCGTTCCTTTCCTTCATCCCATGATTCATAGCGCCAACTTAGGGGAAAATGGAACGATGGGATAGGTGCCCAGACGTCATTGCGCTCAACCGCGGTAATGCATGTAATTTTGTTGCGTTGCAGGGAGCAACGTGTGTATGCGTTGTCCCGCAATAAAGGTCACGTGAGTTTTGTAGCGCGATGGCCTTGTTGCGCTTTAATCTGATCGTGTGTACATAGCCTTATATATTGGACAGACAGGACAGTCTCTGTGCCAAAGAATCAATGGACACAAATCTGACATCAGAAATTGCAACACTGCAAAACCTGTACGGGAACACTTCAATCTCCCTGCTCACTCCCTTGACGACTTGTTAATAGCTGTGTTGAAACAGATGAATAACAACAAATCACAGCTTCAAAGAGAGACTGCAGAACTCAAACTTATATGCAAATTTGACTCAGTTGTCTTGGGGTTAAACAGGGACTATGGATTTTTCTCGCATTACAACAAGTGATTTGACCTCCCCCTCCTCTATGTGCTGTTCCCCAGTGTTTTGAATCCTAACACCTATTTTGATTTGCTGTTACAGCCTGACCTGATGCTATGTCATACACCCCCCTGCATTTAATTTCCTCCCACTCTGTAACTTTCCTATCTTCAAAGCGTCTGACGAAGTGGGATTTTCTCCCACGAAAGCTCATGCGATAAATAAATCTGTTAGTCTTTAAAAGTGCCACAGGACTCTGTTGTCTTTCTACAATAGACTAACATGGCTACCCCTTTGGAATTTGACTCTGTCTTTTGTTCACTGAATATTTAAGCATATCATATGAAATGGAACCACTAACAGAGTAGACTGAAAGCACCTAAGTTCCCTTTGTGGGAGAAATTTATAGGAGGAATTGGGTTAGGGTTAGGGTTCTCCTGGCTAGCTCCCCACATCTAGCACATCATCCCAGTTGCTGTCCCTTCTACAAGGAGCAGGTGCTCCCCTCAACTCCTGGGAGGTGGGGAAGTAAAGAGCCCCAGCCCAGGCTTCACCTGACAACCCTGATTTCTGGTCCTAGCACTGAGCCAGGGGTACATGGAGGATGTGGGTCCTGAAATAGCTCTTGCATCAGTTTTCTAATATCAGACTACTCCTTATTCGTTATTCTAAAAGCCAAAAAAGATAATGTTTGTATTGTCAAAATAGGTGTGCTTCCTGATTTGTTTGAAGTTAAACAAAGACAGGTAGTTAGTTGGAATTTTCCAGGTTCCACCCAATAAATGTATTTTACTGTTTCAGTTGCAAAAACATACACCCTCTAAAGAACCAGACCAAATCCCCCGCTCTGATTTTTAAAAGCTCTTTGACAGAACTGTTATGAAATGACAGAAACTGTTACATGAATACCTACTGGACTGCAGAGCCAATTTGTCTCAGCTCTGCTGTCTTCCCTTTTGTATTTAGTCCCTCTCTTTTAATAAAACAAACAAGGAGTCTTGTGGCACTTTTAAAGACTAACAAATTTATTTATCACATGAGCTTTCATGAGCAAAAATCCCATTTCATCAGACACTTGAAGATGGAAAACTTACAGAATGTAGAAAATAAATGCAGGGAGATGTAAATCATAGGATCAGGTCAGACTGTTACAGCAAATCAAAACAGTTGTTTAGATTCAGACAGTGTAGAACAGCGTCTTAGGGTGAGTAGAGGTAAAAAGAAGGCAAAAATCACCTGTTGTAGTAAGTTCCAAAGGGATAGCCATGTTAGTCTAGTTCAGCAAAACAAACAAGGAGTTTAGTGGCACTTTTAAAGACTAACAGATTTATTTATTGCATGAGCTTTCGTGGGAGAAAATTTCACTTTGTCAGATGCTTGAAGATGGAGAACTTACAGAATGGGATGAAAAATAAGTGTAGGGAAGTGCAAGTCATAGGATCAGGTCAGACTATTTCAGCATTCCCTGTGTTTATTTTTCTTCCATTCTGTAAGTTCTCCATCTTCAAGAGTCAGACGAAGTGGGATTTTCTCACACGAAAGCTCATACGATAAATAAAATCTGTTAGTCTTTAAAAGAGCCACAAGACTCCTTATTTATTTAAATTTATAAATGTCCCTTTTTCCTTAATAGGTGTTTCTGCAGGTATTCTTAAACCTCTCCCTCCATTTTAGCTAAATTTCCTTATCACTTCTAGTGACTGTACTAGTTATCTGCCACTGGTTCAGAGACTTGACACCCAATCCTACTGTTTCTCTCCCTAGGTGAAGAGGACCCTCCAACTTTGAATCTGTTCCTTAAAGAAAGCCTTCAAGGTGCCAGACACTCCACGGCCAAACCATGCAGCCAAACAGTCTCCAACAGAGTCTCTGGACTCCAGTCATCTGTGTCACACCATGCTCTGCTGAGGTAGTCCAGCTGAGATAGATTGCTGGTCAAAGACTTAACATTCTTCAGGGACCAAGGCACCTCAGCATTTGCAGTCTTCAACCCAATACAAGATTTATTAGTCAGCTAGAACACAGCATTGGGAAGGCCACAGAGAACCAAAGGTTCCGCCCAGCCAAGCTTCCATGGAATCCATTTGTGACTGTCTCCCTCTCTGTTAGTCCCAAGTAAGAGCTCCTCAGGCTCTGCAAAGCCCAACTCTTACCCACCTCCTCCTGCTGACTTCACATGTTCCACCTTATAAAGAGCCTCCTTTTTAGGTGTCAATTGATCAGTCCTTGGTGCTCCCTTGTCTTTCCAGATTCTCCATTCATATGGGTTGGCTTCAGCTAGTACTTTAATGACTCGTTCATTCCACCCCAGACAATTACATCAATACCTCATATTGATCCTGATCTGCCCCAAGAGCAGATTTACTTCTTCTGCAACCACTGGCTAGCAATGCAAAGTACAAAGGGTAACTGAGGCACACATAGGAATCATAAAACTATTGCTCAATCTCATTTTGACATAAACTAGGCACAACATACTACGGCCATCTAATGAAGGTAGTTTTGTAACACAAGCTGTGCTCCATTACTAAAGGATTCAATGGTCCATTGATGATGATGAAATTGTTATAGTTGCACCTGATATATTTTTTTCTTTTCCATCAAAAAACAATCCTCCAAAAACAGACTAAACAATCTCTTTCCACACACCACTAAGAAATTACAGGGCTTGGGTTTCTTTTAGCTTTCGCTTGCTTAAACTACATGAAAAATGTGATTTAGATGGCAAAGTCAAGCATGGGAAAGTTAGAAAACGCCAGAATTTAGATGCCTATGAAAAATTAATTCTGCCTCCTGTTCTGTATGTATTAGGTACAGATTTAGTTACATTATAATATAGAATTTCCACAGTACACCGGCCATTCAGTCCACAGAAGGAATGGTGTGCAGGGACTGATTCAGGGTTGTGTAGTAAAGAAAGTGATTGTCCATAGTACTCGTCTAATTTTTGCAGAGATTGGAAGGCATGACATGAATTAGGCAAGGGACCATAAAAAAAAAAAGATGTTTTCATGGCTAAGGTTGGTGGATGCCGTACAGGAGAACTCAGTTCTCTGCTTCAGAGAGAAGAGGATGCCAGGGTAATTTTGTTTTGAAATACACCAGATTTGGAATCTTTTTCACTTTTGTATGTAAGTATGACAAGTTGCTTGTTTTCTACTACGTAAAGGACCTTTTTCACCTCCTCAGAGCAGGACTTCTCTATGCATTGGAACCAGGTAGATGCCAAGCCTTGAGCTGGAGAATCTGTAAATTCATATGATGGATCTGGCCAGTGTTCTGAGGGAGGAGATGAGGAAGGTGCTGAGGTGTAATTGGGGAGCACATTGCATTAGTCTCAGCCACATGGGAACTGTGAGTACAATTTTGCGCGCTCTCTCTCTTCATTTTGAATAGGACCTTTATTATGAAAGGTAATGGGGGAAAGATCTCTCCAGAGCAGCTCTGGAGTAGTGCCGGGGGCATTTCATGTTCCCATAAGAGGCAAACATATCTTTTGTTTTGTATTTGCAGGGTTGCAGAGGAGTATGCCTTTCTGCCAAATAGATTAAGCCTTTTCCAGCCCTTCCCATAAGGGGTAGATTTAGCATGGTGCTGTCTTCCATGCGAATTTACAGCTATCAATGATTATGGTGTTCAGTCATAGAAAGTCCATTCCTTTGGATGGCAGATAGTATTTTTTATCGGCCCTTTTACATGTCAGTGCTTTGGAGACTGGTGTTTGCCAAATAGCCTTGGCAGGATCTAAAAGCATGTCATTGATTGGGTGTTCCAAAGGGGGAGCCATGTTAGTCTATTGCAGAGAAACAAACAGAGTCCTGTGGCACTTTTAAAGACCAACAGATTTATTTATTGCATGAGTTTTCGTGGGAGAAAATCCCACTTCGTCAGACGCTTTGAAGAACTTCAAAGCATCTGACAAAGTGGGATTTTCTCCCATGAAAGCTCATGCAATAAATAAATCTGTTGGTCTTTAAAAGTGCCACAGGACTCTGTTTGATTGACTGGGAGGGCAATCCTTGAATAGGCCATATGGAATATGTCTAATTTGTGATGTGCTTCTTTTACCTCCAGAACCTTGAGGAGAACATGCAGTACATCAGCAACCCTTGAAGTGAGGTCCTGAGTTTAACATGGTTTGGCACTGACGGTGGAGGGAACATCACAGCTTCATCCAGCCAGGATGAGGAAATATTTGCTGGTGGGGTAACATCCTTCTCTGATCAGGCTGCCTGCATGCTCCTCAAAAGTTTCTTCCTCAGACTCTGGGGACAGAGGCTGAAGGAGATCACCTTACTGTCTTGCTCTAGGAGACACTGGAGGCCCTAGAAGAATGACTTCTCTAGGCTACCTATCAGCCCCAGTATTTCTGCTGGGATGAAGAAAATAGCATGGGTGGTAGCACTCACGGTGCCCATACCAGGTAGGTTGAGGCTCTAAACATGGTTGCAATTGGGAAGGCCCTGCTTGTTGTACTGAGATGCTGAGGTGCAAGGCTAAGGAGAGGTTGTCGTCTTCCTCACTGTCTCTTCGCTGGAGAAAGGTGCAGCTGACAGGGCGGGCGGTGATCCTGAAGACTGAGAGGTAGTTGGTATTGAGCATCGGAGGCTCTGGCATCTCAGTAACCAGAAGGTCTCTGGAGAAATGAAACTCCAGCAGTGATGTGATAGTGGTTGATACTGCTAGGACTTCTCAGTGTTGGCCCGTTGGTACTGAGGGAATCAATGGGGGCTGCAGCCTTTTGTGTGATGAGACATCAGAAGGGGGCTCCTTTCTCGGTACCAGTCTTTTGCGTTGGTGCTGACTTTGCAGAGGTATTACGCTCTTTGCTTTGAGCTGTGACACATGGTGCCAATGCTTCCTAGCCTGTGCCTCTCAGGTCTTTAGGCTTGATGACAGAACCTGTATCTGAGGAACCATGAGCCTTATGGGTACTGACATGGTGATGTCAGTACTGGTGATGCCCAAGTGACTGATTTTGCTGGAGATCTTGTTGGACTGGTCAAAAGTTCAGTTTGGAGACTCGTAGCCCCCTTCTTAGAAGACTTATAAGGGGAGGCGGAAAATTTCCTCTTAGGCTTTCCTTCATTAGAAGTTGATGGTCTTGGGAATGACCATTGTTTGGAGGAGTCCTGGAATCAGTCTAAGGGAACTCTCCATACAAGTAGCTTAATTTTAACTCACAACTCTCCCTTATTCTGTCCTATTTTTGGTAGAAGATGCACTTTTGAGGAATGTGAGCCTCTTTAAGGCACCAAATGCAATGTGATTGTCACTAATCAGTATTGTCTCCCCACAGGAGAGTCAACATTTGAACCTGGGGGAAATGGGCATACCCTGTGATGGGGGGCGGGAGAGAAAAAACATGTCAACAAGAACAGGGAGGAAAAAAGGAAGATATATTCAAATTTGTTGTTTAAATAGGGAACACTTTTAAATGGAAATGCTACTAGATGCTATGAAAAAATGGAAATTCTACTGGCTATTAGAGATTCAAGCCAAACTGAGAACTAAATCAGAATGCTAATCGCTTTGTCTCAGGCCTATGGTGGCTGAGAAGGAACTGGGAATGGTTTGCTTATGCAGTGCTAGATAGCCTCAAGATAAGGCATGAAACAGAGAGAGTGCATGTGTGGGTCAAATGGACACTATCTAAAATCTCTGATCAGATGTGCAGGGATGCAGCCAAACTTGCAGTGGAGCACCCATGGGGACACTACTCAAAGAAGAATAGTATGCGACCAGGGAATGAAAGACTATCACAATGCATACACACCAGGGGGCTGAATTAAGGTTGTTCAGGCAACTGTGGATGTAGTATTTCCTAATATTATACAGGATACACAGAAAAAATGAGGTGCATATGGAGGCAATAAGCACATTTGCTAAGGTCAACCTGTGAACTCAGTTCCATTGGGAATAGTACATGGCATATTCTGACACAGGACAATTTTTTTATAGAATTATCTGTAATACAACATTACCCATAAGTTCCTGCTGGAGGAGCAACTTTCACTTTTGCAGAGTAGCAAAAAATGACTATAAATTCTAAAATGTCTACAAATGTAGCCACTACATGAGATTGTAGTGATTTTAGCTACATAGGGAGATTGAAAAGAAAGCATTATGTGATTACTGACATTTGGGACTAAAGATCACATGAAGCCAGTAACTTGTGTTGAATTAAACCTTATCTTCCAGAAAGGCATCCAATCTTGATTTGAAGTATTCAGGAGACAGAGAATCCACCACTTCTCTTGTTAGTTTTTTGCGATGGTTAATCACTCTCACCGTTATTAAAAACGTATGCCTTATCTCTAGTTTGTGTGTGTCTGGCTTCACCTTTCAGCCTTTGGTTCTTGCTACATCTTTCTCTGCTAGATTAAAGAGCCCTTTGGGTATTTTTTCCTCATGAAGGTTCTGAGAAAATTGTGATCAAGTCACCTCTTGATCTCCTTTTTGATAAGCTAAAACTCTTTTTGTCTCTCACTGTAGGATATTTTCTCAATCCTCAAATAATTTTGTGGCTCTTCTCTGCATCCTCTCTGATTTTCAACGTATTTTAAAAATAGTGCACATCAGAACTGAATGCAGAGCTCCAGTCTCACCAGTGCTGTATACAAGTGGTCAAATCACCTCCGTACTCCTACTCATTTGTTTATACATTTAAGAATCACAGTCCTTTTTACATTGTCCCACTGAGTGCTCATGGTGAGTTGCTTGTCTACTGCAATCTCTAAATCCTTTTCAGTCACTGCTGTCCAGGATATAGTTCCCTATTCTGTAAATATGGTCAGTACTCCTTGTTCCTATGTTTGACCTTCCATTTGGCTATATTAAAATGTATTTTGTTTGAATGGTCCCAGCTTACCCACTCAACCAGATCACTCTGTATGACTGCAGTCTGTCATTAGATATTTACCACTCCATTAGGCTTTATGGGATCTGCAAAGTCTGCTACTTATTGAGATCTTTCAGTTAGCCAGTTTTTAATCCATGTAACAGCTGCTTTATTGATATTGTACTGTGCAATTTTAATCAGAATGTCAAAAGTCTATTACACATATGTAATTACCACAGTTACTTTTATCAACCAAACTTGTAATCATCAAACAATGTTATCAGGTTTTGTTTCAAATGACCTATTTTCCATAAAACCATGTTGACTGGCATTATTTATTTTCCAAATGGAAACCCATAATGGCTTTTCTGTTATTTTGCCTAGGATTAATGTCAGGCTAACCAGCCTATAACTACCCAGATCATCCTGCTCACCATGAGAATTGGCACAAAATTAGCACTCTTCCAGTCTTCCCCAATATTGCAAGATCTATTAAAAGTTAGCATCTGTGAATCAGAGATCTCCTTGCAAACTGTTCTAGGACTTATGGCAGCAAGTTATCCAGGCCTGCTGGTTTATATACATTTATCCCTAGTAAATGCCATTAAACATTCTCCTTATTCATTAATGTACTGGAAAGTAATTAATCATCCCCATACAGGGCTTTCCCTAGGGGTAAGTGGGGCCAGGGCCAATCAACCTGTGGGGGTCCCTGATCTCTGCCCAGCACTGGGGGGCAGGGGGCAGGGCTGCCCTGTGCCAGAGGCTGGGCTCTGTGCTCTCACCCCTGGGCTGGCGTGTGGCGAAAATGCCACCGAAGCGCAGCACTACATGCCACTGAAGGCCCGTGGGTGGGAGTGTGGGGCCTGCTGCAGTGCAGGGCCTTGGGTGGTAGCCCGCTTGGGATGGCACTGTCTCCATGTACTACAATCATAGAAAGATAATATTTATTGAACACTTATCTTTTTCTGCGCCATTAACAATGTCACCATAGCCATCTAGTAGAAAGCCTACACCACTCTTAGGACTTAATTTGTTCCTACTATACTTAAACGCTTTCTTATTGTCCTTAGCCCTGTCAGCCATGGATTTTTCCCTAACATCTTTAGCTCCCCGTATCAATCTTCTAAACTTTATATCTTCTAATTTATCCTATTGTGAGCTATTTCTCTTTTTTTACATTTGTTGTATGTTATTTTTAATTTCTAATTGCTGCCCTCACTTGCCTGCTTAACCAGGATGGGCTTTTGATGGAAGTTGCTCACTTTCAGTTATGGAATCATAGCTTTTTGGCCAGCTAATAAATTCTTTTAAAAATCCCATTTTTATTCTCATCTTTTCTGTCTAAATTTTTCCTTCTCATCAATTTTACTCAAGTTTTCTTCACCATTGGGAAATCATCTCTTGTAAAGCAACGTGTGTGTTTGCGCGTGCGCGCGTATAAAAAAATCAATTACTGACTGGGAATGTCCACAGTTTACCCATATTGAATGTTATCAGGGCAATGATCACTGGATTGTAGGCAACCACCAACTTCCAGTCCAGTGATCAACTCATCTTATCCCTCATACAGCGCTCCAAAATATGATTAAAAAGTATAATTATTTATATTGCCATACAGCCTAGGAACTCTTGCCACAGACTAGGACTCCATTCTGCTATGTGCTGTACAAACATAGAACAAAAAGATGGTTCCTGCCCCAAAGATCTTGAATTCTTAGTTTTGTAATGTCTGATTTCTAATCCAGAACTTTTTGGTACAAGTTTTTAGAAAATCTAAAGTTTTGCTGCTGGTTGCATGAGACCTACAATACAAGTCTCCCAAACTGAAGTTCCCTCATGATAATATTTTTACCTACACATGATATACAGATGTGTAAGGAATAACTCATCCTTTTCTTTGGTTCAATTTGGACCCTCACCGCTCAAAAGTATACCTTCTGGGCCTTGTTAGCAAGCACATTAATCCATCTGATGAATGTAGCTTAGAAGTTTGGGGGTGGGCAAATACTTTATTCACCCAAAAATACATTTGGCTGACCCCAAATGATGTGTGGTGAGTTCGGCCAGTAGTTTTGACCAAACCAAAAAACGGAAATGTTCTGGAAATGCTGAAATAAAGTGTTTTGTTTTCACATGACTTTTCATTTCAACTTTTGAAATTTTAAAAAAAGTAAAGGAGGACTATATTCATAAATTCCCTCCCCCCCCCAATCTCTCCTGTTGCATCTGTTCCACTTTTTATAAATAAATATTCCTTGAATTTGGGTCTCCCACATCCCACACTAGGCTAAACATTATAACGAGGTCACCACAACCACCTCTCCTCCTGCTGTTTTCTGTAGCTAGTCCTCCCTTGCCTTTGTTAAAATGCCCAAATTGAAACAAAAAAAAATCCAGTTGGGTCTAAACAAAATGTTTCAAATGATCCCACTTGAAAATTTTCCAATTCACCAACAAAGTGGAAATTTTTCATTTTCAATTTGACCCCAAATTAAACTTTGGGGGGCGGGGGTGCTGAATTGCCAGTGCACCGAAAAAGATGCACTAGGTCGTCTTCTGAGTTATTGGTAACTCTAAAATAAGAAATGGTCTCTTTAATGTAGTGTGCTGCCCTACCAACACCACCGCCTCTTTTACACACTGAAGGGCACCAGGAAAAGAGGTTTCTGTATCACCCTCCACAGGTCAGAGCCAGGACCCACAATCACAGACCCCGGCAAATGCTGGGATGTTTGTTTCAATGGGTTTTATTTAATTCTGTATTTTACAAGGGGGATCTGGATTCCCAAACTTCCCATCACCAGCAGAACAGAGGAACCTGGAGAGCAAAAAGGAAGGGGGAACTCTGGGACAGAAGCACAGGTGGTACAGAGCTATCTCTGCCTGAGCTCACAAATGCTTCCTTCTTTCTGTAAGACACAGTACATTCCCCATTCCTGAGCTATCTTCCCAGAAGGGGAATAAATGAGACTCAAGCCCTCTCTAAATTCTCTTCTCTCCCATACACAGCAGAGACCACTTGATACCAGAGGTGACAGTGTAAGGTCTAGTGAAGGACTAAGGGATCCAACTTAGATGAAAAGGTAGGCTAGTTATCCCCATCTCCAGGAGAGATCTAGTAAAAAATCGAGAACCTACCCAGTCTGGGGAGACTTAACTCCTTCCCAAGGGCTTTCAGGTAATCTTTCACTTCCCTCGCCCCTAATTCTGGCTTCCCGAAGAAGAGATGCAGGCAATGAACTAGTGGGGTGAAGGTGAGCCAGGGAAATCAGGGGACCAACCTATCCCTGGGAATCTGGGGGCTAGCTAGCTACCCTCATTCCCTCTGTAATTCAGAGACCTATTCTAGAGCAGCACACACAAAGGACCTCCAAAGGGATTTGAAGGTAGCAAGGGATACAGAACACACTGGAACTGTCATGAGGGCACAGCCCATTCAAAGGTTGTCCTAACCACAAACAGGGCAAGACTCCCCACAGCCTCAAGGCCCCTGGGGCTGAGGGAGCCTTGTTGAGGCCCTGGCAGAAGAGATGGAACTCTGGCCACTGCAACAGGGGCTCCAGGGATTTTATTTCTTCTTCCTCTCCTGGGAGCAGCGAGGGCAGAACCTGGTAGGAACAGAAGACAGAAGGCAGTAGTTAGAGTGCAGGAGCGACCCACTAACACACAAAGCCTGTGGAACCCTTCAAAACCCGCCAATACAGCCACACAACTGCTAATAACTCATCATTGAGAGAGCCCCGCGCGGATTCAGAAATGTGGATCCGCATCCGTCAGCATGTATCCAACCCACAAGCCATGATTTATGTTTATCCACATCTGCACTGCCTCCATCCCCGCAGCAGCTCCTCCTCACACAGTGCCTCTGTTCTGAGAAGTGCTTGTCTGTGTGATTGCCTCTGTACTGTAGTATAAGAAAGCGGTGGCTTAATAAATGTGCACACATCTTTCTTGTTTTTATTTTAAACATACATCTTACACAACAGTCGTACAGTCCTGGTCTGCAACCTCCATGACTTCTTTTGGGGCGACTGCCTGTGTCAGCTCCTGGATTGCTAAAAAGCAGCAGCTGCCCCCCAACAACTGACCTCTGCTGTTTCCTGGAGCCCCGAATAGCTGCAGATCTCACCCCACATCCCCTGAACAGCTGATGGTGGCCAGCTCCCCTGCCCCTGGATCACTCAGCTGTTGGGTGGCAAGCCCTAGGCCACCCCCAAGCTCTCTGGAGATGAGCTGATCAGTGGCAACAGCAATGGGGATGGGGGATGCTGATTGCCAATCAGCCAGCATCTGAGCAGCTCAATCATGGGGGCACCTTGTGGGCTGAGCACTTTGAATTGTTAGCTGGGGGGAGGGCTGTGAAGGGTGGCCAGTCGCTCCCTCCCAGCTTCCTTGATCAGCTGTTGAGCAGCAAGCCCCCAGACACCCCCAGCTGATTAGTGGCGAGGGGAGGGAGGAGAGGTAGAATGCCCCTGCTGATCAGCTGGCCTCGGAACAGCTCTGGTTCTCCAATTGTGTGTGTTGTGAATGTTGGCTGAATCTGGGCTTGTTACGAGCCAGGGTTTCAGCACCCGACTGTAGGCAGAGTGGGCAAAAGTGGCTTTTTATTGCCATCTCGTCACCCCTCTGATCCAGGGAATGGTTCAAATGAATTTTCAGTGTACTAGAAACTGGGCATTTATGGCTGGAAGCTTCACTCTAGTGTTCCGCAAATGCTCACCAACTCCTCACTGCCTACACAGAGCAGCTGTAGCAAGACACGTTCAAACTGATTACTCCTCATCCATCACCCCACAAGAGAGGGGAACTTCTCCCCTGCTCAGCTACAGAGGTGGGGGAAGACGGAAAGTATCCCCATTGAAAGGCAGCACTTTGTATCTGTCTGGGGATCACTGGATTCTATGGAGATGGTAAGAATTGTACCATATAGAACCACTAACAGTGGAGTAAAACTGTACTGCAATGGGAGCCAAGGTTCACTACAAAATTAGTGGACGCCCACAGAAAAGTACTGAGATGAATTGCAACTTTTACTTCACTACAACCACATTTGCTACAGAACATGATTTTCATACCACACTATTCATAGTATTTTGAAAAGCTGCTCCTTGTGTGGCCATGCAGTGCCCAGATTCAAAGCAGATCCATTTCATCAAACAAGCAAGCATTCTGTTAATCCACAGCAACTAAGGCATGAAGGTAAGAAATATCCATGGATTTCCAAGTTTTGCTGGCGTTTGACTCCATCTATATAAACTGACTTAGCTCCTAATAAATTCCTAGTTAAATTTTACAACTATGTCTCTTATGTAACAGCAAATCACAATGAGCTGACTGGATGCCCCCCAGGGCTTGTGCCAGGACAGCCAGGCCATCTTTTCAATCACTGCAGGGCTATTACCTGCCCTGCATTGCAGGACATGGTCTTAGTTTCTTCCTTAGGACAGCTGTTTGTCTTTGAAATATCACTGTGTAAAAACACCCAATCATCTACAGTTCCTGGCTTCAGTGAAGTACAAGTCTCATTAATTGTGTGACCAGGACCAAGAAGGCTCTCTGGGAGGGTGCACTGGATGCAAGGATGGAATGCACAAACTGTGCAACTCGGTTGAGAAGGGAAAGGTTTTGCTTCTGTTGTCTCCACCCTCCAGCAGCTGCAAATCTTCTTTCTTTGTCAGCGTCAGGCTGATATACTTTGACATTTCATCACCATCGCTTCCACAATCCGCATCCGAATCCTCAAGCTCTGTAGGTGACCATTTTGTCTCCTGTGGAGATGGTGATCATGTCTACGTATCTGAGGAAAGAAGCGTAAGATGCATTGCAGGAATATTTTTCATAAACTTCCTGTCTGTCCTCTTCAGTGAAAACTTTCATCCCTTGCATCTGTGGGTGCAGGAAAACCGCTACTTTGTGCATAGGTTTGATGCCAAATTTTTCGATGAGATCCTGCAAAGCTTTGGATTTGAGTTGACAAACTATCTACATCAGTGGTAGAAGGACAAAGATGCTTTTTCAGCCTTTTGTGCCAAACGGGTACTAAGTGGAGAGTGGTCTGTAATGAGTGTCCAACACATCTGATGCTTCTTTGAAGGGCTGCAAGAACTTTATTAAAGTGCACAAGGTCTTGTCAATGTTATTGATGAGCTGAGTATCTCCCCTTTCTGCCAAAATTTCATATATTCTGTCCCTCAATTGTCTTAAACACGAGTAGTTTGCAAATCCACTGTGTTTCTCCATCTCCTTTCAGAGATTTTTGCAGTCTGATTTGAAATCCGGATCTTTTGAAGTAACTAATGAGATTTCAGCATGCCTGGATCAGTTCAGTTACTACTTCCTCTTCCTGGCTTCCTGGTTTAATAGTGTGCTCAAGTTCAGTATTTATAATGTGTGCTGAACAGCTTATTCGCATATAGGATTTGAGGGCTGCAATCACGTTTGCTCCCCAGTCTGTAAAGAAAACCAGCTGGTTGGTAATACTGTCTATCAAATCTTCTGAGTGTCTGAATATCAGTTGAACAAATGTTCTCTGAAATTTTTGGTTTCCTGCTGTCAAACTGAGTCACACAAAGCACCCGCTCCACCATTTTGAACTGCTGTGGCTCTATATAATAAACAGTTACTCCCAAATAGGCAACCGTTCTGTAATCATCGTCCACAGACCAAGAGTGCCCTCCATTTACTGTGCCAAGAATGGTTTTCAGCTCTGTGGATATTTTTTTTCTTTTCTTTTTCTGTCAGAAGTGCAGCATGCCAGGCTAATGTGGTGGAACGTGGTATGTGCACATGCATCCATTTCGCCATGTTTGACACCCATGTTAATCAAACACTGAGACTCTCTCATGCTGACTACCTCAAAAGGAGTATGTCTGTTGCTACAAACTCCAATAATTCCTGAATCACAGTTGTCTTCATGTCCTGGGTGACAGTGACACATTTCTTAGTGAAAATCTTCAACAAACTAGATCTCAATTCTTATCCACATTTGTTTTTAAGTAAGTTTGAAGTATCACTTTCACTGTTATTAAAAGTTTGGACTTCTTTGCATTTGAAACTGGCAACTTATCCAGACACAGTATCTCCCTTTTCATGAATAAGAAATCTGAATGGATTCCAGACTCGTGATTTGCCTTTCTCATTTCCCTTCAAATTGTGTTCACCTGCACTTAATTTCTTTTCAATTTCTTTCTCCATTGAGCACCATTTAAAAAAAGTGTGGAAACTTTTTTGGCAACAACTGGCAAGGAAGTGCTGTGGGCGTGACACAGCGACAGCTTCAGTTCATGCTGATGAATTGACATGATAAAAAATGTGAATTTCCACCCGTGTTTATTAGCGTAACTGGGTGAGGGGCAGCATAGTACACTACCCTGATGGCAGTGATTCTGAATGATGATTGATTATGGCTGAGGATGCTCCAGCTCCTGGGGGATGAAGCTGGACTCAACCCAGCGGCTGCTGGGTAGCAGCGCGATGTGGGGATTGGCTTCTGCAGTCAAACACACAGCTTTGATGGGCTGGGGCTCATGGAGCCTGAGGAACAGCTGGGTGCCTGAGTGGGGAAAGTGGGACTAGCTGGCAGCTCCTGATGCTGTTCAGAGCCCTGGCTGGCCCCAATCAACTGTTACTCCATCTGGGGCTGACCCCAAGATCACTCAGCTGTTCAGTGGGGTAGAGGAGGGGAGAGGAGTTGCCATTCAGCTGATCAGATGGCCGGCAGTGGGGGAAAGGTGGGGGTAGTTGCCCATCATCAGCTGATTGGTGGGGTGTAGGGACCGGCCACTGCAGCTGGACACACAGATGGGCGGGGGCTCACGGAGTCAGAGACCAAGAAACAGCTGGAGGCAGAGCTAGCCAATAAGCCGGCTGGCAGCTCCCGATGCTGTTCAGAGACCCTGCTGGCCCCGATCTGAGTAACTGTTACTCCACCTGGGTTGGGCAGGGGAGCCAGGGCTGCAGACCACGCAGCCGTTTCGGGCAAGTGAACGTTCATTGCTGCAGCACCCAGCATGCTGATCGGAATGGGGGCTGGACACAAACAGAAGAACTCAGCCAATTGTAATCTCAGGCTAACCACACTGCAATCTAAAATTTGCAATGGTGCTCTCCACACCTATGGCAACAGCAGCAGTTCTTGCACCCTTCTGTGAGATTTCAACTGTGAAGCCTTGGGCAGATAAAATTAGCTCCTGCATCTGAGCTAGAAGCCGCAAAAACGCAAATGTGCAGGGCTCTTATTCATTGAGATACAATCCCAACACCCCTTACTTCCATAGTTACCTCACCCCAGCATGTCCCTCTCCAGACACCCCAGTGATTTATATCCTCTTGAAACTTCTAATGCCCTTGTCTGAGCACCCACTCACCATTTCCCTCTTGGCTTTGTCGTGAGGCCCACACAGGCGAAATGGAACCACTCGATGGAGCACTGGGTGGGATGGAGAGTACAGAGTCAGCCATACAGTGGAGTTTTCTCCCTTGCTGAGTCTTTTGGAGACGATCAAAACCCCTCTGCATTTGATCCCAT
The DNA here is from genome assembly GCA_007922175.1 of Pelusios castaneus. NCBI lineage: Eukaryota > Metazoa > Chordata > Testudines > Pelomedusidae > Pelusios > Pelusios castaneus. Next base: position 868,531 of record ML685916.1, on the reverse strand, counting down.
AACTTCCCCTTAAAAATCCTCAGTAGTGACCACATCAAGATACAGGACTGGGAAAGTGGACTGAGAAACACACCAAATTCCTACTCTCTTTTAGGGCTTCCCTCCTCCTGAATTCCAGATTTGTCCGGCACAAAAGTCTGTCTCTTAAGGATCTCTCTAGTCTAAATGACCATCCCCCTTAATTCTCCTCTCCCACACAAGTTGTAGATACACCCTCAGCCAGCAAGTGTCACTCCTTGAAATAACAGGGCCCAGAGAAGCAGAACGGGGCTCCTAGTGTGAGGGTCCCTCCCTCCCCCATTCCCGGTGCAGTCTCTTACATCAGGGTTATCACAGCCGATCATCTCCCCATAGGAGACCTGATGGCACAGGCAGTAGGTGGGCTCATTGGGATCCACAGGCATATCCAGCACATCTGAAGGGTGCACATTTCCAAAGGTCACAGGGGGCATCCCGTACTCTGTGCTGCTGCAGGGAGAAAGGAAGAATCAGGTCAGCAAGGTCACCAGAGCGGCAACACCCCTTCAATTAATCTTGAGAGGCCCCCTGTGCTGTGGACGATGTCTAGAGGGACAGCTGGAGTGCGGCTGTGGCTGCGCTGCGCTCCAGCTGTTTAAAGGGACAGCTGGAGCGCGGCTGTGGCCGCGCCGCGCTGCGCTCCAGCTGTTTAGAGGGACAGCTGGAGCGCGGCAGCCCCGGGCTTCCTCCTGGCCGGACCAAGCGGTCGCGGCCAGGAGGGAGCGCGATCTCCCGCGCTCCCTCCTGGTCGGGACCGTGGGGCTCGCTTGTCCCCGAGTCCCGCGCTCCAGCTGCCGCAGCTGGAACACGGGTCCCGGGGACAAGGGACCGCGGGGCTTCCTTCTCACCGGGACATGAGTGGTCCCGGTGAGAAGGGAGCCCTGAGGTCCCTTCTTGCTGGGATCCCCGCTCCAGCTGCTCAGCAGCGGGCAGCTGGAGCGCAGGTCTCCAGCTCTCCTTCCTGGTCGGGACCGCATGGTCCCGGCTAGGAGGGAGTGTGGGAAGC